>VDFB02000363.1:54885295-54918994 GCA_007258455.2 Sequoia sempervirens | reverse complement strand
ACAGTTCAAAGAAAATGAAACATTGATCCAATTCATTTAGTCACCAACAAAATCAGCAAATGAATAAATCACTGGAGCCGTTATTTCAATCCTTCAATAGTTTAAATAGAGACCTTATATAGTTTCAGTTTGCTACATTATACAGAAGATACAACTTACTGCATGGGTTGGAAGTAGTAGATCTAGGACATTGCCTATATTGTTTGCTCCAAACTGGGTAGCAACCTGATGTAAAAAGAAAGCCTTGCAATGGATAGGAAATGACTGATTGCAGCGCCCAAACTGTGTGATCAAACTTATAGCGGCAATCTGGAATGAGACTCCCTATGATAGGATTATGTGATCCCAAGTGCAATGTTGGAAATACTGACAAATCTGCCCGGTTCAAGGGTTTATCAGCCTTATAGCAATAGTCAGGATGTGACTCCCTCTGACAAGATTTGTCGGATCCAAGGTGCAGTGCTGAAGATACTGACAGATCCACCTGATGCAAGGGTTTGGACTGCTGTCTGGAAACAACCTCAGCTATAGAGCAGTGGATGGTCACTATATAGCCCTTTCTTCGCTGTAGATGTTCCCCTTAACCTAGCGCTCCACTTCGAACTGCAAGTTTGAAAGAGAAAATGGTGGATGATCTGAATATAATGACCTGGGCAACCTCTAAATTTCCACCTGCAAATGCCACAGATCTCTGAAGTGTCTAAACCAGCAATCTGGAAAGAATTTAATCAACAAGAGGAGGGAGTTTTGTCCTAACCTCTTTGCAGCCTTCAAGGGCTTTTGTCCCTGCTGGCCTGAATTTGAAAATTGGAAATGTTAACAGGAAAATGTCTAGATAGAAGCTCCCAAAGGAACCTGAACCTAATTTTACACTTCCCTTGCAATAGGGAAAATGGGCCCAACAACTTTGGTGCCAAAACTATAATTAATTTTATATTTTATGTATTTATTATTATTATAATTTATATTAATTAATTAGTTTATTTATTTTAACTAGTGTTTATAAACACTTTTATTTTATTTTATTTTAATAATATTAATTATTAATTGTATTAGAAAAAGAGGATATGACAAATTCATACCGTATTTCATGCCTCTTGTTTAAAAAAGGCATTAGGAAGTCAAATTCTTCCTTCAATAGAGCTACCCCCACGGGATGATGAAGGAAAACTAATTTTGACTCCTCATGCTATTATCAATTTTAGAGAAAAAGAGGTTGAGGAACAAAACAGTGACAAAATATCTGATCCGATGGAAAGGATTTCTTGAAGAAGATGTTACATGGGAGGGTGTGGAATTTCTTCAATATCCTAATTTGCGATTGCTTGAGGACAAGCAATTTTGGGAAGGGCGGACTATAAGATCCCCTCTTGAAACTTAAACTATGTCCACACAAGATACCAAGTCGTTATTAATAACAATGGCATCCATGACTTGTGACATGATCAAGTATAGAAATATATGCTAGTGCAGCAAATGTATTCTCCAAGAAAATGTGATTTCCAACCTTAAGAAAAGACACCGAGGAATTAAGTAATTAAGATCAATCACTGCATGCCATAGAGGCATTCACAGTAAAAGACAAAGGATTTAAATAAAATCAAAAGGACATAGCTGAAGGAGTCACTCTTCAATGAAATCATAGTTTTATGAAATAAGAAGGAATCAACATATTAAAAGAATCACAATAATTCAGACAGCCATTTCCAAAAAGGGGATAATTAATATTCTAAAATGAAAACTGTAATTAAAGTTTATAAGAGGCATGTAAAGAGTTCTGCCTTTTGGAGGAAAAAGGTTTTTAAGAGAGACCAAACAAGGAGAAGGAGCATCATTGAGAAAATATTTTATTATCTGATTTCTACTCCTTGTGGAGCATGGAACTGTGGTTCAATCAACCTAAGGATGATAACCCTCTGGGTTTGGAATTAGAGGACAGGAATTGGACAACAAAATCCCACAACTCCTTACATTGGCTTCACACAAAGATCATCATTGTGCAAATTTGCTTAATTATCAAAAGTATCAATTGGAAAAAGTAGAGTTTCCTGCAAATCTAGCATTCTCTGAAGTTAAAAATTGAACTTGACTAGCTATTAAAAATTTTAAACAGGATATTACACCACATATACAGCTTAGTCCTATGCCTGAGGCTCTTGTTATGGCTCGTGTTGAGGATACCACAGCTACTCCATCCACTTTGACAATACCCACAGAACGGTAGCAAACTTTTCTGAGCTTTAATCACAAAAGAAACTTATTATTTGTAATTTTTTATGATATTGGAACTATAAATTTATATATATTGAAACTTTGAGCTCATTTTTTGGTCTATGTAAGTGTATTGAACTTTAATTTTGATATATATATGAAGGATAGGTTCATAAATTCAGTAATATGCATGTTTTTAAAGATTAACTTTTAAAATTAATCTATTTTTAATGCTTGATAAATTTTCCGAGTTATTGTCAATTTTTTCCCAAAGGCTTTGCCGAGTACCAAGTTTTCAAAAAAATTGGGTTAAGCAACTGCCAAGTCCGAGTTTTTAAACTATAGTTTGAGGTATGCACCTAAAAATATTTTTGCCACTTCAGATTACTTGAAAATTTTCTAATCAACACAAAAAGGATTGTTGTTAAACAAGACAAAATTGTTGAGAAGAAAACTGGCTTACAAACTTCTGAGGTTTAACAATCCGTCGTTCTACATTTTACAAAAGAAATCTCAAGGCTTCAAGAACCCCAGCATGCCTTTAATGCTACACTCGGTTTCATCCGCAAAAAAATGGTTTCATAATGATGCTTTATCTAACAGTATTGTTTGCAAGGTCCAGCATCCAAAATCCTATTACAAACACAACAGCGGCCCGAGGTCGTGTGCCTTTATAAGTCCTGCATTCAAATAGGGAATTGAGGTCAGGATGCTGTCTAGAGAACATCTTTGTCCACAATTCAATGAAAGGCAATCAATATCAATGGGTGACTAAAAGAGATAGATACCATGTCCAAACCAGCAACTGTTTACAAAAAAAAGACATAACAATAGGTGTAGAAAAACAGATACATATTGAGTAAACAATGCTTACTTGCAACTCTCATGTGTATCCCCTAAAAGGTATCCAATATCTGCAGAAAATCCTATAATGCTCACCTGATTGAAAAGTTAAATCATACTTGATCAAAGATGCAGATTACTAACTCCTGAAAGCAATGGAAAACGCAAGGATATAGTGACAAACAAAAGTTAGATTGCGCTCTTATAAAAGAATAAGTTATTATATATGCTCACTGCAAAGCAAATCATGAGGGCCCCAAAAAAAATGAAGGGGCGTCTTCTTCCATATATGGATTGGCACTTATCGCTCCAAACACCAACCAAGGGTTGCACCTAAAAATAAAAGCAAAACAAATCATAAGATGTATTTATTCACAGATTATGAATGACTGATATTAATAACACACTTGCAGTATTCTTAGCCTCTAATATTTAGATATCAAATAAAGAAAAGGACTGTGCCATCAATCCAAAACTAAATAAACAAATAAAAGTTAAAACCATAACAGTAATTAAACAACTTCAGCCTAGCCATTTTCCCTCAAACGGTCAAACCATGATTCATGAAATTGCTATTAAACTGTATGCAATAAAACATTTACAAATTTGAATAAAATTAACCATCTGACCTGTGTTCATTAAGACTATAATATGAAATTCTATTTTCATCAGGTAGACATATCATCATGTTGACAATAGATATACTAAAAACTTAAAAAGTGACATTGGTTTTCTGTAAGAAATATTTTAGATATTTTATATAAACCAACCAGATGCAACCATGCTGGGAAAAGCTCTACAAATCATGTCAATACAATAATCAAAGCAGAAAAATGCACAAGAAAACCATATACACACCATCAACAAATTCTGTTTTCGCCCACAAGAAAGCTAACAGATAACAACTGTGACCCATGCTTTCAAGCTATTATGATAAAATGAGTGGCAGAAACAAAATTTGTGAACAGACAATATGATAAGATCAGAATTAATTTTAGTTGTTGCATATAGAAAATAAAAAAATGGACAAATAAATTAAAGTAATTTGTGCTTTATAAGAATAATTTAAATTTCTCCAGAGAACTCAATTTACTAAGTTTCAAAATTATTGTTTATACAATTATATAGTAGCTGAAATTACTTACCACAAGCCCTGTATCAGACCAGCGCCAGTGTTCCGAAAGTTGAGAATTCGACGTCCCACTAGCGTCGCGCGCGAATGTAAAACTACATGAAATCATAAAACAATTGGTCTCTACCGGCAAAGCCTGCAAGGTATCCGTGTAGGAAATTAAACCAGCAGAGTTGTTTAACTTCGGCTGCTAGCCTTAGATTTTGGATTTAATTACTCATCAGAAGGAAAGCACTTCAAGCGGCGCGGTAATCTTTGAACTCTCAACCCAGCTTCGTACCATCCTTTCGTGGGCGTTGGTAAAATCGTTCTCTACGTAAACCACAAAGCAAAACAAGTCTTCAAGAGTGGCGTAAAATTCAACATACTTGACGATTAACAAAAACTCTCACGAAACTGTAAATGAAGAAAAGAAATAGGAAGTTCGTCAGCAATTGCCCTTAAAATTTGGTCCTTTATCAAATCTCCCCACTATGTTACCTTCTGGCTTTCATGTGTTCTATAACCTATCATCGGTTATCTCATGCTTAGTGATTTAACCCCAGAATACAAGAACACTTACTAGCACACAAAGTAGATTTCAGCCTGGATAAAAATTAAAACACATTAAAACCTGAAGCATATGTAGGGTGGCTTCTTTCAGAGCATTCTAATTCTCATAATGGGCTACCTCAAACACATACTATAATGAAAATTAAAATGTTCCAAATATATGAAACATGTAGTGGACAACTTGAAATTCCTACATTAGGGAATGCACAATAAATTCAAAGAGAAAAACAAGAGTTATAGATTGCATTGATATCTCCATAGTTGTCGGCTCTAATTAAACTTAAAGTGGGTGTACTTGATTGCACATGGACTGTAATCTGTTCAACCATATACAATCACATTGTTAAATTCCTCCATATCAATAGCGAAAATGGAAAAACAAATGAAATTCAAAGATGTACAAAACCCGTTGATTTCTCTAAAGTACTTGCCTCTAATTTAAAGTGGATGCACTTGATTGTACAACCATTTCCCATCCAACATGAAACAATCTTTTGACACAAATGTTAACCCATACTGAGACAAAGATAAAGATAATGGACCGTCAAAGAATCTAAATGTTGTGATACTAAAACCATTGGGGAAAAAATCAGCAAACCAAAAGATTAAGATTTTTCAAAAAATCACAGAATTTCAAAAAACATGAAAAATCACAGAAAAAAAAAGAGAGAGAGAAATACTTCTTGATTTTAAATTTAAAGGCATTTTAATAGCATATAGATATAGACAGAAAATAAAAATAAGAGTTTAGCCACAGGAGACCCAGATCAGAATCCAAACCAGGAACATATCAAACCCAAATCTGGGTTGTTGGGGAAGCAAACCAATAACACAGATTTGATGTTAAAAATCTCTGTTTCAACAAGGAAAATGAGGCAAAATGCATCTATTTATTAAGATGTAGCAATGTAACATGATCTTGGGCCCATATTCGCTTCGTATTTGCATCAGCTATGTCACAAGGTTCAAGTTTGTGTTCAAGTTTGAAAAGATAATATTTCAAACAAGTTTGTCAACACATAAAATACCAAAGAAAATTATAATTAAACTTGAATAATATAAATCTACAGTTTTTTATTTGAATATATTAAAACTAGTATAGATACCTTAAATACATCTGTCTAAAAACTGCCAAGAAATATCAGTTTCAAGCTATTTTATTTACTTAAGAACTAGTTTATTTCCTAAAGAGTTATTTTATTTTATATAAGAGTTATTTTATAGTTTTTTATTTAGTTCAAGTTATTTTATAGTTTTAGTTTTTTTCTTCAAATATATGTTGATTGTGTTTAAGATTTTATGTCCATGATCACTTTGGAGTTATCTCCTTGATTTAAAAGTTATTTTATATACTTAAAGAGTTGTTTTATTTTGCTTTAGAACTATTTTATTTACTTAAGAGTTATTTTATTCATTTAAGGGTCATTTTATAGTTTTAGTTTTTTAAGTAATTGTTGGCTCTAAATTTTTTTTTTAACATCATCACAACATGATGCCACTATATAATGCCTCTCAGTATAATGAAAAATATTAAGATTTTTCATCAAATAATGCTAAACAATTAAACAAAAATCAAGATATGATTAAATCAGGTTGTCAATTTATATAGAATTCCTCCACTCACTGAGCTTAATATACGTTTAAAACAGTATCATTCGATCAAATAAATTCAAATTAGATTTTAATTTTTAAATTCTATATTACGTGAAATAAATTTAAAACATTATAATTCAATTAAAGACTGGATTTGACTATGTAAACTTAAATATATCAAGTTGACATTATAATTCACTCAAATAAATTTAAGTTAGACTAAATATATAAATTTAAAACACTATCATTCAATCAAATAAACAAGCTTCCAAAAAAATAGAAACAAGATGCCCGTAAATACCAAGGGTCCACAAAAGCATCTTTACTCTGCTGCCCATCGTCATCCCACTGTGGACTATTGGGCCACCTCTCATCTTGGCCAGTGGTACCAAAAAACTAAAAAACACTAATATTAAACTAGTTTTTAAAAAATTAAAAAAAAAAATTATAATCCCTCACTGTTCAAATACTAGAGCAATTTAAAATGAATTTGAAGGGTTTTTCTTTTAAGTTTGCCAGATCTTTTCATCAAGTTCTAGTAGTCTTCAAAAAAAATCGTGACTTTCAAAAGGAAAAAAATATTAATGGCATTTTTTTCGCAATTTCTGCAATTATGACTAAAACCATTGATCAAAGGGCTTAAATACTCAAGGACTACATTCACCTAGCTATAGACAATCTAAAAACAAAAAATGTCACACTAAAACACTCTTCTAAGATGACACTCACAATTGCCTCACAAAAGCTTATAAGTGAAGATAGAGCAAGAGCTTCTTATATTTCCACCCAATCTTATTTTAATACTCTCACGATTTAGTGGTTGTTTAACTCACTATGTATATTAATGATTATATATCAATGTTGGAAGCTCCCACAAAGGAATGAATTCGCATGATAGATGTGCCTACGAAAATTGCAAAGGATCTATCTATATAAAATTCTCCTGCAAGGGAACAATGATTCCTGTCACAAAAGTGTGCCCTTAAGGCTGGTAGATATATTTCTTATGCAAGATATTCTCACAAGTACAATGGATGACATCATTTCCATTTTTTGTGGTACATGATCTCTTCTTAGAAATGTACACATTTTAATGTATATTTCTAGCATGTAGCCATTCTTGGCTAGTGAAAGAAACTCTTGGTGTTTTCAGGATGAATCCAACATTTGCACCATTTACCCTTCTAGGCGGCCCATTGTCTTTATTTATACTTAGTTGATGGAATCAACATGGTCAAACCTCAAAGCTTGTTGATTCTTGGGCATCACAATAAACAAATAAGTGATCATGAAATTGCAAAATCTATTGCCCATAACCTGTGTAGACGTTTTTGTCAATAAATAAATTGGCAAAAGCCTTCCTGTGAAAATCTTCGCCATCAAATCATGCAATTCTCTGTAACTATTGCATCGCATAGACAGGTTAAAAAAAACAACTTATCAACTAGGGTGTTAGAATAGGTAAGAACGTCATTACGTAATTGTTTGTAAGCATCGCTGACTAGTATAAATAAATCAAAATAAGCATTTTACCTTCTGTTATACCTTTGCAATTGCATGAAGCAAAAGATGTTTCCATGCTTTTCTGGTAGTTAATTACTTTTTTAACATTTGTACTCTCTCCTTTCCTTTCTATGATCTTGACATAATGAATGAGCAAAACCCCATATCCTGGACTGGACAAAATTTTGTTCCATTGCCTTTTGACAAGCCTGGGTGCACAGGAGCGCAAGATACTATTGAGATGTTTGATAAACTAATTTCTGAAAACTACATAAAAGAATTGGGTAAGCATTACATATACAGCTACTTAAAGAACAAACCTAGAACAATGGATATTATAGACAAGACTGGATTCCTTAAGGAATCACATGAGAGGTCCTTTGAGACACAAATTGGAGTTACCAAGTTGGATAACCCAGTAGTAGTAGTACACCCTGATTCTAGGGAATATGATCATTGCAATAATTCAAGCTTAGGCCATGCAAAAACTTCAAAAGCCCACAACTGCACACAAATTTAAAAAGAAACCTTTGACAGTGCTTGTGAACATTCACACGCCAATACTATTTATATAAATATTAATAGCACAGATTAATGTTAAAATGGATTTAATATGCACAGATGAGGTATCTAAAAGACTCAATGTGCAATCCCACCACAACAGAAGCATAAGAACATAGGGATTAGGACCATGAGTCTTTTCAATACCACTTCACACGTATCAAATCCATATTAAGGTGGATTTGTGCTAGTGTTATTTATATTTATGTAATGAATAATAAAATATATTAGAAAACAAATGCATATAACCGACACTATAAAGTAAAACTTCTAATGAACTTTTCACTATGTTAACTTCTTGAAAGAATTCAATTTATAATGTTGGCAGCATATGATATGTTTGTCTTCTATTTATTTATTTATTATTATTATGAGTTACATATCTAGAAAACACATCAGCCTTCAATGTTCCCAACGCATGCATCCATTCACTGACCTATGAACCCACACTAAAAGTTTGAGTTAATGTGTAATGTGGAATGCACCTCTTGGCACAAATAAATGGAAACACAATTTTAGGCACAAGTTCTATAAAAACATGCATGATACTTTCTTTACTGCTGTTTTGATATTTATAAATGTATACCATAGACACCACCAGCTTGACGAGGACCTTGTCCCCATCCCCATATGCACATCTTTTATTAAGTATATTTATAATACCAATATATGGGTGATGAATCACAAATATGAGCAACTTGTTGATCTAGAATAGTTATAGCATGTTTGTTCTCTAAGGAAAAACAGCAATATGGATAATGTGAGTAAGAAGATAATGTTGAGGATAAGAATCAGGGTCAAAAGGCAGAGAAATGCACAGCAATTTGAAACCAAACCAAAATCCTCATGTGGAGAGCATTTAAAGAGGCAGTTAAGCATAAGAAAAGGCAGACATATGGGAGCTCGAGATGAAGCAACAATGAGAGAGAAGTTACTAGCCTCAGAGTAAAAACGCAAGCCAAAAGAGAAAGGGGAGAAGGTAAGATAAGTCAGCAAAGATCAAGATGCTGTTGCCCCACCTGAGCTGAGCAAACACATTAATGTGCATGTGGAGTTCAACACATGATTTGAACACATCCAAGAGCCAATGGAAATGTGGTAAGTTTACAAAAGTAAAAAGAATCAACCCACTAACTCATTGAGAGCTTGAGAGGAAGCAACAATGGAAGTGAAGTTGCTAGCCTCAGAGAAAAGAAGCAAGCCAAAAGAGAAAGAGGAGAAGATAAGCCAGCAAAGATCAAGATGCTGTTGCCCCACATGAGCTGAGCAAACACATTAATGTGCATGTGGAGTTCAACATATGATTTGAACACATCCAAGAGCCAATGGAAATGTAGTAAGAGTTTACAAAAGTAAAGAGAATCAACCTACTAACTCATTGACATGATCCTATTGCAATAATGGAAGCTGAAAATATGTCACTGACTGAAAGAGTCCACAAGTCATGAGTATCTTGTGGAGGGAATGAGGCTCAAACTCTACCAAGAGATATGTGTATTCAACAAAAGTACGACATGGAAGTGTGACAACTTTGTGTACCTTATAATCATGACCTAAATTATATCCCCAAGACTCGTCAAGTCATAAGCAGCCAAGTTTGTTTGATCAACAAAAGTATAGGATAGAAAAACCGCCATAAGGACTAAACTTATGACACTGCATGGACCTAAGCCCGCCTCTATGTTGCCATGTGAGCACTCAAGGTAGGGATTGTGTATAACCATATTGTTGACCCAAGCCTCCCTGTGTTTACACAACCTCTACCAAATGTTTAGATTAAAATTTAGTTCAATGCCATAAATAAGGAGCTTCCCATTGTACACCAAAGCTTTACCCTCAAGAGAGGGCATCTTTTTACTAGCCACAAGGACACATGGATGTGGGTACCTTTGGTCTACAGTCCAAGGATCTGGGCAATGGCACTCAGGTCATAGGTTCCAAAACTAGTAATTTGGAAAGATGAAGCCAGTGGTCTTAAAAAACCATTACTAATAACCAGAGTGGAAATGCAGCTACCGACAAAAGGGAGCTATGAACAATTGGCAACATTTTTGTGCAATTCTTCAGCAGAGAGTTACAGTTTTGAAAATACTCAAAAGGGCTGTGGTATTAATAATTTGATCAATCTGAACATAGAATTGGGTATTTTTCTTGTTAAAGACATGGACTGTCTTCACACAAACCACTATACTTCAGTTTGCTCTTCTCTACAGAATGGCACTATGACGGCTACTTCTGCAAATTACAGTGCTGATGATGACGAATATATATACGTTGTCAAATTTAATTATAGTTGTGTTATTCATACACGATACATCTTTAAAAGTAAAAACAAAGGTGATTTTATAGTTCACAGACTAACTACCACACCAAATTGGAGCGTCACACTCCGCTTAAGGAACAAGAGGACCTTTTTGCTTTTTACCTAGTGTATTTTTTTCTAACTTTTTACTCGTTAGGTTTCCAACTCATTACCAGGCTTGGCAATAAACCAAGTTTTGCCTAGATCAGGAGTACAAAATTTGGACTATATGCATGTGCTTCCTGTTTGACATTATAAAGTTTCTTAATTGGGTTTAGATTTTACAGAAAACATTCGGTGTATTTTAGAACCACTGCTTGCTTCGGGATTTGAAGGATTTAATCCCCAATCTATCATGAGATATAGCTGAGGTGACAAACAATGGCTTAGCAATGAAACTTTCCTCTTTTCTGCTTGCGAAAAAATTAACCCCAACGTACCATGCACACTGTTTGGCTTAGCACTGTCCCTATGCTATCTAAGTTTCATTGGAGTCTTAAATCAGTAAGAATTACAATGAAAGAGAGATTGGTGACCTCGATCACAAATTCCAAAACTCAACAGATAAAACAGTACTAAGTGATCATGAGGATCTCAAAGCAATAAATCAAATTGTCTCCAATGCAGATCTTCACATAAATGGGTTTCACTGAGAGGATTCAATCAAAGAGAAAAATGGAATCTACTGTAAACCGGGCCTATCATGACGAGATTCACCCGGAACTGACCTGAATGTAAGGCGTCAAAAGAGACAGCTGTAAAGCCCATCCGAACTGTACACCTGCGGCAATTATAGAACCCAAAATCAATATTCTTAATCCGTAAGTATTCTTCGTATTACTCTCAGATCCGGTCGCTTGCCCATTCTCCGGTGTTGAGTTCGATTCCGGAGAAACAGAAATAGCAGACAATTCAATATGCGCCTCTTGCTCCAAATGTCTGTATGGGACACGAATTTCCTTCGAATTCATTTTCTTAAATAAGAATTTAAATATACCCAATAAGCATATGTCTTTGCATCATTCTTTCTTCAAACTAAAAATCCTCAAAACCCCTCAGAAAATTTAACATAAAACACAGAGATCTGAGTATGGGTAGTCAGATGCTTCCGATCAGGTCCTACGGAATTTAAACCCTTGTGATTCCCATATATGGACTCTTTTCGAAAACAACAAACCTCTCTTTTTCCCTCTAACAATTGAAACCAAAATATGGTGGTAGAACAAGGTCGGAGATTGCTTCACGCGCTTAGATGACTCTGGGTACAGTACAAAGAAATTCTGTTTGAGCGCGACTGTGAGCGAGCGGAAAGTTCTAAAGGTGTTTATGATCAACTTCTTTACTTTTCTTTTTATCGGCTGATTTATTTATGTGTTTACCCAGTTGCGTTGCTTTATGAGTCTAAATCAGTTGTTTTAATTAATTGATTGGTATGTTTTACACTAATAAATGATATGCATCTACGGATGTACTAGTTAGATTTAGTTCATGACAGTTGCCTAAAGTAGCACAAATTTCCTGTCACAAACTTTGCACTGGACGGTGTATGCAATCCGAGCTCTATCGATTGAATCCGCACCTTCCAAAGTTAGGAAATTTGCACTACTTTAACGAACACGCCAACATTTACTAACTATTTGGCCATGGGCAAGAAGTTATCGTTCAGCTTTCCCGTCTCATTCCCTACGTTGTGTAGTTTTTAAGTATTTTGACGCGGATGTATGTTATGCAGAATTAGTAAAATTCAAACGTTTAATATGGTCGATTGTTAATTATCATCATAACTTTTCTTATTAATGGTTTTTGTTGTTTTTTTTAAGTGTTTTAGAAAATGGGGAGATGGAAAGTAATTATAAAACAAATTTGATAACAGGTGTATAATTGCAATGTATGTTATTGGCACTAATATATTGTGGTCAAAGAATGCAACAAGGAAGAAGGATTGATATATGGATTTTCTTAGCACAAAGAGAAATCTTAGGACAAACAATAACAAAGTGGAGTCGATTAGACCCAACAAACCTAATAGAAAAATATAAGCCAAAATTATCATCCAAATAAATAGCTATAAAAAAGGTAGCGAAAGGGCTTTCTTATAGAGAGATTGTGAGCAAGAAAAGGATAGATAAGGGAGATAATAAGGCTCAACAATTATATTTGGGTTTAGAAAAGAGAACAAAGTATGGCATAGTCGAAGTAGTTAAGATGTTCATTTTGGAACTAGGGGAAGAGGTACACGAAGAAATGTAGCATTAGATGGTGATGGGACTTAGATGGTGATTTATTTCTCTTTAGATTGTTTTACTTTATCTAAATAAATGGAAATAACGAGCATGGCAACATTTCCTAGCAACCATTATGCTCAAGGCTTTTTTGTAGTAGCTTATGATTTGTTGGAGGATGGAAATAAGATACTAGAGATGGGACCATGGTTTTAGGATCCTCCTTTTTTTACATCTAAAGCCATGGTTTCGAGTTTTTAAGGATTTTTGAAAAACTTTAGGGTTTCTCCAATTGGGGTAAGACTTATAAACCTCCCCCTCCATTTTTTGTTATTTTTAGCCTTGAAAAATATAGGTGATTATTTAAGAAGAGTTATTTCAATATCTCCTAAGACCTATGGACATATGCTTACAACTATAGTCTAGATTCTTGTTGAAATGGGTCTAGTGATAGGTATGTAAAAAGAGAGGAGTTCACTTGAGCCTGTACGAGTAGCAGAGTTGGCTTGGGTTGTGGGTTTGCCCCCCACAAGTTCCAATTTTTGACTCCAAGGCCTAGGATTACTTAATGCACATGGTTTGTGAGCTATTGTGTGCATCCCTAGGGGACTAGTCTCGCCTCAACTCACGTCATATAGGGAACACGATAGGTTGAGTCGCGGGGACACCCCTGGGTTACCAAAAAAAAAGAGAGGAGTTCACTTAGCACAAATAGAATGAGAAATTGTAGAACAAACAAGAGATAGCACTATTGAAGGCAAAGTGGAGTCGATTATGCCCAACAAACCTAATGGCAAAAGGGGAAAATCTAAGTCAAAGCTATCATCCAAAGAGATAGTTGCAAAAAAGGTTTTGAAAGGTCTTTCTTATAAAAATATTATGAGTAAGAAAAAGATAGATAAGGGGGGAATAAGGCTCAATGGTTACATTAGGGTTTAGAAAAGATAACAATGCATAGCAAAGTCAAAGCAACAAAGATGCTCATTTTAGAATTGGGGGAGGAGGTGCATGAAAGGATGGAGCATTATATGGTGATGGGGCTCATAAGGATATTCATTTCTCTCCTAGAACCTACTTGGCTTGATCTAAATAAATGAATACAATAGGCATGACAACCTTTCCTAGTAGCTCATGTGGTGAGACACCCTTATGCTTGAAGATTCTTTGTAGTAGTATATGACTTGTTTGAGGATGGAAATAAGATACTTGAGATGGGACCATGGTTTTGGGATTCTCTTATTTGTCTCTAAAGACATGGTTTCTAGGTTTTTACCTTTTCTTGAAAAACTTTAGGGTTTATCCAATCTAGGTAAGACTTTTGAACCTCCCTCTCCATTTTAGGTTGTCTTCAACTTTGAAAAGTGTAGGCAATTCTTTAGTAAATTTTATTCCCATAACTCCTAAGACCCATGGACATGTTTTTATAGCTACAACATAGATACTTGTTGAAATGGATCTAACTAATAGCCTACCTACAAAAATTGACCTAAAAGTAGGAAATGATATTTAGAAGCAATAGATAGACTATAAAAAAAAAATGTTGTTTGAATTGTTTAAGGTATGGCATAAGATTGAGGAATATATGAAAAGAAAAGGCCATCTAGGTGCTCTACATGGTGGAAGGGGGCAATTCCTTGACACTAGATAATTGGTTGTTCACTATTAACATAGTTGAATAGCCTAGAGGATGGAGAGAATAAAAATATGAAAAATATTTAGGTCACTACAAATGGGCTATCAAGTGAGTTGGGATGTAAGGAGACGAAGGTTCTAATGATGTGAATGGGAGAAATGTGAAAGAGGCAAAACGACAAGGGATAAAGGGTAAAAATGCATATCTATGTCATGCTTCTATATAGGAAATGACCAACACAAATACAAATTTTCAACTTTGACTATCTAAAAGTGATATTTATGTTTTAAATTTAAAATGATGTAAACTAATGAAATGTAGAACTCTTAATATAGTTTATGTTTATATTTTTTAATTTTTTTAAAATAGTTGGATATATTTTTTATAAAATTAAGAACCAAATAAATGAAGTGCTAAAATTTCATAAAAAAGTGAGGTTGTTGGGACATAAAAAAAATAAAAATATTTTTTTCAAATAGGTTAATTGAAAATTTAGTGCATGGAAAAAATATAGTTTTTGGTGAATATTTTTTTCTACAATTGTTTAAAGTCAAACTTACTCAAAACATCATAGTTAAATCATGTGACGTCAACTTCTTTTCTTTTCTTTTTTTTTATGTTTCTCGAAAAACAATTATACCCTCTTAGAGGAGATTCTCTCTTCTAGTGCACCATATATATTTTTTTTAAAATAAATGTTTTAGTTTTTTAAACTTACAATAAATCTTATATTTGATTATAAAAACCTACTTACAATAAATTTTAAGAAAATCCTAATAAAACTAATCAAAACATCAAAAAATAAAATATTTTTGGATTCTAGACTCCAAACTCCTAGAAAAAGTATTTTTAGATTTTCATGGAAGTACCACTAGTTGAAAAAATTCATAGTTGAAGTTGAAGTGTTTTTTGAATTTGCCTCAAAAGAAGGTTAAGCTGCCATATATGTAGTCACATACACAATTTCAAGTGAAAAGGTTTTGACCAAAACCCTTTCGATTGAAAGGTCCATTCGAAACCTTACACAAAAATCTAACTTTGATTCAAATTTCTAATGACAAATTTTTATTTTATAGTCTCAGGTTAAAGGGTGTCACCCAAAACTATATATGCCATTGTTCCAAGTCAAAAAAATTCACCTAAAATCATTTAGGCAAAAGTGTTTCATTTGAAACTATTTGTTGATTGAAAGTGTGACATACCTTTGTGCTTTTACCCTAGAGCTCCCTTCATTTAGAAACATAACAATTAGGAAGTTCAAAACTAAATAGAAAAGAAATTGTGAAAAGAAATTGTGAATCTTTTAGTTCTTTCATATACTAACTCAAGAAAATGTAAAGATGATTTTACTTCAAACTATATATGTGATAGTTATTATAAAACTAAATGTTATATTTTTAATAAAACATTAAAATAAAAAATGTGTGCTAATATATTGTTGTGAAATTGAATGTTAGATTTTTAATAAACCATAAAAAAAAATATTAATATATTGTTATGGAATTGGGTGTTACCCTTTTATTTACATCAGAATATTTGGTTGTTGACCCTTTTACAAGATATATTACAATTTATATCTCAAAGATGGGCCCCTATACATGCCCGCCACTTTATCTTTTAAGTAAAAGAATAGAATGAAACAATTTATAAATGATGATTCAGCCAGCATGCCATCCAACAACATTAGTTTTGCAGAATCCAAATTTAGTTTATTTTGCAAAAGATCTGCAAGGCTTCCTAAAGATGAAGTAAAACGAACATAAGAATTTGGTTCATCAATATATAGAGTTCTTGACCAATTGGCCTTTCGTTTTCCTGAAACTTAGTCTTTAATTGTCTCAAGTTTTAGTCGTAGAGGAGCAGGGTTTAGTCTCCAGATTCATTGGACATTCATAGTCTCAAGTTTTAATATCATCACATGTTGATAGAGAAAAGGAGTGGGCAAACAGATTATAAAGAAAGTGGATCATGACTGGAAGAATCCAAGTATTGAAAACTGAAAAAAAACAAAGTTAACTTTCAAAGAAAATCGAATGACTATCAAGTACCAATTAATAACATTTTGTTTCCACAGTCCATGATAGTGTGTACATGATTTCTGGAATAACTGTGTGCAATTTTTTACATCAACACTTATAAAAAAAAATTGCACACAGTTATTCCAGAAATCATGTACACACTATCAAGTACCATTTAACAAATGGCCAACTGTAAAGGGTTCACCTCTATTGCGAAAATCCACCCTTTAATGACTCAGAGTAGATATTTAAGGTAGTTTTGTGTGGGAGTTTGTGCTTTCTGAACTGTTTTTGGTTTTTGTTTTGTATTAAATAAAACCGTAATTATATAAAGAATAATGCAGTTCAAAATGAACTGTTCAAAGAAGAAGAAAAACTAAAATAGTTACAAGAGCTTAAAAGAACTTTACAAACTGAATGAATCTACCAAGTATAAACGTCCTACAAAGGATTAAATTCGCCTTATAAACTATAGAGACGTTCGCAATTATTTCAACGCAGACTAAAATAGTTACAAGAGCTTAAAAGAACTTTACAAACTGAATGAATCTGCCAAGCATAAACGTCCTACAAAGGATAAAATTCGCCTTATAAACAGCAGAGACGTTCGCAATTATTTCAGCGCAGCTTTCTCTCTTTCTAGCACTATGGATTGATTTCCCGTTTATTTTTCATTTAATATGTTTAGTAAATTATGATTTTTTATTTTCTTGAGCATATCATTCTGCCATAGTCACAACTATTATTGATAGTTTCAACATCAATAATTATTAGTTGAAGTGGATGTCTAAATAGAGCTTTAACAAATTTTTAGCACTCTTATAAATATTATAGCACACTTTTTCTTTAGATTAAGTAGTATTATTTAAATTGGTTTTTACTATTGTGTAAAATTACAAAATTGTATTCAAAATGTTTTGTCATTTTTCTTTTGCATCAATTTGATTAGTTATTTGTCATATATTATTTTTTTGTAATGAAGTTTGATTTGTGTTAATCTTTGTTTGTGATATTATTATTTGGTGATAGTTAAAAAGTTTGTTAGCTTAGCTTATTACGTCGAGAGGCGTCTAGAGTGGTATCCAACAATCTATGTAAAGTTTTTGAAGTTGTATTAAAGTGATAGGCGGGTGGAAGGACTACAATAGATTTGATGAAACAAAAAATCAAATAAAAGAGATTTTGATGAAACAAAAAAAATCAAATCAAAGAAATTTGATGAAACAAAAAGAACAAATAAATAAATAAATAATATTTTTGATTGCAAAGAGAAATCAAAGATTTGAAAATCAATCAAAAAAGAAAATTAGAGAATGATAACTCTCCACATATTTTATATATATTAATATTTAATATATGTATGCTAGTTGTATAATTGTGGCATAATGTTAGTTAACATTAAGAGTTTTAATGTTTGTTCATTAAATTTTTTATTGCAATGACTATAGAATCACGAATAAGAAGTCTTGTTGAGAGGTGTGCTTTATGAGGCAACAAACTTTGTTGACTATGCATTTTTTAAGCAAAATAGGAAATTTTATATCAAATGAAACAAAATCTATTGCAAATAAAAACAATAGAACTATTTTAATAGGCGATTTTTAGGTCAAAAAGTTGTTCAACTTTTGAAATAAGCACAACTATTGTCTATACACAAGTTGAATTATTCTTAAAATGTGTATTTTTTTTCTTTACTTTTTTTGTTTCATCGTAATGGGTACTAGTGATATTTATAGGTCATTAGAGGAGCATAGTTTGGCCATTTCATTTCGGATTAGTCAAATATCAATTTGCAATATCATGAAGCATTAGTTCAAATATTGCATGATCTGGTTAGCAAGTTGTAGTGCAAGAGTTGCTCCTATTTCACTTGTGAGGTGGAAATGAATTTCTTGAGGTATTTTACAACACACCAAGTGCAATAAATAGCCCTTTTGTGCTTTTGTATAATGTGAAACAACTAGAGTATGAAAAATGTGAAACAAGGGTGAGTACCTTTGACAAATGTGATTGTTACCGCTCTACCATATTTAAAAATAAGATGGTTGTCAGAATGTGCAGGGGTCATTTCATTGAAGTAATGAAATGTTACATTAGATTAGGGGTTCCCAACCCTTCACAAACTCCCCATAGATATTTTCCTTTCCTTCTAAATGACTAAGTCAAAATTATTAATGAAGTATGTGTTTATACTATGATGTTCAAATTTATGTCAATGGTTAGTTTGGTGAATATCCCTTTACGATTTTAGAGCCTATTGAAAATAAGTGCAAAAAATGAGGGAAGTAAACAATTTCTTAGGCAATCTTATAATCTTTCAATCAAAGTAATGTTTTGGAGATATCAAATAATACCATACTCAATAATTCAAATTGTTGGTCATAGATATTAGTAGATCAAAATAATGTGGGATTCGAATATTAACAACAAATATTGGTAAATGTTGAATTGAATAAAGCACAATCAAAACATTTTTTATATTGAGCCATGATTGTGAATATGATTATTGTTTGAATAATGAGGAGGACATTTAAAGGATTTAAATTTAGTTATAATTATTTGATTAAGAGTAAAGATATTTACATTAGAGGCTTTCATAGTTAAGAGTGCAATGGAGTGCATGTGCAATGACCACAATGGCTCTAGCTCCACATTGCCTTGTGTGCCATGATCCCTCATACATCAATTGCTATGTGCATACTTATGGAAACCTCACCAATTCCAATTTCACATGACCTTAAGCATCATTTACACTATCATGTGCATACTTTTTGAGGGCCAAGTGGTTCCAACTCCATGTCACCTTATGTGTCATGGCATATTGCTTTTACATTTTATTATAGTTTTGTTTCACATGTCTTGCATGAATTGATTGGTAATTATGGACTTTAGCACTAACACTTGATGCATATACAACCAATAAAAATTTTGTGTGCAAGTATGAATGATGATATGTTTTTACACATACATAACGATAGTGAGACATCACCCAAAGATTCAATATTAGAGTTCTTTCATGATTAAAGATAATATATTTGTAGTCCATGTAATTGTATTTTTATGTTTCTAATTGATATTGTAAATATTTTTTGTATCAACATTTCAAATCACACTTAGTGATCCATCATTAGGATGAAGATAACATTTTTCCTCTTCATCCTTTCATGCATGTTTATTTTTATTACATATATACTTTTGTTAGAAATATTGTTGTCATTTATGTCAAAGGCCGACCCATGTCTAGCGTCCTATTGACGGGGTGTTAAATAAAATAAAAATAATAACAAAATTGGGACGACCCCCTCTTGGTGTTGCGCCAAACTCGGGGTTATGTAATTAAAATTAAATTAAAAAATTGAGGGCCTTCCAAAGTGGGATGACCCCTAGAGTGGTGTGCCCACATTGACAACTAAAATTAAAAATAAAATAAAATAAATTATTAATAAATAATGTTGGGTTGACCCCCTTTGGAGAGTCACCCCTCTTGGGTGAAGAGTCATGAGTACATGCATAAATAAAAGGTTGTAAGGTTTCAAATGCAATCAATTTCAAGGAATATTATTTACATGAAGAGCAGAAATAAAAATCTAGTTGAGCATATCTATGAGACATATGTGAGAAAATTTATAGTAGTAATTTTGTGAGAAGAAAAGAAAAATAAAAGCAAGATCATGTCATGTTTATGGGCAGAATTATTGAAGACTATATTCCAGATTTATGAGTGGATGTATGGCAGATTTGTAAGTAGTTGAGAGGGAAGATCCAAGAAGTTACATATAAAATTACTATATTGTGTTGTGGAGGTTGGAGCCTCTTATTGGGAGAGATCGGTGTCTCTTGCTAGGTTGGTGCTTAGTGGTGAGCATTGGAGTCTTCAGTGGGTTATTGCCTATGAATTTTGTAAGAAGATTAATACAAGCAAGATTTTGTCATGGTTTTCTCTCGTAAGGGTTTCCACGTAAAATTGTGTGTCTCTTGTGCATGTTCTTAATTGCTACATCTTGCATAAATAGTTTTCTTATGGATAATTAAGGTTTGAAGTAATATTGCTATGTGATTATTTAAGTTATGAAAAGTCAAGTTTTAATCCATACTGATTCACCCCCCTCTCAATATAAGTGTGTGTTTCATCAACTTTGGTATGCATGATTCATTTAGATTCACATGGACACAAAAGTGGGGGGAATGTAAGAAATAGTTTTCACTTTTACACCTATATTTTATGCTAATTTACATGCATGTTGTAAATACATACAAGTGCAATACTCAATTTGACCTATTTGATGCATAATTCCATTAACAATACCTTCATCTAAATCAGCCTACATCCCTAGATCATTTGATACCCTAAACTAGGGACCATATGAAGTGACCTAATATGTGCACTAGGCCACATGACTTGGACAAGTCCACCACCTTCAAAGTTCAAATCTTATACTCCAAATTCGGCCCTTCCAAAATCTAGTTGTCACTTATCCAACTTGTGCACTAAAAAATTCTAATTGAGTGACTATGGAAATGTACAGTTTATAAACACATACTTGGTCATTAGAATCAAATGGAAATCATTGAATCACATGCAAAAAAAATATGATTCACAAGTACTCTCTAAAGCTAGATATTTACATTACACTAGTTCACCAAGTCATAGGTTATCAAACTTTTGCATTTACATCACTTGTTTGGCATGACTATAATAATGTTCTCATCTCTAGGGGCTTGACTACTACCAAAAAATCTAAAAAAATCATCCTCTTTTATTGAATCACACCCCATTATGCTTCTAATCTCAATGTGATTCAAAAAATAAATTTAGAATGCAAGTGAACAAATTCAAAAAATGGCATTGCATGGACTAATATGTATGGTGCAACCCAATCTTGGACTATGTTGCATGATTCATAGCTCTTAATCACAACAACATAAATTAAATCAAAGTCTATTGCAGCCTCTTGGTCTCTAATCTACATTCTTAGTCTTAATTTTGATCATCTATCATAATGCATTAACCAAACAAAGAGAAATTCAAACCACCACCACAACAAAAACAAATAAGAACCTTATTCCTTTTCAACTACTTTACTTGCTCAATTGATTTTTTAGACTTGATTCATTTCTAACTTTATCTAATTAATTACTTAGATCTATATCACTCATATCCGTGGACATAAAGAGAGTGAGAAGCGTTTATTTCTCTACACTTTCATTTGACTAGAAAAATATGAGATGATTAATGAACAATGGAATTATTTATTATGTCTGTTAGAGTAAAGAAATAAAAAACTACCCACACGGGAATAAAAAACTTACTACCCTATTAAATGTTAACTATTGCCTAAGTTAAACTTCAGCCTAAGTAAATATGATTCACTCTAACAGACATAATAAATAATTACTTAATAAAGTAGGAAAACGCTATTTTATATTTTTTTGAAATTATCAAATAAACATTAAATATTCATAATCTTTGATACAATTATTTAATAAGCATTGAGATAATTGAGATTTTATCTTTAATTAAAGTAGTGTGATGATGATGATTAAAGGGAGGTCACAAATAGCCATGATAGAGGACAACAACTAAATATAGCTCCTATTAGCTAAATCATGTCAATGTAAATAGGTATTTTACCTATCTAGTTCTCTTGTAGGTCATATTTACATGTTAAGTTTACTTAGTTCCTAGGAATCTTTCTAGAAGTCTTAGGTGTCATGTGATCTTATCTTGTCAAGTATCATGTCATTTAATACTTGTTTCCTAGGTCATGTTTAATATTTGGTGAGTTAGTTGTCTCATGACATAGGATTAAGACACTTTTCATGATCATGTTTAATCATATGTCTCACTTTGGCTATATAACTAAAGGGTTCTCATTTGTAAATCATTCAATTTCATTCAATTCCATAGAAATATTGTGTATTGGATATTGATCATATTTGATCTAATATTATCTTGCATCCATTATTGCAAATTTATGCTCTTGATTTTATCTCTTATAGAAGGTTGTTTTTTGTTTTGTAGGTGATTCTAGAGGCTTGAGTCCTTGAGTGACTAATAAATCAAATACTTTTAATTTCATATTCATAAATGCATTCCTTTGAACAAGTGGGAAATTTCAAGAAGTCTAATATTCACTTTAATACACACCCAAGCCAAGGATGTATAATCCTTAAGATAAGTTTCTTCAAAATTGGAATGAATTCTCCATATAAACCATGACTCCTTTAAATATTCTTCTAACCATAATCTTAAGGTAACAACATATATTATAATTTGTAAATAAGAATGCATAACATTTTTTTATGTCTAGGTGAAAGCTTAGAGTGAGTTTGCAAGCTATAGTAGAACTATGACCCTTTTCCAAAAATAAACATTAGTCAAGGAATGAGTCTATGAAAGATCGTACAAAAACACAAAAGAAACACCACCTACTTTTAGGAACAAGTTTATCTTAGCAATAAAACTCAAGGTTATTTATATGAATGAGCAAGGAAATTGAGATGAGCTTGTCAATCAAATGATGCTCCAACACTACTTTACTTTGATTTGTCCAAGTAAATTCAATTCACTCTCTTAGTCTTTAAATTTTTTTATTAATGTTAGGATTAGGTATTGTTCATGTTATAAATCTAAGTAATTATATTTATTTAATATTTGTAATGTGTTGTAAATACAAGGCCATATGGTCCTCGTTTAAGGGTTAGGAGTAAATAGAAAAAGAAAGCAAACTTTTATCACAAGATGGGTATTACAAATGAAGAGAATTGGGTCTCGAATAAAAAGAAATATGAAATTGTGCTTTGATCAAGTACTGCAAAGCATAATCTAGGTATTATAAGTGGAGGTATTTTCATAAGAGATTATAAATGTTCTCTACTATATGGTGGATCTTTATTTTGGGATGTTCATACTAATAATTAAGTTAAATAGGAGGCTATAATATTTGAATAGGTTGTGACAATTACACTTAATCTCTCTAGATTACAAGTAGAGAGAATCTTTATATGGTCATCATAAATGCTCTTGAGAAGGGTAGGATTCTTAGTTGGAAACACCAAACGTATGTAGAGGAGGGGCATCAAATGGAAGAAAAATTTGCTCATGTTAATATCAATCACTACAAACATCATCTTAATACGGTTGCAAACTACTTAGCTTATGAAGGTATTAAGCAATAACTTGTTACTACACTATTTAGTCATGATGTGACATCTTGGGTAGCCCTAAAAAATGGCTTTCTTTTAAGCCTATGTAGTATTCAATGATATTGTTATAATGTGGCAATATGGTAGGAGACTAAAGCCAAATTAATGAGCACATGTTCATTTATATAAGAGGTGTGGAGAGGTTAGTTTGATTAATATCATTAGGATGAATGGTAACAAATCCTTTAATATGGAAGGATGGATCATGATTGGTTTTGGTATAGTGAACTAATGAACAATGATATTGTTGGTAAGAATATGTTGTAAATTAAAATATGTTGGGCTTTGATTTCCTAGAAAGGTGGTGGAGGTAAGTGTGTATTATTTTTTAGTTGGGTTGGGTGTCTAGTAAACAATAAGAGTAGGATGACAAAGCATTTTCAAGAGGTGCAAGATGTCATTAAGATACAAGAAGGTAGAGTTTCAAATTGGTTTCTTCAACATATATTTGCTTGTAGCAAGTTAACAATGTCAAGGTTTATAAATAACAATCTAGGAGATCATGCATTGAGTGCAAGTTGTCACGAGCAAGGAAGTGATATGTGGGGATTTCATCACTAATTTGGATTTTTATTACTTGATGTACTTGCTTATATCTCTTGAAGCTCTTCATGTCAAGCCAATTTGAGGGTTCATCTTTAAATGATGTAGTACATATGTTAAAGTTGAAGTGTGACAATATAAAGGAGATGATTCAACCTCTATGTCATTGCAAGGTATGGATTATGTAAAGTAATTAGCAAAACTTTGGAAGAAATTGTCAATTTTGCAGTCTTACTAAAAGGATGTAAAAAAGTATTTGTAAGGCTCCACATTCACCACCAGGATAATAGATTGAAGGTTGATTGTGATTACAACATCCTTATTATGTATGGGGCAATAGTATATAGAGTCACACTTAAGCATGAGGTATGTTACACAATTAAATTCTTTGCACTTGCTAGGAAAAGGCATGGGTGTAAGGAAAAATTTGAAAAAAATGGATTGATTAATTCTCTTATTCCCCAAGAGTTTTGGGGGATAGTTTTATCGAGCCTTTGGTGTACAGTTCTAGTGGTATATGGATTGTCTTAGAGTTCCTCTAGTTTTGTTTGTAGTTGGTCACTTGGTATGCATGTTATATCCTTTCTTAGCATTTTATTATTAGTTTGTTGTAAGTTTATGGTAGATGTGATGTTTTAGTTTAGTCTTTTATGTTGTTGGCTTTATGTAATAGTGAGTGTGCATTAGTTTTTAGTTGCATGTGTTGGGTGTCTAGTAAATGGTAGGAGTTGTTGGATGTTGTGGTTGTGTTGTTGATATGTGGTTGTCATTGATGTCAACACTATTAGCATTAATGTCTTAGAGGTTGTATATGTCGAGGATATTGAGAAAATTGTAATGAAATAAGTCACAAGTTGTCAGTGGTGAAGTGAAGTTCAGTTTGTCGATGAGTTTAGTACGTTGATGATCAGAGGTTGTGGATTAAAGGGTTTCTTTTCGAGTATATCTAGTTTATCCATGTTAATTTTCAGAGATCTGCGTGAATATTTGACCGTGTTATGAAGATTTGTACTATGACAGTTTTTTTGTTGCTTCAGTTGGTGTTCCTCAATGAAGATGATGTGATTTTAGCAAGTTCAGTTACTGCAGATGCTTCTCTAGTGATTCATGATGTTTTTGGATGTTTCGAGATCATGCTTTATCTGTGTTGCACATCCACATTGATTTTTGTGCTCACGATTCAAAATTTTCTCTTGTGTGTTCATGTTTTTCATGTTCTTGGCCAACAAGGTGTTGAAGCGTGTTGTGGATCCTTGAAGATTAATTTTTGAAGGTGGTTCATGTTTGAGAATTTTATCTTAGGTCTCCACTATGTTGTGGCCGACCTTGGTTGATTCGCATTAATAATCTTTATTGTTTTGGGCCGACAGTTTGTATTCATTTTATTATTTTGTTAAGGTCGACTTGTAGCGATGTAATTTCTTGTTGTGGATATATAAGAGCGATTATTTTATCATTTGAAGGCATGAGTATGCAAAGTGTGTGAGTCCTATGTGCGAATATTATTCAAATATTTCAAAGGTAGAAGCAGAGTGTGAAGAAGAGTGAAAAAGAGGGAAGAAGTGTTCATGTGCTTAATCGGAACTGTAATCAAGCATTAGCAGATGTTATTTTTCTCAATTCAAATCTTGTGGATGTAATTCAATCTTTTGTAAGATAGTGTGTTTTCCTTTGGGAAGTAAGCCTTCTATATTTGAGCAGTGAGCTCTAGGTAGTGCGCCTAAATGCATGTGCATTCCCCATTCATATTTCTTTATACTTTTAACAAGGTATAATCTTGTGGATTGACCTCCACCGTGGTTTTTCCCCTAACAGGGTTTCTACATAAAAATATTGGTGTTATGTGTGTTTCTGATGTATTGTTGATTTATGCTTTCATGGTTATTGATTAGTTCTGAGAATAAGGCTAATAAGTTGAATAAGTTTGAAATTTTGTAACAACTAATTCACCCCCCTCTTAGTTGTCTGCCCTTGTGTTGCCAACAATTGGTATCAAAGCAGGTTCCTTGGAAGAAGTTTAATAGCTTGAGGTGATCTAGGATGGCGACATACAAGAAGGATAGTTTGAGATTTGATGGAACAAATTACTCTGTGTGGAAGACTCAAATGGAGTGCCATTTGAGATGCATTGGTGAAGCCTACTGGAGTATTACAAGCAATAGGTATGTTATTCCTTAGAATGGTCCTACTACTACTGTTGAGATCAAGGATGTTGAGTACAATATCAGGGCTAAGGAAGCATTGTTAAGTGCTTTGATTGATTCTGAGATGAAAAATGTTATGGATCTGAAGACTGCTTATGAGATCTGGAAAAAGTTGGAAACTTTGTATGAAGGTGATGATAATGTGAAGATTGATAAGTTACAAAGTCTGAAAGGGAAATATGAAATGTTGAAAACAGGTGATGATGAGAACATTACTACTTTCATGCAAAGAGTGAATGAACTTGTGTGTGGTATCAGATGTGTCGGTGGATAGTTGGACAAATCAGAGATTGTTGCTAAAGTGCTTGGATCCTTGCCTGCTTCATACAAAGTCAAAGCTACAACTATTGAAGAGCTTCAGACTGTAACAAATGTAACTAGA
This sequence comes from Sequoia sempervirens, assembly GCA_007258455.2. Classification (NCBI taxonomy): domain Eukaryota; kingdom Viridiplantae; phylum Streptophyta; class Pinopsida; order Cupressales; family Cupressaceae; genus Sequoia; species Sequoia sempervirens. The sequence continues at coordinate 54,892,089 of VDFB02000363.1, read as the reverse complement.
GACATGTTGATTGGTACGTTTACTACTTTTGAGTTAAGTGAATTTAGTGATGCTCTTCCTAAGATAGAATCTACATTCAAGGCTACTACCTCTGGGAGAGATAAACAAAGATAGGATCCAGGAGAAAGTTCATCTAGAAAAGTATTCAAGTATGAGGAGGAAATAAGAGAGATTGAAGAAGAGGAGAAGAAGCTAGAGGAGCTTGAAGCACTTATTGTCAAGAGAGAAGTCAAAGGAGAAGGTAAGTATAAAGGGAAATTTCCTATTAAATGTTTTTCTTACAATAAGATAGGTCAATTTGTATCAAGGTGTCCGGAAAGAGTCCCTAATCCAAGACATAACAAGCCTATATTTCAAAGAAAGTGTTATTATGCTGCTAATGAAGGTGTGACAAATAATGAATCTGATAAAGGGAATGCAAGTGAAGATGAATGGGTATTTATTGCTATCAAGGAAAATGATCCTATACCTACTAAATTTGTTAGTTGCTCTAATGTGGAGAAAGCTCTAACAGTCAGAGTTGAAGAGAGAGATGAATTGGTGATTGACAATGGATGCTCTCATCACATGACAGGAGATAAAAGCAAGTTTGTGAGCCTGGAAAAGTATGATGGTGGTGTGGTAAGATTTGGTGATGAAAAAGCTGGTGCAATCCGTGGAAGAGGATCCATTTCTCTTGATGGTAAGTGTGATACCTTGAAATTTCTAATACTCTAAATGTGCAAACTAGCTAGGAAGTGGAAATGACAAAATACCAAGGACACCTCAAAATTAGCCAAAAGAGTGATACAACGAAAAGGAATGTAAATAAAATGAAACACAAGCAATTTTACCTCCCTTGGTGTTGATACCTCTTTGATTGGCCCTTGCTTAGAATGGATTGTGTGCTCCTTAGATGATTGCTTGAGTGGCTAGATGCAAGATTATGGGTGTAAATGATTAAAAAGATGGCTAGATGATGGTAGAGGATTGGGGATTCAAATTGGCAGCATGTAGTTATGAGAATGCAAAAAGTGTTTAAGAAGGCAAATTGGTAGCATAAGGTTGCTCCAAATGAAAGTGTTGAAAATGCCCTTGAGGAGGGGGTATTTATAGAAGAATTTGAATTCTCTAGAGAATTCAACGGTCAAGATTGCTCCAACAAGGCCAAGATGAAGGGCTATGGTGGGTTGAGAACCCACAAGCCCTCACATCTTGACATGTGGAGGGTGAAGTGGACAAGAGGATATGAGGTGGAGATGAGGTGTCAAGAAAGTACATGAGGTGGAAAAAGGACATGCACCTTGGGGAGTGAGGAGATTTCCTCAAAAAGAGATTTCTTGTTCCCAAGTGGGAGTGAAAGGGACATTTGAGGAATTTTGGAATTCCTCAAAAATCTACATGGGAAAATGAAAGGTGGTTGGGGGATATAAACATAAGATGATCTAGAGGATAAAAGGTGGGCTCCAAAAAGGTGGGACTTGGTCACATGTGGAGATTGTGACAAGTCCAAGGTTGGTCACATGTGGAGATTGTGACAAGTCCAAGATTCTAGAAGCCTTGGAAGGATAGAATGTGAATTAAAAATTCACATATAAAAGAGGGGAATCTAGAAAGAATTAAAAAGAATTAAAAATTCCTTGGAGAATGATTAGGCTTATTAATCAGTAATTAAAGATAAATGAGAATTAGAAGCCAACTTGCAAAAGTTGGAGGATGTGACACATCCTAATCAAGGATTAGGCATGTGCACATCCTGAATGAAGAGATTAGCAAATGGATTAGGATTAGATGAAAATGACATGTGAGGAATTAAATAAATGTAATATTTATTTAATTCATTTGATGAAAAGGGGATTAAGGAGGGTAAGGTATTTAATTATTATTTAAATACCTTAGGAATTTGGTAGAATTAAAGATATTAATTAAATAATAGTAATATTACTTAGTGCTTCGGATAAGAAGGATGTTTAGATGAAAGTGATAAATTTGGATAAATTAAGTGTCCAAATTTGGATGTCTACATTTTGCCCCTCTTTGAGATGGTGTTACGAAGTAGCATCATTTCAAAGAATATTAAAATATAAAACCTAGAAGAAGATGGTTAGATTGGAAAAGATGCCCCAGCCATCAAAGGGATGACTAGGAAGAAAGAGGATGGGGGTGAAGATGAAAGTTAGGGATGAAGGATGCCCCCTCGAGAGGACATGCGGGTTCAAGAGAACATGGGTGGGCTCTCGAAATAGATGATGTGATGCAAGGAGATATGAGGAAGATGATGCAAGGTGATGGGTAAGAGAGTAAGTGATATGGAAATGGATGAAGCACAAATGGATTTGAGGACAAAAGGTGATGTTGCCCCAGTCAAGGTACAAGCCAAAATGGGTTGATGATGGATGGAGGGTTGTCAATGAGGGAATTAAAGATCCCAAAACAACATGAGGATAGGGAAGGATACATCCCACTGAGTGGTATTGATGAGGGAAGGATACATCCCAAAACACCACTAAAGGATAGGGAAGAATACCTCCGATGATGATGATGAAAGTGTTGTTGATGAGGGAAGGATACATCCCAAAACAACACCAAAGGGATAGGGAAGAATACCTCCCGATGATGATGATGAAAGTGTTGTTGATGAGGGAAGGATACATCCCAAAACAACACCAAAGGGATAGAGAAGGATACTAATGGATGATCAAGGCTGGTAACAAGAATGAGGATATGATTAGATGATTCAGGCTAAGTGGAATGGAGGGAGATTGGATAGAGATAAGGATGAAGGATGAATGGATGGGGGGATACATGCAAGACGATAGAATGGAAAATGAGATGCAATCCTAATACAATTTGCCATCTTTGGAGCATGGATTTTTGCTATAGCATAAGACACCAAGTGCCAGGGTATGTGGAACCAAGGCGTAATAGTGTCTAATGCATGAAATAAACACCACAGACAAGAAGGTTATCCCAACACCCCAAAGTCACAAAGACCTTGGTCGGGCCAGGTATTGAGATAACCACAAGCACAAAAGGATGCCCCAGCATAACACAAGACCTCAGGGATCTTGGTGGGTACTATGTGGGACAGCCAAGAAGACACAAATAGACATAAAAAGATCAAGATATGCCCCTATGTTGACCAATCAAAACACACCATAATATGATGGATTATGGTTGTCTTGACAAGTGATGATAGGGAGCTCAAATGATAAACAAAATCCAAAAGTATCAAAATATCACAATCAATTTCAAACGTCCATTGCCATAGGATCAAGGGGATGGATGGGATTGATGAGGTCTGTTAGGAAGGATGCATCCTGTTGAGACCAAAGATGATGGATATGAAACTAAAAGATCATTATGACACGGGATGCACAAAATTGATTGGATCTCCTGATATAAGTGGGTCTCATTTGTTAAGAACTAGCTAGATAAGGGCATAGCTTGATGGCACGACACAAGGAAGACAAGACATGGGACTAACACACCCTAAAGACCTAGGGGCTCGGGGGCCGATCAAATATTAGCCTTGCCTACGTGAAAGCGCAGAGCCCTCGTAGTTCAGTGAAAGGTGGATGACTGACCAAGATGGAGACCTTGATGGATGGTAAAGATAGGATAGACAAAAGGAGAAAAACTGATGATAGACAATAGAAGAGCAAAGTGGACAATGAAGATCAATGATGGAACCCCGGGGGCAGATCAAATGATCGACCTTGCCTACGTGAAAGCGCAGGGGCAATGTAGTTCGACAAGACCGAAGGCAAACAATGGATAAAGGATGATGGATGATGATAGGATAAGTAGATAAAAAGATGGGACTGATACGACAAGATAGGATAGACCTATTGGATTGGATAGGATGATGACAATCATATAAAGCTCAGGGATGGGATAGTTATCTAAAGCAGTAAAATGACTTGGGAGGATGATATGATAGATAGAGGAGGGATGAAAAGTGATAGGGGATTGAAAAGATGTGCAAGAGAAGCAGGGGTGATGACGATGAGATAAATGGCATTGGTTTGCATGGGGAGAGGCCTATAGCCAGATACCAATGACAAGGGATTGTGAGATGGGATGAGATAGGATGAGGATAAAGAGGAAAGAATGGATAGAGATATAGGGATGGGGATGGGAGGGATTGTTTGGATGGATAGAAATATAAGGATTGGGAGATGAAAGGGATGCTAGAATAGATAGAGAGATGGAAGGGATGCTAGGGTAGATGGGGAGATGGAAGGGATGCTATGATAGATGGATAGGATTGAGAGATGAAAGGGATGCTAGGATAGAGGGATACAAAGACAAGGATGGGCAGATGGAAGGGATGCTGTTATGATAGATGATTTCTCCAAGGACTATGTCACAAAGGAAGCAGATGCCCCCACTCTAGATATGTCATATATGATGAGGCATGAGGGCCGTAAGACGAGTGGATGATAAGATAAAAGAGATAATGGAAGGAGGATAGGATGGGTGACCAAGGAATATGATAGAGCATGGATGAAGGGAATGTATACCAATAGGTGTCCAAAGCATGCATAGATAGGTGCCCCAATTTTGATCAAAATCACAAGAAGGATGGAGGGAATGGGAGATAAATGGGATATGATGGTAGGATGCGGAAAATAGGAGGGATGGAGGGATTTATGAAGAGGACGGATAACAGGAAGACGGGTGCATAGCTAGAAGCATAGCGGATGGAGGGAATGCATGTCAGGAAGTTGCCCCCAAGTGCAGATGGGGATTTATGCATGATGCCTATTTGCCAGGTTTTCATCATGGTACTTATCCAAAGTGCTTGTTTGCCAAGTTTTCACCATTAGATGGATTTTTTCTTTTTCTTTTTCTTTTTTTGAATTTTTGGAGTTTTGTGGATAGCAAGGGGATGAAAATGGGTAAGGATAGGGATGTTGATAAGGGGAATTAGAAGACAAGCGATAAGGATATGGATGAAGGACTCAAGCATCAAGTTCCATACTAGGTAGTAAGAGCCCATGTTCAAACCGACTATTGGATGTTGGTACAACCTTATGCAAGAGGATGAATTAGGGGAATTTGAGAGGGGAGATACATGGGATAATGGATGGGATGCTGCGAAGGGTATGGATGGAATGATGGGGTGGATATATGATGGGGAGATGCGTTCAGGACCAACATTGGCACATGTGGTGGTGGATGTGGAAAAATAAGAGGATTAAGGGATGGAGAATGTGGGAATAATGGAGGAGATGGGGTGGTGAAATTTGGAACATAAGGACCCAAAACAGACTTAGGAGATGAAAGGGGTGTATGACTAGCTTTTGGATTAGCAACTTTGGATGTTCTTACAGATTTTTCATGTGATGGCATTGCATCTTTTTTCTTTGGGATCCACATAGTTTTGATCTTTGCTTTGGTGGGCCTTTGTGGCCTACAGATTTCATTTAGATTTAAATTTTTCTTCTCTTCACCATGTATTTTAGAGGGGACATGGGGAGCCATAAATTCATGTGGATGCTTAGATTTATGCATTTTTTCTTTAACAGCCAAAGTGCTTTTAGTAGCAATGGGATGGGTGTGAATGGATGGATGATGTGGAGGACACATGAATGGAGGGATGGAGGTAGGATTTTTAGGATGATATGTGGATGGATGATGTACAGGTACATGCCTTTGTTGATCCTGATTAGGGAACATGAGAGTGGGATAGTTATGATGGGCAACATGGATAGGTGATGGATGGATGAAAGGATGAATAGGACAAGATGGGGGAGGTGATTTTGGGATATAAGGGCCCAAAATAGACTTAGGACTTGGAGGATATGGGATGGGGGATGAGGGGACATAAGGACCCAATATGGATGGAGCGGATGAAGGAGGAAGATGGATAGTTGTTTTGAGGTGATATGATAGAGGAGGAGGGATGGCGACATATGATCTGGTAGGGCGATGAGAAGAGCCGACATGTCTTTTGGAAAAGGCTTGTTGAGGACGCCTAGAGGTTGTACCAACATTTTTGGATTGCGAGTCGTGAGTAGTACATCCAAGACCTTGCAGATACAAATTTTCTTTAGCTTGGATGGGCTCTATAATACCTTGCTCATGAAGGCCTAAACCTTTTCCTTGATAGTTCATTCTCTTGAGCATTCGGGATCTAGGACAAGATTTTTGTTATTTTGGAAGAATGATGCGTTCATTATTAGTGGAAGAGGGTTGGTGTATATGCTTTGTTTTCTTCCCAAGGAGACCACCATGGAGGAATGTGAGAGGACCAAGGGGATATGTGCTTATGGGTGGGGATAGCATTTTAGGCAAATGATGGGGATCAAGAGAAGGATATGATGGGATAGCAACATCGAGAGGGAGTAAGGGCCATGATAGGATCCTCGGATTTGTAGTAGGCTCAGCGATGGAGATGGAGATGGTTTCGCGGGAAGCTTGAATGACAAGGGACGTGGGATGGAATCGATGGGGACCGTGGATCTTGAGGTGGACTAGATGGGATGGTAGGATCTTGATTTGGAGAAGGGGATATGCTGGCATGCTTTGGATTAGACCCTTGGCGTGACTCATCATGTGCGGAAGGCATGGTAATGGGGTCTTGTTGGGACTCTTCAAGTGGGGAAGATGGAGGGCTGGAAGATTCATGAGGTTCGTTGGAATCGGTTTTGGTGCTACTGGGAGTGGGAGGAGTGGATTGGATTTGGGTGGATCTAAGAGTAGAGGGAGTGGATTGGGCTGGGGTGTCTTCGATGGATTCGGTGGCTCTCATGGTAGGAGATGTGGGTTCAATGGATTTAGTGGGTTCAATGGTTTCAATGGTTTGA
>VDFB02000363.1:54858178-54885195 GCA_007258455.2 Sequoia sempervirens | reverse complement strand
GTCAATTGAAACACCTTCTCTAGACACAACATGCCCCAACAGCTTACCCTGTAGTACTCTGAATACACATTTCTTCAAGTTTAGGGAAACTCCGAACTCCTGGTACTTTTGAAAAACTAATTCCAAATGATCAAAATGATCATCCTTAGATTTATAGAACACAATAAGGTCATCCAAATAGATTAGAATAAACTTATTGATTAATTCACTAAACGCGATATCCATCGCCCGCTAGAATGTTGCCCCTGCATTAGATAAACCAAAAGACATTTTAGAATATGCAAATGTACCCCACTTTGTGGTGAACGCAGTCTTGTGCTGATCCTCTTATTTAACTTGGATCTGATTGTAGCCAGAGAAACCATCTAGTAGAGAAAACATTTCCAATCCTGCAATAGTTTGTAGGATTGACTCCATAGAAGGCAACAGATAGTGGTCTTTCAGAGATGCTTTGTTTAGGTCTCAAAAGTCCACACACAAGTGAATATCTCCATTCCTCTTTTGGACTGGGACCAAATTCGATACCCAAGTACTATGTTTGATTGGGAAGATAATGTGTGACTTAATGAGCTTAGTTAGCTCCTGTGCCATTAGGGCTTCAATTTTAGGGTTGACTAACCTCTGTTTTTGTCGGACTAGTTTTGCACCTTCTGTTAGCTCAATAGTGTGTTGAATGATGTCAGGATCATATCCCTTTAGGTCATCATAGGACCAGGCCACTACTCCACATTTTTTGTAGAAACTGATGAGCCTTTCCTTATCATGGTGAGGGACATTTTTTCCAACTCAGAGATTCCTACGATCGGAGACCCAAAGGTCCACATAATCAATTTTGTCGGCCACGAATTTCTGCTTATCATTTGGGGCATCATCACAATTGAAAAAGATTTCAAGAGTAACCAATTGTTTCATAAGTTTATTAGATTTGAGTTGCATAATTTGTCCTTCATAAGTCTTGGCAATCTTTGGTTGAAGTTGATCAGCGAACTCTCCTGAGTGCTGGATAAATGAGGTGATGTGTCCATCGCTTTCAAAAACTTGCCAACTCTGATCATTGTCAGGGATTGTTGTTCGGACTAGTACTCGTAATGAATGTTCATTATGAAGTAGGTCAGAGACAAGATCAAACTAAGCACCAATCACAGCCATGCGATCTACATTGCTATTTTGTCTCCGGGGAACGGTCTAGATGTTGAAAGCTTCAAAACCATCAATCAGGTCCCAAACTTGGTGCCAATAGGATCTCATGTGGACATTCTTTGATGCAGAAATTCCTTGAACTTGGTTAACTACCAGTTTGGAATTTCTAAACACAATTAATTGCTTAATGCCCATTCATTCTGCAAGGCTTAAACCTTGGACTAACCCTTCATATTCAGCCTCATTGTTTGAACAGGTGAGATGAAAGAGGAAAGACCTCAACCATTTTTTATTTTGCGGGGATATTAGATATACCCCTGCTCCAACACCTACTTTTCTTCTTGCTCCATCAAAGTATAGTGTCCATAGCTCATTTTCTTGGCTACCCTCAGATTCTTTGGCGACCCTCGGAAGCACCTGGTCTTCATCATAAATTACATACGTGCCCAACCCTGTAGCATGATAATTATCGAAAGGATCATTATTTATGTGTTCACTTAACAGAGCATCTTCTTTATCATTCCGATCTCCGCTCACCTTCTCTTCCTCTAGAAATTCAATGCAATACATTTCTTGCTTGGTGATAGAGGTATGCACGGCTTTAAAATTGATCAAGGCTTCATCCGCCACATACTCAGAATGTAGAGTCTCCAATTCTATCTTCATTTTTGCATCGTGTTTGGTCCTAAGTATTAGATGTGACCATTCTAAGGATAGGTATATGCCCACCTTTGAAGTAAATTCTCGCGATAGACAGAGACCAAACATAGGAGGGACATCTATGATCAGTGTCCTGTGGGACCGTGATACTAGGGCAAGCAAATAGTGTTAAAGGAAGTGCTTTGATGACACCTATGGTCTCAACTTTATTTCCATCAAGTTGCATCACTCCTCTTTTCATAGGTTCGTAGTTGAGTCCCAAAGCTTTGGCTATCTGTTTAGGCATAACCGTTGTACTAGCGCCAGAATCAATCATAGCGTTGTGCAATAACCTCTTTCCTATAATGAGAGTAAAGAAGAAGGGCTGAGGTTTCAACCTACTTTTGTCCTCAGCAAGGGATTCTTTTGTATTGTTTGTAAGAACCTTAGCTGACGATATCTGATAAACAACCTCTGCACTGACAAACGGCTTTGTTCATGCTATGTTGATCTCTTCTTGATGTGCCTTCTGTAATAGCGTCTTTTATTCTGGGATAGCTAGAATGTCCCATAAAGACACATTAGCAGATGATTTCTTCAATTACTCTACCACATTAAAAGGTGACAAACTCAAAGATTTTTGCTCCTTGGTTCTTGCTATAATAATTTCCTTCCATGGTTGAGAAGGTGAAGGGATGGTTGAAGCACTAGGAATTTGATTGGAAATGCCTTCGAGTTGCGGGTTGTCTAGATGCGAAACAATTGACTCACTGGTGAACCTCTTCTTTGAGCGTGTGTTATAATAAGACTGCAGTTGTGGTGTTTTGGATATGAATGCGTCATTAACAAACATCGTCTCTTCTTCCTCCATCCAAGAGAAGAGCGCATGATCAGGAGCAATATCGGATTTTTGTTCTAAAAACATTCCTTGCATTTGCACAGTAAAGACCGCACACTCCATTTGTGGTGAGGCATATACATAACCTCCATTTTCCATTGTTGTGCCTTGGCTGCATTGCTCCACCACCTTTTGTTGTAGGTTGCCACGCAGATAGTTCTGGGGCATATGCGCATTGCTGCAGGGGAAACACCATGGATTGATATCATCAATAAGATTGTTCTACCTTGCAGTTAATTCCCTACTCGAACTTGGCGACGCGCTCGTCAGCGGAGTAGGCACTGACACCATTTGGTTTGTCATCAGGGCTGGTGGATTAGCACGAGGCGCACCCTGGTATTGATTTTGTTGATAAGAAGACCGCCCGCCTTGATAGTTTTGATACGCAAGCTTTAGAGGTGTTGCTTGGTTCCGCTTAAGAGTGGTTATATCATTTGTCATGGTTTGCAACATCTCTTTGAGGTCGCTTATTTTATCTTTGGAAGAACCTGATGTAGAAGCCACATTTTGTGAGTCTACTGCATATGTGTACATTGATTGGACAGTTGCGGGCGCACTAGTTGACGCAACCTCTTGCGCAAAGATCGATATTTTATGAAATATCAGCATAATAGGTCGAGGAGGCAATTTTCTGCAATCTATTAAATGATTTTCAGCTTTGATAGTGGTACCATAAGCATCTGGCAGAGTAGCTCCCCCCAAAGACTTGATCATCACAAAAATGTCAAAATTGATGGACTTTAGATAAAATATAAATGCTAACTCGGGAGTCGGGCGTATGGTAACAGGGATCCTCTGCTAATTTGCGTGAAATTGGGCATTAAAGTCTGTTAGAGCCTCCTGGGGGGCTCGTTTTATGACGAATAGTTGATAATACAATAAAGAACGATCTCTGTCATTCAAAAACCTCTCATAGAACGGATCTCCGAGCTGATCCCAGGTGCGGATTGAATTAGGTGTCAGTGTTTGGTACCAATCTAGCACTTTGCCTTTAAAAGACGTGGCAAGAAGCCTTAGGGCCACATTCTGTGTTGTAATCTCATGCACCAAACATACGTCCGCCACATCCTGCAAATGTTCTGTTGGCATTCTTGAGCTGTCTCCGATAAATTTCGGTATAGCTTTCATGGCTGAAACCAGGATAGCGCCCCAGATAGTGGGTGCTACCGGGGCTACCAGGGGACTTCCGACGTCCCATGCTACGTAGTTTCTATTGGCAGCCGACAACATTGTGAGAGGCAAGGGTGGCAGGGATGGGACGATTACCAACTGATTTGCGACCTGCACTGTCCCTAGCGGAGGTACTAGTAAACTAGGGTTGCCTGTGGTTTGGGATCTAGTTACAAGGCGATGGCTCATACACCCTTCTACTATTCTCGGGAAGCTTTTGAAAAGGTCAAGGAGGCTATTTCCACAGCTTCGGTACTGGTTAATCTGGATCAATCCAAGGATTTTGTAAGGTATGCTTTCAGTAGCAAGTCTAGTATTGCTACTGTCCTAACCCAAAAGGATAAAAAAAAAGGGGGAACATCCAACAAGCCTTTGATCTGCCGCTCCACGCATCTACTCTTCGCAACTTCAAGTATCGACATTCATTTCGGATCCCAGGAAACTCCATTGTGCTTCCACATGTCACAGTTGCGGGATGATTTTGTTTCTTGTATCCTTGACACCTCATCGGGCTATGAAATGCTGCCACGAAGCCCTCATTCTTAAAAGGTGTTAGCGGGCCCCACAGTTGCTGACTGTCGTATGCACTTGCTATGTGTCGAATGTTCGCAAATAAGGTACCCAACTGATAAACGTTCTCTCTGTTGTGATAAGGTACTCGACCCATTCGACATGTATTGCATTTTCGCAAATCCTTTACAGCAATGGGAGAAAGGTTCATGCGGGTAGCGAAAGGCTACCACGTGCCTAAGCAGCGGATCTATTATGCAGGCAATGAATCGAATGAAGCAAATAATGTTGTTAGTTGCTGTTTGTCATAATCATTCGCAATAAGGGATGACACTTGTCTGATCGGGCCTAGTTGGAACCACCACCATCATTATAGAAGATGCACTTGAGCCTGGAATAATCGGATGCTCGGTTCTTGATTATTTCTTTTGCAACGACTTTGGGGAATATTTTTTTATGGCATTATTATAGGGGATTGCGACATCTTTTCTATTACTGCTCTTCGAAGTGGTGGGAGGTTTTCCTACTATATATACTTTATCTGTTGATGAGAAATCATTTGGAACTAGGGAAAAACACGCTGGTTTTAGTAAAAAGATGCCAGACATTTATTACTGTTTTATTTCAATTGCAAAAACTCTCAAACTGTGCTAATTGTTTGGCCTTTTTATTTTTTTATGCTATTTGATCAAACTATGAACTGTGCTTTATATTGTCTTGACACTTCATTTGAGAACTTCTATATATATTGGATGCAAGTTTGCTTACCTAGATCATGCCTAATGACTCTTCTTGGCAGTGAGAATGTATGCAACGTTATTTTATGTTAATAAATGAATTGTCTATGCTATAATCTTAAGTATCTGATGTTTTGGAACACAACACCATTAAGGCAAAATCTATGATTTATCGTGCCTATCATTAAATCTTAGCACATCGCCTTAGGTTAGACTTTACTTTATTATATCCACTTCCTTTTCCCTTTCCAAACCCCATTATAGAAGAAGTCGGCTTCTCTAAAAATCTAGAGGTTCCTCAATTTAGCGCAAAAAGTCCCTCTTAAATTGAGTTTCCCATAAGACTCTGTTACCTCGTCAAATTTTGGCGTCAACGGTTTGTTCTTTTTCTGGCATGCCCGGTCGGACCAAGCTTAATGAAATTGCATTTTAGAAGGGTGTATGAGCCATTGGCCTGTAACTAGATCCCAAACCACAAGCAACTCTAGTTTACTAGTACCCCTGCTAGGGATAGTCTAGGTCGCAAATCAGCTGGTAACTGTCCCATCCCCGCTGCCTTTGCTTCTCACAATGTTGTTGGCCACCAATAGAAACTATGTAGCATGGGACGCCGGAAGTCCCCTGGTAGCCCCGGTAGTGCCGGCTGTCTAGGGCGTTATCCTGGTTTCAGCCATGAAAGCTATACCGAAGTTTACCGGAGATAGCTCAAGAACGCTAACAGAACATTTGTAGGATGTGGTAGATGTATGTCTGGTGCACGGGATTAAAACATAGAAGGTAGCCCTAAGGCTTCTCGCCGTGTCTTTTAAAGGCAAAGCGTTGGATTGGTACTGAACACTGACACCTAATTTAATCTGCACCTGGGATCAGCTCAGAGATCCATTCTATGAGAGGTTCTCGAATGACAGAGATCGTTCTTCATTGTACTATCAACTATCTATCATAAAACGAGCCCCCTAGGAGGCTCTGATGGAATTTAATGCTCGATTTCACATCAATTGGTAGTGGATCCCTATTACCATACACCCGACTCCTGAGTTGGCATTTATATTTTATCTTAAGTCCATCAATTCTGACATTTCTGTGATGATCAAGTCTTAGAGGGAGCTACTCTGCCAGATGCTTATGGTGCCGCTATCAAAGTCGAGAATTATTTAATAGATTGGAGAAAATTGCCTCCTTGACCTATTATGCTGATATTTCTTGAAATATCGATCTCCACGCAAGAGGTCGCGTCAACTAGTGCACTCGCAACTACCCAGTCAATGTACACATATGAAGCAGGCTCACAAAATATGGCTTCTACATTAGGTTCTTCCAAAGATGAAATAAGCGACCTCAAAAAGATGTTGCGAACCATAGCAAATGATATAACCAATCTTAAGCGGAACCAAGCATTGCCTCTAAAGCCTACGTATCAAAACTATCAAAGTGGGTGGTCTTCTTATCAGTAGAATCAATACTAGGGTGCGCCTTGTGCTAATCCACCAGCCCTGACGACAAACCAAATGGTGTTGGTGCCTACTTTGCTAACGAGCGTGTTGCCAAGTTCAAGTAGGGAATTAACCTCAGGGTAGAACAATCTTATTGATGATATCAATCCATGGTGTTTCCCCTGCAGCGATGCGCATATTTCCTAGAACTGTCCGCGTGGCAACCTACAACAAAAGGTGGTAGAGCAACGCAGCTAAGGCACAACAACAAAAAATGGAGGTTATGTATATGCCTCACCACAAATGAAGAGTGCATCCTTTACCGCACAAATACAAGGAATGTCTTTAAAACAAGAATCTGATATTGCTCCTAATCATGCGCTCTTCTCCTAGATGGAGGAAGAAGAGACGGTGTTTGCTAATGAGGCATTCATATCCAAAACACCGCAAGTGCAGTCTTATTATAACATACGCTCAAAGAGGAGGTTCATCGGTGAGTCAGTTGTTTCGCATCTGGACAACCCGCAACTCAAAGGCATTTCCAATCAAATTCTTAGTGCTTCAACTGTCCCTTCACTTTCTCAACCACAGAAGGAAATTATTATAGCAAAAACCAAGGAGCAGAAATCTCCGAGTTTGTCACCTTTTAATGTGGTTGAGCAATTGAAGAAATCATCCACTAATGTGTCTCTATGGGACATTCTAGCTATCCTGGAACAAAATACGCTATTACAGAAGGCGCTTCAAGAAGAGATCAACCTAGTATGAATAGAGACGTTTGCTAGTGCAGAGGTTGCTTATCAGATACTGCCAGCTAAGGTTCTTACAAACAATACAAAGGAATCCCCTACTGAGGATAGAAGTAGGTTGAAACATCGACCCTTCTTCTTGACTCTCATTATAGGAAAGAGGTTATTGCACAATGCTATGATTGATTCTAGCGCTAGTACAATGGTTATGCCTAAATAGATAGCCAAAGCTTTGGGACTCAGCTATGAACCTATGAAAAGAGGAGTGATGCAGCTTGATGGAAATAAAGTTGAGATTGTAGGTGTCATCAAAGCGCTTCCTTTAACTCTATTTTTTTGCCCTAGTATCACAGTCCCGTAGGACATAGTGATCATAGATGTCCCTCTTATGTTTGGTCTCTATCCATCCCAAGAATTTACTTCAAAGGTGGGTGGATACCTGTCCTTGGATTGGTCACATTTGATACTTAGGACCAAACACGACACAAAAATGAAGATAGAATCGGAGGCTCTACATTCTGAACATGTGGCGGATGAAGCTTTGATCAATTTTGAAGCCGCGCATACCTCTATCACCAAGCAAGAAATGTATTATGTTGAATTGCTAGAGGAAGAGAAGGTGAGCAGAGATCGAAATGATAAAGAAGATGCTCTATTGAGTGAACACATAAACAATGATTCTTTCGGCAATATTCATGCTACAGGATTGGACACGTATGTAATTTATGATGAAGACCAGGTGCTTCTGAGGGTCGCCAAAGATTCTGAGGGTAGCCAAGCAAATGAGCTATGGACACTGTACTTTGACAGAGCAAGAAGCAAAGTAGGCGCTGGAGCAGGGGTATATCTAATATCCCCACAAAATAAAAATTGTGGAGGTCTTTCTACTTTCATTTCGCCTATTCAAACAATGAGGCTAAATATGAAGGGTTAGTCCAAGGCTTAAGCCTTGCGAAATGAATGGGCATTAAGCAATTAATTGTGTTCGGAGATTCTGAACTGGTAGTTAACCAAGTTCGAGGAGTTTCTGCAGCAAAGAATGTTTGCATGAGATCCTATCGGCACCGAGTTTGGGACCTGATTGATGGTTTTGAAGCTTTCAACATCCAGATCGTGCCCCGAAGACAAAATAGCGATGTAGATCGCATGGCTATGATTGGTGCTCAGTTTGATCCTGTCTTTGACCTGCTTCATAATGAACATTCAGTATGAGTACTAGTCTGACTAGCGATCCCCGACAATGATCAGAGTTGGCAGGTTTTTGAAAGCGATGAACACATCGCCTCATTTATCCAACACTTAGGGGAGTTCGCCTATCAACTTTGACCCAAGATTGTCGACGCTTATCAAGGAAAAATTATGTAGCTCAAATCTAATAAACTTTTGAAAGGATTGGTTACTCTTGAAAAGTTTTTTGATTGTGATGATGCTCAAAATGATAAGCGGAAGTTCATGGCGGACAAAAGTGATTATGTGGACCTTCAGGTCTTCGATGGTAGGAATCTCCGAGTCAGAAAAAATGTCCCCCACCATGATAAAGAAAGGCTCATTAGTTTCTACGAAAAATATGTAGTGGCCTGGTCCTATGATGACCTAGAGGGATATGATCCTAATATCATTCAACACACTATTGAGCTAACAGAAGGTGCAAAACTAGTCTGATAAAAATAAAGGCCAGTTAACCCTAAAATTGGAGCCCTAATGGCACAAGAGCTAACTAAGCTCATTGAGTCATGCATTGTCTTCCCAATCAAACATAGTATTTGGGTATCGAATCTGGTCCCAATCTAAAAGAGGAATGGAGATATCCGCTTGTGTGTGGACTTTTGAGACCTAAACAGAGCATCTTTGAAAAACCACTATATGTTGACTTCTATGGAGTCAATCCTACAAACTGTCGCAGGATTGGAAAGGTTTTCTCTGCTGGATAGTTTCTCTGGCTACAATCAAATCCGAGTTAAACAACAGGATCAACACAAGAATACGTTCACCACAAAATGGGGGACATTTGCATATTCTAAAATGTCTTTTGGTTTATCGAATGCGGAGGCAACATTCTAGTGTGCGATGGACATCGCATTCAGCGAATTAATCAATAAGTTTATTCTAATCTATTTCGATGATCTTATTGTGTTCTCTAAATCTAAGGATGATCATTTTGATTATTTGGAATTAGTTTTTCAAAAGTGTCAGGAATTCAGAATTTCCCTAAATCCGAAGAAATGTGTATTCGGAGTACAGCAGGGTAAGCTGTTGGGGCATGTTGTGTCTAGAGAAGGTGTTTCAATTGACCCCAAACGAGTAAAATCTATCAAAGAACTTCTCCTTCCGGTAAATAAGAAAGGTGTTCAATCTTTCCTGGGCAAAGTAAATTTTGTTAGCAAGTCTATTTTTGATTTTGCGGGAATGATTAGGCCGATCACCCTAATGCTGAAGAAAGATCAAACATTCAAGTGGACAACCGAAGCTCGGGAAGCTTTTGAAAAGGTCAAGGAAGCTATTTCCACAACTCCGGTGTTGGTTAATTCGGATTAATCCAAGGATTTTATAATGTATGCTTTCAGTAGCAAGTCCAGTATTGCTACTGTCCTAACCCAAAAGGATGATGAAGAAAAGGGGGAACATCTAGTATCTTTCTACTTCCGGACCCTAAAGGAATATGAGTCAAATTATAATTTCATCGAAAGACAGGCCTTTGCAATAGTAAAGGGACTTAAAAAGTTCTACCATCTAATTTCCTACAACAAGGTGCTGGTGTATGTCGCACATTCCAGTGTGCATGAATATATCATGGAAGGGGAGATCACAAAAAAAAGGGCTAATTGGATCACCAAGATCCTTGAATATGACATTGAAGTCAAGCCTACTAAAACTATTAAAGGAAGAGGACTCTATGAGTACATGACACAGAACAAGGAGGTACTTATCGCAGAGGAGCAACCAAAGTTCGTATTGGTAAATGAATTGGATTCGGAAGGCGGTTGGCTGACCGATAGAATGAGATTCATGCAAACCAGAAAGTATCCGCCAGGCCTCTCATCCCAAAAAAGGAGGTATTACCGGCTGCAGAATTGCGGATATACGCTAATAGAAGGAGTCATTTTCAAAAGGAATTTCAATGGCATTCTCTTGCGATGCATCACTTCAGAGTAAGTGAAGAGGATCCTCGACGCATTCCATAATAGCGTTGCGGGCGGACATTTCTCTTCCAAAACCACCGCCATTAAAATCATGCGTACTGGCTATTATTGGCCTACACTTTTTAATGACTCCCACTCTTTGGTGAAAGCTTGCAAAAAATGTCAGTTCTTCGCTGACAGAAGGAAGAATTCTGCAATGCCCCTCAAACCTATAATGGTGGATGAACCATTTGCACAATGGGGTCTGGACTTCATCAGAATGATTAAGCCGGTTTCTAGTGCCGGACACAAGTGGATTCTGACCACCACAGATTACTTCACAAGGTGGACAGAGGCTGTTCACCTTAAAAGCGCAATAGAAACAGAGATTGTAGATTTCCTCAAAGAATTGGTGACAAGGTTCAGACCTCCAAAAACTATCATTTCAGATAATACCAAAACTTTCCTAGGTGCAAAGGTATGTCACTTTGCATTAAAGAATGACATATTCCTTAAAACATTATCAAACTATTACCCACAGGGAAATGGTCTAGCGGAGTCAACGAACAAAAACTTAGTTCGACTCCTTAAAAGGATTGACTTAGAACACCAGACGAAATGGCATAAAAAATTTTGAAAAGCGCTTTAGGCAAATTGCATAACTCCTAAGCAAGTCCTTAAGACTTCGCCTTATGAGTTGGTATACGGGAAAGAGGTGTTGTTACCCATCTACATGAAGATTTTGACAATACAGTTGTTGAAATCTCTTGAGATAGAACAAAATGAAGCCATGGAGGTTCGGCTCGCCGAATTGTTGGAAGTAGAGGAAAAAAGGGAGAATTCCCTAATAGCTATGACAAGCTATCAACAGGTGGTCAAGCAATGGTTTGACAAGAAGGCTTCCGACCAAAGTCTAAAATGCGGAGACTTAGTGCTAAAGTATGATAAAAGGGTTGCTAAGCCAGGTCAGCACGGTAAATTTGATAGCCTATGGAAGGGTCCCTTTAAAATCATTCGGTGCAAAGAACACAACACTTTTGAGCTAGAAAATATTGAACATGAACCCTTAGGAATCCCGATCAATAAGATTCATCTTAAGTTGTTCCATTAGGAGTTGAGCTCTTTTTTGTACATATGTAAACAGTGCTTTTATTTTATTTTCATTTCTTTGGCCGGTCTTTTGTAAATTAGTTTGTGCTTCTGCGAAATTAACCCATTATTATTGGCGGGTGGAATACTAGAATTCTTTTACATAGAACACACCCATGTGCGGAGAAATAACAAAATAAAAGTTGAGAGCCCATAAAATTGAAATACATAATGAAGGAAAGAGCAAGGAATTTTTTTAAAAGATATATATCTATTCATACATGTTCTTTACATTACAAAAGTGGCTGGGAAGCCATAATCCAAAATTTAACAACTATCCGAACTATTATATATATGGTGGCCTTTATTCAGGCTTATATACAACTATGGGCAGGTATTGTGAGCAGCAGGCAGAGAGACTTTTGTTGAGTAGGCAAGGGGGTTTTCATCCAAAGGCATGGCTGGCGACAATTGCCGCATTAACAGTAGAGTCCACTTCTTCCTTATCCATAGGTTCTTCAGCAACACTAGCAACATCATTCGACACAACCGCCATTGGCGAGGGGAATACCAGGTTCCTGAAATCAGTATACCAATCTACATTGTAGAAGGGTAGTACGTTGTAGCTACGGAACAGGAAATGTAGGGCCTGAGTAACCCTCGGCTAGTGCTGGTCACAAGTCTATAGGCAGAATCTGCTGAGGAACGACAACCAAACGACAAATTCTTCCTCAATAAAGCAACACAGGTCGCTGGCTGACGACAGACCTACCCCATAGGCAGCATAAGCAACAACCTCACTGAGACCATTCAAGTACTTTTTGGGAAAGATTTCTTTAACAAGCTTCAAGATAAGTGGTTGGGGGACGTTGATGTCTAATATGGATGCTACGAAGTGGGAGCATATGTCGGTGTTCACCCGATACTTGTCCTCATACTCTATACAATATTTGCCTAAAACCCACTTTATCACTACCAAGACCAAATAATGCTTATTCTTGGTCATCTGTTTCAGCCTCTTAGTAGAAACCTCCCATAGGAATGTCATCTGTGACTTATATGAGGTTAAACAAACTGGAGTATCCATAGCTTTGACACTATACTCAGGCTTCTGAGCTAATGCCAAAATTTATCTATCACCTAACCTATGAGAAGGCTTGCTTAAGACTATGCTACTGACCTATCACTACTCAAATGCTAAGTATGTTTTCCTCACTGTTTACTGGCCTATTTATAGAAAAATGACAAGACACATGCTAATCCGCTTCAAAAGAATGTGATATTAAGCTAGTTGCTAACTTGAAAGGCACACTTGTGTTTGCTCACATTTCTAGGCCAGTTGCATCTGTGATAGCACGACTCAATGCGTGCTAGATTAATAGGAGCTAATTAATTAGCTTTAAAAAGGTGGCGCTTGTTGGTAGTGAGACGTATGGCCATAGGCTATTGTGTCATCTCTCAAGCGTGTGCCAGAGCCCAAGACGATATTCATATCTTTTTAGGCTGTGATTGTTTGCTTGGCGTAATCATTCTAGTCGGGATATTAATTGTCAGTGCATACTAACGCAAGGTTAGCAAGAAAATTGATAGTTCAAGTTCCAAGGGGATCACAGCATATCACATGATTGCCAAATTCAATGATGAACTCTAGTTGCCTCAAAATAGAAAGTAGTTCATTTTGCATGAATTGAAAAATTAACGGTACATGCCGAATTAAATGCAAAAGG
This sequence comes from Sequoia sempervirens, assembly GCA_007258455.2. NCBI lineage: Eukaryota > Viridiplantae > Streptophyta > Pinopsida > Cupressales > Cupressaceae > Sequoia > Sequoia sempervirens. The sequence continues at coordinate 54,871,984 of VDFB02000363.1, read as the reverse complement.
CATTCTTTTTCCTACCACCTTGAGGAAAGATTGCCAAATATTGCATGAAGAGGCTTAATATTCCAAAAGTCTTTTCACAAACGCCAAAAGAAAAGTGCAGAGTTGTTCTTCTCCTGTGTATCTAGAACCGAGGGGAATTGCAAAACCAGGAACTTGCAGAAATCTTCAGAGAAGGAAAAATGTTAGAAACTTTATCTTAGCCAATGCAAGAAGAAATTAGCCAGGAGTTGTTTACGGCTATGCGTTCTTTAGAAGAGGTATATGTCTATAAGGATGTGGCATACGCTACGCCTAGTATACCTAGCAGGCCAAAGAGGGCCTATACAGAATAATTGAATAGGCCTAAGAATTGCAGAAACCAGAAAAGGGTTGAAGAAAAATGGGATAATATCTACGACCCAAGGCTTGCGAAAAACCTTAAGTCCCTCAGAGAGGCAGCCTGTGTAAGGTTATCGGCACCAAAGGCAAACCAATCTATGGCACAAAGAGTTTGGTATAGTGGTCTCCCTCAATATATGGTCCCACTGGTGCACTATTGTCTGGAGGTAGTTGATGCTGCTATCAGTGTTATAATCCTAATACCCACTACATTGAAGGCCACAACTTAAGGGTGCACATCACTCCACAGGCCATCTGACACATGTTATGCATCCCAGACCCAAGTAAGAGAAAAGAGAATATCGAGTCTTTTTGCCCAGGCAAAGGAGAGAAAATATGGAAGAAGATGAGAAAGAGCTCAAAGTTCTTGTTGGAGGAGATTAGTAGGAAAGGCATCCCAACCGCTAAAGTGCCAAGTATTCCATTGTCGCGCAGTGCGTTTTGTGACGATCTTTAGGATACCATGTCCATGCTAGCATTTGTGTGTGGCCAAGACTCTGATGAGAAGATAGAGACCTTTTAACTCAGACCAACATTTCAATTTTGCAAGCAACATGAACTCTTCTGGTATGATTTTGCTGAGTTTATGATAGAATAAATAATACAGAAAATTGAGAATTACCAGGCAGAGAAAAAATTTAGGTTTCTTTTTTTCCTGGTCCACATGTTTCTGCATCAGAACCTAGATTTCTTCACCCAGTATTTTCCACTATCAATTTTTTATGAACAAAATAAAAGGAAGTCAGTGTCCACTTGGATGCCTTTTTTCTTTCCACATCATACGACTATTATGCATTTTAGACTATTTTATAGCTCTGGTTTTGTATGATTTGATAGGAAAAGGTGATATAATCTGGCTCGATAAGGAGCAGACCAAATTTATGCAGAGTTTCACCCCTGCTTGTGACTGGTTCTTAGGCAAATATTTTACAATCCTTCGAATGTGGGGCTTTACTGACAAACATTTCCTACTCCCAGCCTGCGTCATAGATAGAGTGCTCGCGCTGGAAATATTCCAACAGGTATGTATCATTGATTTTACTTTTTGTAGCAGCAAAAATGTCAAGAAGAAGAGATTCTTCTCTTGTTTGAAGAATTTCAAGTCGATGACTCTGATAAAGAAACAATCAGACCAGTTGTTAGAGGACAAGCTAGCCTATCTAGGGTTGGTACTGGTAGATTATAAGTGGGAATACAACCCTTTCGACAACTTGTCGAAGCCACATATGAGGGTTACCCATGTTCCCCGACCATACTGGGAGAAGCAGCGTAACTCGTAGACAGACAAAGATAAATTTTTTGTTGAATTGGTGTGTATCCCTACGCAGGACACTAGAGGTCCATGGAAAAAGTTCTACTTTGCTGTGGTGGTGGCCCAAGATAATGTCCCCATGGAGTGCGGCATGTATAACAGGTTAAAGAAAGATGAAGAGCTAGAGCACCTCCGCCTTGAGCATAGTCAGGGGATGGCACAAAAAAATGAAGAGTTGGAATGTCAACAAGCTCAATATGAGTAAAGAATATAAGAGAAAGAGGCCGAATTTAAAAGCCTAAAGGCTCAAATAGAGGAAAATCTCTAAGAGACAAAGGCTTCTCTAGAAGAGCACTTAGCAAATCACTCCCGAGCCGAGAAGAATTAGAATTAAAAAATGAGCAGCTATGCGGAGCAGCTGGTGTCCGAGAAAAGGAAAAAGACAAAATTGGCTGAGGCTATTATTTCAAGAGATGCAAATATTACTTTGCTTAAAGCCTCTCTCCTGCCTCCCCCTACACAGCCTGATATCATTCCACTAGTTAGGCAATTATTCATTTCTCACTGGGAGAAAATTAAAATCTTTTGCCTAACACTACAGCCTACCCTTTGATTTATCACCAAGGCATCAAGGCTTAGCCAGGATACCCATGATACGATTGAGTAGTTCCCACGGTTCATCTTGGAGAGGGTTCCTGAGGCAAAGGATTTGCTCACCAAGCTATACTCGGTCTCTGATGAGGACCTTGCCAGAGCGGGTATTGAGGATCAGGATGTTGCTGCTCAAACAACAAACAAATTCATCTATTGCCACTTTGTCTTCCAGTGCACTAAGACAATCATGGCTATTCTGAGTAAGACACTGGATAGCATACGGGGAAGTTTCTCCGAGTCAAACAAGATGGGACTGCCATCCCCGTTCCTCGAGGATGACTCTATTGCCACGACTATGCAGATTGCGGAAATTATAGAAGAGAAGGAAAACGACGCGGAAGCTTTCAGGGAGTTCATCCATCTTCCCACGACAACCGACATTGAGGGAGTCATCCATCCATTCTTACAGCTGCTATTTCATATACAAGCAGGGGCCAATTTACCCAATATGCTGCCTCACAAAGAAACTATTGATCTAAGTGGAGCACAAGAGAATTTGCGCAACATAGTGAAGCCGTCCGAGGATGGTCACCTTTGTAGGTAGCTCTTTCCAATCTCTGACTACATCATCCCAATAGATAAGACTCTGGTCTACAGAACCAGAGAAATTCTAGGTTCTCCATTCCTTAGTCGAAATGCACTTGATAGTCGTCAAAAGCTGTTAATAAATATTTAACCAGCTCCCTTCGGGTTTATTTTTCTATGTGCCGGACTATGCATCGCCAAGTCTGCTTGGTCTTTTATCAAGACTTTGATCTGCCTCTCCATGCATCTACTCTTCGCAACTTCGAGTATTGACATTCCCTTCAGATCTTGAGAAACTTCATTGTGCTTCCACGTGTCATGGATGTGGGATGCTTTTGTTTCTTATTTCCTTAACGCCTCATCGGGCTACGAAATGCTGCCACAAAGCCCTCATTCCTAAAAGGTGTTGGTGGGCCCCATGGTTGCTGACTACCATATGCACTTGCTACGTGTTGAATGTTCACAAATCCTTCAGTGTAGAGATGAAATCACAGCTGTGGGCAACAAAATGTTGCCACACATCTTTTGCACCCAGCTAATAAACATTCCCTCTATTGTGATAAGGTACTCGACCCATTCGACATGTGTTGCATTTTCGCAAATCCTCTGCAGCAATGGGAGAAAGGTTCATGCGGGCAGCGAAAGACTGCCACGTGCCTAAGTAACAGATCTGTTATGCGGGCAATGAACCAAATGAACCAAATAATGCTATTAGTTGTTGTTTGTCATAATCATTCGCAGCAAGGGATGACACTTGTCTGATTGGGCCTAGCTAGGGCCACCGCCATCATTACAGAAGATGCACTTGAGCCTGGAATGGCCAAATGCTCGGTTCCTGATTATTTCTTTTGCAACGGATTTGGGGAATATTCTTTTTATGACATCATTGCAAGGGATTGCGAGATCTTTTCTGTTACTACTCTCTGAAGTGGTGGGAGGTTTTCTTGCTATATATACTTTTTTTGTTGATGAGAAATGGTCCAGAACTGGGGAAAAAAATGCTGGTTTTAGTAAAAAGATGCCAGACCTTTATTATTGTTTTATTTTAATTGCAAAAACTCTCAAAATGTGCCGATTGTTTAGTCTTTCTATTTTTTCATGCTATTTGATCAAACTGTGAACTGTGCTTTATATTGTCTTGACACTTCATTTGAGAACTTCTATATATGTTGGATGCAAGTTTGCTTACCTAGATCATGTCTAATGACTCTTCTTGGCAGTGAGAATGTATGCAACATTATTTTTGTCAATAAATGAATTGTCTATGCTATAATCTTAAGTCTCTGATGTTTTGGAACTCAACACCATTCGAGCCCTTAAATCTATGATTTATCATGCCTATCATTAAATCTTGGCGCATCACCTTAGGTTAGACTTTACTTTATTATATCCACTTCTTTTTCCCTTTCCAAACCCCATTATAGGAGAAGTCGGCTTCTCTAAAAATTCAAAGGTTACTTAGTTTAGTGCAAAAGGTCCCCCTTAAACTGATTTTCCTATAAAACTCTGTTACCTCATCAAATTTTGGCGTCAACAGTTTGTTCTTTTTCTAGCATGCCCGGTCGGACCAAGTTTAATGAAATTGCATCTTAAAAGGGTGTATGAGTCATCGGCCTATAACTAGATCCCACACCACAGGCGACCCTAGTTTGCTAGTACCTCCGCTAGGGATAGTCTAGGTCGCAAATCAGCTGGTAACTGTCCCATCCCCGCCGCCCTTGCTTCTCACAATGTTGTCGACCGCCAACAGAAACTACATAGCATGGGACGTTGGAAGTCCCCTAGTAGCCCCAGTAGCGCCTGCTGTCTGGGGCGCTATCTCAGTTTTAGCCATGAAAACTATACCAAATTTTATTGGAGACAGCTCAAGCACACTAACAGAACATTTGCAGGATATGCAGATGTATGTCTGGTGCATGGGATTACAACACAGAATGTAGTTCTAAGGCTTCTCGCCGTGTCTTTTAAAAGTAAGGCACTGGATTTCTACCGAACACTAACACCTAATTTAATCTGCACCTGGGATCAGCTTGGAGATTGTTCTTCATTGTACTATCAACTATCTGTTATAAAATGAGCCCCCCAGGAGGCTCTGACGGACTTTAATGCCCGATTTCACATGAATTGGTAGAGGATCCTTGTTACCATATGCCCGACTCCCAAGTTGGCATTTATATTTTATCTGAAGTCCATCAATTCTGACATTTCTGTGATGATCAAGTCTTGGGGGGAGCTACTCTACCAGATGCTTATGGTACTGCTATCAAAGCCGAGAATCATTTAATAGATTGCAGAAAATTGCCTCCTTGACCTATTATGCCAATATTTCCTGAAATATTGATCTCCGCACAAGAGGTCGCGTCAACTAGTGCGCCCGCAACTTCTTAGTCAATGTACACATATGCAGCAGGCTCACAAAATGTGGCTTATACATCAGGTTCTTAAAAAAATGAAATAAGCGACCTCAAAGAGATGTTACGAACCATGGAAAATGATATAACATATCTTAAGCAGAATCAAACAACACTTCTGAAGCCTGTGTATCAAAACTATCAAGGTGGGCGGTCTTATTAGTAGAATCAATACCACGGTGTGCCTTGCGCTAATCCACTAGCCCCGACGGCAAACCAAATGGTGTCGTTGCCTACTCCACTGACAAGCACATTGCCAAGTTTGAGTAGGGAATTAACCTCAGGGCAGAACAATCTTATTGATGATATCAATCCATGGTGTTTCCCCTACAGCGATGCACATATGCCCTAGAACTGTCCGCGTGGCAACCTACAACAAAAGGTGGCAGAGCAACGCAGCCAAGGGATAATGAAAAATGGAGGTTATGTATATGTTTCACCACAAATGGAGAGTGCGGTCCTTACCGCATAAAATGCTATGAATGTCTTTAGAACAAGAATCTGATATTACTCCTGATTATGTGCTCTTCTCCTAGATGGAGGAAGAAGAGACGGTGTTTGCTAATGATGCATTCATATCCAAAACACCGCAAGTGCAGTATGATTATAACACACGCTCAAAGAGAAGATTCACCAGTGAGTCAGTTGTTTTGCATCTGGACAACCCACAACTCAAAGGCATTTCCAATCAAATTCCTAGTGTTTCAACTGTCCCTTCACCTTCTCAACCATAGAAGGAAATTATTATAGCAAGAACCAAGGAGCAGAAATCTCTGAGTTTGTCACCTTTTAATGTGGTAGAGAAATTGAAGAAATCATCTGCTAATGTGTCTCTATGGGACATTCTAGCTATCCTGGAACAAAAGATGCTATTATAGAAGGCACTTCAAGAAGAGATCAACCCAGCATCAACAGAGTTGTTTGCCATTGCAGAGGTTGTTTATCAGATACCGCCAGCTAAAGTTCTTACAAACAATACAAAGGAAACCCTTGCCGAGGAAAGAAGTAGGTTGAAACATTAGCCCTTCTTCTTAACTCTCATTATAGGAAAGAGGTTATTGCACAATGCTATGATTGATTCTGGCGCTACTACAACGGTTATGCCTAAACAGATAGCCGAAGCTTTGGGACTCAGCGACGAACCTATGAAAAGAGGAGTGATGCAACTTGATGGAAATAAAGTTGAGACCGTAGGTATCATCAAAACCCTTCCTTTAACTCTATTTTCTTGCCCTAGTATCACGGTCCCGCAAGACACAGTGATCATAAATGTCCCTCCTATGTTTGGTCTCTGTCTATCCCGAGAATTTACTTCAAAGGTGGGCAGATACCTGTCATTGGATTGGTCACATCTGATACTTAGGACCAAAAATGACACAAAAATGAAGATAGAATTAGAGGCTCTACATTCCTAAACATGTGGCTGATGAAGCCTTGATCAATTTTGAAGCCGCACATACCTCTATCACCAAGCAAGAAATGTATTGTGTTGAATTGTTAGAGGAAGAGAAGGTGAGTAGAGATCAGAATGATAAAGAAGATGCTCTGTTGAGTGAACACATAAACAATGATCCTTTCAGCAATTATCATGCTACAGGATTGGGCACGTATGTAATTTATGATGAAGACCAGGTGCTTCCGAGGGTCGCCAAAGAATCTGAGGGTAGCCAAGAAAATGAGCTATGTACACTGTACTTTGATGGAGAAAGAAGCAAAGTAGGTGCTGGAGCAGGGGTATATCTAATATCCCTGCAAAATAAAAAATGGTTGAGGTCTTTTCGCTTTCATTTTGCCTGTTCAAACAATGAAGTTGAATATGAAGGGTTAGTCTAAGGCTTAAGCCTTGCGAAATGAATGGGAATTAAGCAATTAATTATGTTCAGAGATTCCGAACTGGTAGTTAACCAAGTCTGAGGAATTTCTACAGCATAGAATGTCCACATGAGATCCTATCGGCACCAAGTCTGGGACCTGATTGATGGTTTTGAAGCTTTCAACATCCAGATCGTTCCCTAGAGACAAAATAGCAATGCAGATCGCATGGTTGTGATTGGTGCTAAGTTTGATCCTGTCTCTGACCTGTTTCATAAGGAACATTTAGTACGAGTACTAGTTCAACCAACAATCCTCGACAATGATCAGAGTTGGCAGGTTTTTGAAAGCGATGAATACATTGCCTCGTTTATCCAGCACTCAGGGGAGTTCACTGATCAGCTTCAACCAAAGATTGCCGAAGCTTATGAAGGACAAATTATGTAGCTCAAATCTAATAAACTTTCATACGGATTGGTTACTCTTGAAAACTTTTTCGATTATGATGATGCCTGAAATGATAGGCGGAAGTTCGTGGTGGACAAAAGTGATTATGTGGACTTTCGGGTCACCAATGGTAGGAATCTCCGAGTCGGAAAAAATGTCCCGCACCATGATAAGGAAAGGCTCATCACTTTCTACGAAAAATATGGAGTAGTGGTCTGGTCCTATGATGACCTGGAGGGATATGACCCTGACATCATTCAACACACTATTGAGCTAACAGAAGGTGCAAAACCAGTTCGACATAAACGAAGGTCAGTCAACCCTAAAATTGAAGCCCTAATGGCACAGGAGCTAACTAAGCTCATTGAGTCGCGCATTGTCTTCCCAATCAAACATAGTACTTGGGTATCGAATCTAGTCCCAGTCCGAAAGAGGAATGGAGATATCTGCTTGTGTGTGGACTTCTGAGACCTAAACAGAGCATCTCTGAAAGAACACTATCTGTTGCCTTCTATGGAGTCAATCCTACAAACTGTCGCAGGATCAGAAATATTTTCTCTGCTGGATGGTTTCTTTGGCTACAATCAGATTCAAGTTAAAGAAGAGGATCAACACAAGACTACGTTCACCACAAAGTGAGGGACATTTGCATATTTTACAATACATTTTGGTTTATCCAATGCGGGGGCAATGTCCCACCGGGCGTACCAGAAAAAGAACAAACTATTGACACCAAAATTTGATGAGGTAACAGAGTCTTATAGAAAACTTAATTTAAGGGGGACCTTTTGCGCTAAATTGAGTAACCTCCGTATTTCTAGAGAAGATGACTTCTTCTATAATGGGGTTTGGATAGGGAAAAGGAAGTGGATATAATAAAGTAAAGTTTAAACTAAGGTGATGCGCCAAGATTTAATGATGGGCATGATAAATCATAGATTTAAGGGCTAGAATGGTGTTGTTGTGTTCTAAAACATCAGAGACTTAAGATTATAGCATAGACAAATCATTTATTGACATAAAATAGCGTTGCATACATTTTCACTGCCAAGAAGAGTCATTAGACATGATCTAGGTAAGCAAACTTGCATCCAACATATATAGAAGTTCTCAAATAAAGTGTCAAGACAATATAAAGCATAGTTCACAGTTTGATCAAATAGAAAGACCGAACAATTGGCACAATCTGAGAGTTTTTGCAATTAAAATAAAATAGTAATAAAGGCCTGGCATCTTTTTACTAAAACCAACGTGTTTTTCCTCAATTCCAAATGATTTCTCATCAACAGAGAAAGTATATATAGCAAGAAAACCTCCCACCGCTTCAGAGAGCAGTAACAGAATAGATCTCGCAATCCCTTGCAATGATGCCATAAAAATAATATTCCCCAAAGCCGTTGCAAAAGAAATAATCAGGAACCGAGCATCCAATCATTCCAAGCTCAAGTGCATCTTCTGTAATGATGGCGGTGGTCCTAGCTAGTCCCGATCAGACAAGTGTCATCCCTTGATGTGAATGATTATGACAAGCAACAACCAATAGCATTATTTGGTTCATCTGGTTCATCGCCCGCATAACAGATCCATTGCTTAGGCACGTGGTAGCCTTTCGTTGCCCGCATGAACCTTTCTCCTATCCCTGCAGAGGATTTGCAAAAATGCAACACGTGTCGAATGGGCCGAGTACCTTATCACAATGGAGGGAATGTTTATTAGCTGGGTGCAAAAGACGCGTGGCAACATTTTGCTATCCGCGGTTACGATTTCATCTTTGTGCTGAAGGATTTGCGAATATTCTACACATAGCAAGTGCATATGGCAGTTAGCAACTATGGTGCCCGCCAACACCTTTTAGGAATGAGGGCTTCATGGTAGCATTTCGCAACCCGATGAGGCATCAAGGAAACAAGAAACAAAAGCATCCTGCAACCATGACACGTGGAAGCACAGCGGAGTTTCTCAGGATCCGAAGGGAATGTCGATACTCGAAGTTGCGAAGAGTAGATGCGTGGAGTGGTAGATCAAAGCCTTGATAAAAGGCCGAGTAGACTTGGCAATGCATAGGTCGGTGCATAGAAAAATAAACCCGAAGGGAGGTGGTTAAATATTTATTAACAGTTATCAATGCCAAAGGGGGAGATTGTTGGATGATGTGGTTGTGTTGCTGATATGTGGTTTTTATTGATGTCAACACTATTAAGATTAATGTCTTAGAGGTTGTAGATGTCGAGGATATTGAGAAAATTGTAATGAAATAAGTTGCAGGTTGTCAGTGGTGAAGTGAAGTTTAGTCTATCGATGAGTTCAGTACGTTGATGATCAAAGGTTGTGGATTAAAGGGTTTCTTATCAAGTAGATCTAGTTTATCCATGTTAAGTTTCAGAGATCCGTGTGAAGATTTGGTCATGTTATGAAGATTTGTATTCTGACAATTTTTATGTTGCTTCAATTGGTGTTCTTGAATGAAGATGATGTGATTTTAGTAAGTTCAATTGTTGCAGATGCTTCTCTAGTGATTCATGATGTTTATGGATGTTTCTAGATCGTGCTTTATCTATGTTGCACATTTGCATTGATCGTTGTGCTCACAATTCAAGATTTTCTCTTACGTGTTCATGTTTTTCATGCTCTTGGCCGACAAGGTGTTGAAGCGTGTTGTGGATCCTCAAAGATTAATTTTTGAAGGTGGTTCATGTTTGAGAATTTTATTTTGGGTCTCCACTATGTTGTGGTCAACCTTGGTTGATTTGCATTAATAATCTTTTTTTTTTTTGGCCGATAGTTTGTATTCATTTTATTATTTTGTTAAGGTCGACTTGTAGGGATGTTATTTCTTGTTGCGGGTATATAAGAGCGATTGTTTTATCATTTGAAGGCATGAGTATGCAAGTCCTATGTGTGAATATTGTTTAGATCTTTCGAAGGCAGAAGCAGAGTGTGACGAAGAGTGAAGAAGTGTTCATGTGCTTAACTAGAACTATAATCAGGCATTAGTAGATGCTATTTTTTTCAGTTCAAATCTTGTGGATGTAATTCAATATTTTGTAAGAAGTGTGTCTTCCTTTGGGCAGTAAGCCTTTTGTATTTGAGCAATGAGCTCTAGGCAGTGTGTTTGAATGCATGTGCATTCCCCATTCATATTTCTTTATACTTTTAACAGGGTATAGTCTTGTGGACTAACCTCCACCATGGTTTTTCCCCTAACAGGGTTTCCACGTAAAAATCTTGGTGTTATGTGTGTTTCTGATGTGTTGTTGATTTATGCTTTCATGTTTATCTATCAGATCTGAGAATAAGAATAATAAGTTGAATAAGTTTGAAATTTTGTGACAATTGATTCACCCCCCTCTCAATTGTCTGCCCTTGTGTTGCCAACAAGAGTAGGATGGTGGGGCATTCTCAGGAGGTGCAAGATGTCATTAAGATATATGAAGATATATTTTTTAAATTGATAAATCTAGGGTTTATAAAGAATGATCTAGGAGATCACGCAGTCAGTGCAAGCCATCACTCCAAATTATATGTGGGATTTAATCACTAACTTAGCCTATTATTTTCCTAATGTTGATACTCATTTATGGCTATTAAAGCTCTTCATGTCAAACCAGATTGAGGGATTGTATTTAGATGTTGCAATAGGTATGTTAGGGAAAGAGGTAAAAGTAGAGGCACAAGGACCTAAAGGAGAGGACCTAAATTCTACATCATTACAAGGATTTAATTATGCAAGGAAATTGGTCAATTTATTTAAGAAACTATCATTTTGTGGGTTTATTGTGAGGATGTCAAAAATTGTTTACATGGCTCTATGTTCACAGCCATCATGGTAAGTTGGATGTTGGTTGTGACTTTGACATCCCTATTCTATGTGGGGTAACAATGTATAGGTCCAAGCATAGGTGAAAGAGTTAGATTCCCTACACTAACTAGTTTATGACTGGGAATATAACAATTGAGTGATAATTAGATTGAGGAAATTATTGATAATGTTTATGATTCCCTTGTGCCTCAAGAGTGTTAGGGATAGTTTAGTCAATACTTTAGTGTAGATTTCTAGTGGTTTGTGTAATACATGTTAGAGATCCTCTTGTTTTTACTTGTAGCTAGTTGATTGGTATGCATGTTATCTCCTCTTGGCATTGCCCCGCTATTTTTTGTGGTTGTAGCAATATGATGTTTTTCCTTAGTTTTCTATGTTGTTGGCTTTATTTAATTTCTAGTATTCTAGTATCTTCAATGATGGAGACCCTTATAGAACCCCTTATATCTCATGTAAAATATATGCGTGGCCACATAAAAAATAGGATGCCACTTGGGAGAAATCATAAGATTATTTGAGATGACACATCATGCCACTTGGCATTCATATCATTACATGTGTAGGAGCATCTATGTCATTGTAAGATGTATAAGAGAATATATATATCATTGTAAGATGTATAAGAGCATTTATGACATTGTAAGATGTGTAAGAGAATACATAATATACAAAAATATTGTAAGAGGGAGTTAGTAAGTGGATTTGAAAATCTATGGAATAGAAATTTACCTCATAATGATAGCATGCATAAGAACATATTGTAAGAGGTTTGAATGGACCAAATTTGAGCACCCAAGTTTGATGAGTGAAATATTTGACCTTTGAAGTAACATATTATTATGAGAAGGTGGACTCATCTTGAGGTGTATTGGAATTTGAGGAGACCAATTTAGACATCTGGATTGGGTTCCTTAGTGTGGCTTGTGGTCTTGGAAATCACTTATGGTTTCTTGGCTTTGCCTTGGCCTACACATTAGATTATTGAAATGGGAATTTGTTACATGTGTAGATTGGAAAGAGTTAAATACTACCAAAATTTCTTTATATGTAGGTCTCAACTTGGCCCTTTTAGACAAGGTGCAAAGGAGAACTATCAAATAAGATCATCCAAGTTGTTTGTCCAACTTTGTTCTTCATAATTAGTGCAACAAATATGAAATGGCCATGTCTACATGATGCCATGCCTAGCATATTATCCACTAAACATAATTACCAATGGGGGATCAAGAACATAATTACCAATCTACATCTAACTACTCTACATGCATAATTGGTCTACAACCCTTTGTAAAGAGATATTGAAAAGAAATACTTACCTAAGACTATTGGTATGGGTGAGTGACATTGATCTTCATTTGAATTTCATAATATTGAAAATAGTCTATATTTATTCTAAATCTTATGCTATATCACAAATATGAGTAACAACATAAAATATTTGTCCATATTAACAACTTCCTTTAGTTATGAGGAGTGCCTAACATTGAAAGCATGGATTTAAATAAAGAAGCAATCCACAATGTTGTGCAATACATCAATATGTATGCTTCAACATGAAACCCAAAGAAAATAGCCAAAGGGAACTAATGGTGTATCGCTCCATCATTGACGACCCTTTCTTGTTGGATACACTAGAAATCCTTGCATCTAACCCCTTTGTAAATTACATAGAGTTAATTAATCACGCTCAATGATACAAAATATAGAAAATAAACATGTCTTCCTAGAAAGGGGTCATCATTGGTATGGTTATCAAGCTCCTTGGGGTTTGCAAACGTCATCTAATTTGGTTACAAATGATAGTGACCACAAAACATTCTTAGATGACATCCACAACCCAAAATTTTTATCAATTTGGCCTAGAAATATTGATGGCCAACATATTTTGTCTCACATACAGTCATCAAACACATCAAAAAAGTATGCAAAAAAAACTAAGCATTGGTTTAAAACTATCACCAATTTTGAAATGCATATCAAGATATATTTCCCTAAAAAATCATTTTATTGTATTGTACAAGTTCATAACTAATAGTACTATTGATCATGGATATGGAGAAATATTGGCCCAAAAGAGCATTTGTCAGTTCTACTAAAAATTGTACAATGAGTAACTCAAGTTATTTTAAAATATTTATAGCTCAACCTATATCATTGGAATGATTATCACTAATTAAAGCAAGGAGAAATTACAATTATTTATCTTACAAAGTCTACACTTGGACATAAGAGAGATTCTAAGCACAATTCATGTCTCGTCATGATTCACAATAATTATTTCTAAATACACTAGCATGTTTAAGTCCTTCCATATGGAGTGAAATTTTATTGTACCTACCTTTTCACAACATTCTTAATGAAATTAGGTCACGGTGGAAGCATAAACCTGTGTATCCCACTTGTGGGATGGGGCACAAAAACGAGTCTTGAAAAACAAAAATCATTGAATACCTTCAAATGAGGGTCCTCCATTCAAAGCTACAACACCTACTACATGTAAATAGGGT
>VDFB02000363.1:54818178-54853178 GCA_007258455.2 Sequoia sempervirens | reverse complement strand
TGCTTTTTGCTCACCCTACAATTGTGGTGGCTTTCAACATCAATGCATCAGTCATTCATTTAGCACTCTACATACCAATAAGACAGGGCAAACATAATTTACAAAACAAATGTACCTTTACCAGATAATTAATTCAACACACAATTTACATAGGGGAGAGGGCCCAGTAGTCGTGCACCCTAACTTCACGCTTCTAATTAACCTACGTCGAAATTTCAAATCACTCCCAATTTTTTACAGCAATTTACTTGGCAAGTTTTCTGCTTATAACTAAGGTTTCAAGGCTACATCATCAAATATGATGCCACATCAGCATGCGTTTTTGTCAAGGTGTCCAAAAAGGCCCCAAAAAATAGTGAGACCAATTCTCGTGCATTACATCATGAGTAGTTGAGTGCTGATGTGGTATCACATGATTGGTTGCTTTTTAGATCAAAAGCATACTTTGTGTTTAATTATGGGTAGTCAAATCACAACTATTGGACATTATATAAACTACTATTGGGTATTATATTTATGATTGAGTACACGACTATTGGACCCCGCACGACTATTGGACCCTCTCCCCTAAAACCTAATCCTGTGATGAAATTTTTTTATTTGAAACTGACCTGAATGTAAGGTGTCAAAAGCGAGAGTTGCAGAGCCCATCCAAATTGTACGCCAGCAGCAATCATAGAAGCGAGAATCAATACTCTCAAGCTGAAAATATTCTTCGCATTGCTCTCAGATCTGGCCGTTTGTCCATTCTCAGTTCTCGAGTTCGACTCCGGGGAAGCAGAGAGAGCAGACAATTCAATCTGCTGCTCCAAATGCTGGTACGGGACACGAAATTCCTTGGAAGACATTCGGTCACTTCAGATATATACAATGAATATATGCTTTTACAGTATCCTTCTTCGATCTCAAAACCCCCTAATCCTTAAAATCATTTTTCCCTTCAATAGATAGAGATCCAGAACACAGAAAAAAAATCAATGAGCGGAATCAAACACATACTCTAACAATCAGCTCGCAAATTTTCTTCAAATGCTAATCTTTTTAGCTGAACGCTGAAAATAATTGAAGTGTTGCAGAAACAGGTCAAGGAGAACACACCAAAATCTAGGCAGACTCCATTATAGAATCTTCATTTTTAAAATTTTGCGTTGCTTTCGAATCCCAAACCGAAAGGTGGACAGAAGGTGTGAGATAGTGACGCGCACTTTTAACAGCATGAACCGCCAAGTTTTAAGTAACTTCAGGATTTTTAAATCCATTTTCTTTTCAGTGGATTGTTTTATAAGTTGTTTGTTGCTTACAGAAACTCGCTCATTGGAAATAATCAAGTTTTAAGTTATTTGCACGTTCAAGTTTAATGGTTGGTGGTTGTGGGTTTATTTTAAAGTATAGTTTAATATAATTTATATTAATAAATAGTGTAATTTTGGGTAAAGTTGTGTTTTTTTTTAAATCTTTCACATATTTGTATTTACACATCTTTTTATGCATTTTAATTTTATCTTATTCATATTTATACATATCATTATGTGTCTTTGTCTATTATGTTTAAACATTCATTCTTCTTCTTGATTTTAGAATTTTTTTATCCTATATCAATTTCATGGATATAAGATCAATTATTTGCCCACAAAACTAATCTTAAGATTTTAAACTTAAAATTCAATATTTTGTTGATATTTGTCCATTTATTTCTTGCCATGAACGGACTTAGTACATGTTTTGTATGATTTATTGCTATGTAGTGGTATTTAAATGCATTTAATGTGTGTTCATTTGTCATCCAATCACATTCAAAATTTATTTGCATATCATTCTAAGAATCTTTTGATTTGGAGCACTTTAAGGAACTTAAACATGCATTGTCATTCTAACACATTTACATGACTAAAGATTGATGTATTTGATCATTTCGATGACTATAAACATAATCTTCTAGGAGAACTTGACCTTATCGATCGAACAACTTTCTCCAAAATATTTTTCAATGCTACTAATCATTGGCAATCAATAAGGAGTAGACTTCAAGATGAACTGAAGAGCAAAAGTGTGAAGTTGCCCAAATCAAATTCGCATGCCACAAATTAAATTTATGTATGTAAAAATTACCCAAATTAACAAAATTGATCTACAACAAAGTTGAAAGGTTGTTTAAATTGCAAAGTGAAATTGTACATATACAAATTTTCACACCCAATTCATCCAAATTTCAATGCTAGTTTACACTTATTCTCGTCCATTGTTCCTAGAGATAAGTATTTAAAAACCCCTTTCACATTTGATTTCCTAGCTTGACATTTAACTACTCAATAATCTCAAACTATCTAGTCACGCTTATCACTTATTTAATCTAGGTGACTTAAAATAATGTGTATGCATTCTATTTGAATAGCCTATATTAACATTGGGAAAATTTGTGTTCTTTACATTTTTGGTGAACTTGACCAACTTACACCCTTAGGGTTTGACCTTAGGGATATAGCTTCATTGTTATTTAAGGTTTTAGATCTATAGTTTTTATTGCATTACCATTTTTAGAACTATTAGCTTTGTGTTATTATATTATGCTACTTCATTGATATATCTTTCTTCTATGGTTTGATCTTAGGGTTATAACTTCATTGTTAATTAGGGTTTTAGATCTATATTTTTTATTGCATTGGTACTTTTAGAACTATTAGGGTTTGTGTTATTACACCATGCTACTTCATTGATATATCTTTCTTCTAGAGTTTGAGCTTGTGTTCTTTAATCTCATGCTCTCTACCACCCTTCCCACCATTGTAGGGACCTTTAGGGGCATTGTTTTAAGTTTAATTTTTTATTGGTATTTTTAATCATACCTAAATGTATGTGATTTCAATATCATATATCTTCTCCTATTAGAATTTTACACCTTCACTTAATGGTCTTGTGACCTTTTATTGTACCCACCCTCGGATAAATATTTATATGTCATATATTTACATCATGGACTCTCATACCCAGATGTGATCCCATAATAATATGTCTCACTCATGGGGCAAGGGACAAAAATAAGTTTTAAAACGAAAAAAATATCAAACACCTTCAAATGAAGGTTTACATTTGAATGAAAGGTCATGTACTTTCATGACCTTGGTGATTCCACAATAATGTGTCCTGCTTATGGGGTGACACAAAAAATAATTTTTGAAAGGTAAAAATTTTAAAGGAAAAATGCCTACTATGTATCAATAACCTTCAAATGAAGGTGTTTAATTTTTAAATATTGCACATTAAACATATCTATAGGAAGGTACTTTTGAATGAAGGGCCTTCACTCAAAGGTCCTTCATTCAAAGATTTTTATGATACCCTCTTACTCATTTTTTGGAAGAAATTTTTATCTCAAAGCAAGGGTTGGACCATCAAATAAATTCACAATAACATTAGATTTTATAGGATCATAGCTCTTGAAATAAGTATTTTAAAAAATATAATTTTTATTTTTTTATTTTTTTATTTTTTGTTTAATATATTTTATTTAATTACTATATTTATTTTCTATTTTCCAATGAACTTGGATTTTTTACTAAACATAAAGGTCTTTATTCAATGCATTTGATTTTTTTTAAAGTACCAAAAAAATTCTTAAAAATACATGCACATTTTGTATTGATGTCCTTATTTATATATATAAGAACAATACTACTTTATATTATAATTAATTTAAATTAAAATTAAAATAAATAAAATACACAACAAAAAAATTATTAAAAATATGCATGCACTAGATATCAATATTACTGCCAATAGTGACATAGTGTGATGTTGAAGTTATGGTGTTGTTTTCCATCAAGGTTCAAACCCCACTAGGTAGTTGTTGTTGAATATTTATATTGGGAATGATGTCCCTCATTTGTGACCTCAGCAGTTCATAGCTTCGGGTCAAAAGTGTTTACCCCTTAAAAAAAGGTATCAATTTTAATGATTTATATTTAATAAATTATAAATTAATATTATTTCTAAAAAGCTATGCATTATGAAATAATCACTCATTAAAAATACTATGAAGTATGAAAAATAAGTTATTAATAAATGTTTAATAAAATAAGACAATAATTTTAAATATCTTAAAATATATATTTAGAATCTCAACATGAAATTTTAAAAATCACTAGAGTTCAAGGGCCTTGGACCGGATGGTTTTCCTTCGACTTTCTTTCAAGAGTACTGGGAAATTGTGGGAGAGGACCTATTCCTTGCTGCCAAGGACTTCTTCAAGTCGATAAAACTGCTAAAACAACTAAACCATACCTTTCTAGCCCTAATTCGTAAAAATGATGACCCCCAAACCGTGGCTAACTTTAGACCTATCCACCTATGTAATACAATCTACAAGATATTTTCTAAAATTATGGTTAACCGCTTGAAACCTTTTCTTGATAAAATGATTAACCCTTGCCAAAAATGTTTTGTCCTTGGCCGCCACACTTTGGATGCTACAATTTCCACAAATGAAATCATGCACTTAATGGATAGAAGTAATTGTGCTGGTATGGCTTTTAAACTAGACATTTCCAAAACATATGCCAAAGTTTTATGGAGTTTCCTCCTTAAAGTGTTAACTATGTTGGGCTTCAATTAGACTGTGGTGAACCTCATTTTTGAATTCATATCTACTATCAAGTACTATGTTCTAGTCAATGGGATTCCACATGGCTTCTTCAATGCTGGTAGAGGAATATGATAAGGAGGTCCCCTTTCAACATATCTCTTATTATTGTTGTTGATGTGCTAAGCAGGAATGTTTCAAGGATGCTAGTTGATGGTTCTATTATGGGGATCAAACTGGCCACTTCTCTTGAACCTTCGGCTATACAACAATTTATAGATGATACCATCCTCTTTGGGAAAGTTTTTGTGGTGGAAGCTAGAAATGGAAGAAGTGTCTAAACAATTATGCCTATAGTTCTAGCCAATGTATAAACTACAACAAGAGCATGGTCTACTTCTTTAACAACACACAAGTTCTATAGGACATGGTGACTATGGTTCTAGGCTATAAGAGTGCTTCCCTTCCTTCTCTGTACCTTGGACTCCCTCTCATAATTAAAGAAGTAGCACCTAGATTTTGGAACTTGATCCTTGAAAGAATACAAAGAAAATTGGTTGGATGGAAAGACACTACTCTTAACCATGTTGGTAAGCTACAACTTTTGGTTGTCACTCTCCAAGGGATATCGATCTATTTCATGTCCATCTTCAAAATCCCTAGATACATTGTAGAGAAATTTGAAAGAATTCAAAGAAATTTTATCTGGTTTGGTACAAAGGAAGAAAATAAATTGTCTCTAATAAGTTGGGATATAGTTTGTCTCCCTAAATCTGGTGGTGGCCTTGGCAAAAGAAAAATTCAACCTACTAATAAAGTCCTACTTGCGAAGGTGGGATGGGACCAATTGAGGAACAAGAAGGAATGGTGCAAGTTTCTAAATGTGATATATCTCAACAACATTCCCTTGATCAGGTGCCTCTTGGATGACCACCCCAATGATTCATTGATTTGGAACAATATTTGTAGGGTTAAAAAGTTGTTGCACTCTAGGTTGAGATGGAAACTGGGTAATGGCAGCAAAATTAGATTCTGGGAGGATCTCTAGCTGCTTGAAATTCCCCTCTCAAAATAACTTCAGGACATTGATGGTTCCTACTGAGGTGTTTTTGGCAAGAATGTGAGAGGCTACTTGTGCGGTTTGTATGACTCTGTGAAATGGAAAATGTTGGAAATTTACTGACCCCATTCCCTAGAGTTAAGACATCAGGATAAGACTCTGCAAGACAGCCTCTCCCTAACTAGAATACCCATTTCTACCCTGGAGGATAATTCTATTGGACTAAGGAAAACAAGGGAAATCTCTTAGTTAAGTCTACCTACAATTTGTTGTTGTTGCAAGGAACTCATAATAGTATTTGGAAACAGGTTTGAAATAGACAACTTACATCAAAAATTATTTTTTTGGTGGATGGTGAGCCATAACAAGATACTCACTCAAGACAATCTAAGGAAAAGGGGATTTCAAATCTTGAATATACGTATGCTATGTAAGAACGATAAAGAGACTATCCCTCATATGTTACTCCACCACTCATTTTCTATGGAACTCTAGGAGTCTACTTTTGAAAGATTGGGTATTTATTGGAATATGAATGGTGACTTCAAGAGCTTTATTGATAGTTGGATCAATCCTTATTACCATCCTCTTCCTAAATAAATTTGGATACAAGTTCCTCCTATTCTATGTTGGTGTTTGTGGAAAGAAAGGAATAATCAGATTTTCATACATGTGGGAAAAATTCCTAAGGAAGTGTTTAGTATTGGTCTTAGAATTATCATTGAGAGTGTATCCTTGTATGTTTGGAAACCTCTGGACAAACCTCCCTCTATAAGGGTTATCAATCACTACAACAGAACAGGCAATTAGCGCCTAAAATAGCATCAGATTTTAGTGCATTTGAGTTCATGAATTGGACACTTCTATTGGCACAAAAATCGATGCAAAATGGCATGTTCACTTTAGCGCCAGATTCAGTGTCAGATTTAGCATCAGATTTTGCGCCAGGTTTAGCGTCAACTTTTGTTGCTTCCAGTTTGGCTTCCGATTTTGCTTCTGGTTTTTCTTCTTGTGTTGCTTCCATATTTGCTTCCAATTTTACTTCCGATTTTGCTTCCAGGTTTGCTTCCATTTTTGCTTCCAAGTTTGCTTCCAATTTGCTTTCGATTTTACTTCCAGTTTTGCTTCTAATTTTGCTTCTGATATAACACCGCTTGTTGCATCTAGCTTTGCTTCCATTTTTGCATCTTTTGTTGCTTCTAATATGGCTTCTATTATTGTATCTTTTGTTGCTTCTAAAATTGCTTCCATTATTACTTCTTTATTTGCTACCTGAATTGCTTTTGTTTTTGCTTCCAAGATTGCTTCTGGTTTGCTTCTAGTTTGGCTTCCATTGTTGCTTCCTTTTTTGCTTCTAAAAATGTTTCTTGTTTTGCTTCCATTTATTAATTTAATATGTTTTATTTCAATTTAATTAGTTAAATATATCATGCCTCTTAAATAACTCATGATTATAGAGTAAGTAAATTAAATAATATGTTTTATTTCAATTTAATTAATTAAATATATCATGCCTCTTAAATAACTCATATGATTGTAGAGTAAGTAATTTAATTATTTAACTCATATGATTAAATAACAAGATAATTATTATAACATGATCATCATTTATAATTAAAATAAGTGAGTCAAATATCTATATAAGTGATTAAAACAAGTGAGTCAAATATGCCACTAGATTAATAACATTTCAAAATGATACATGCCCAACAGTCGACATAAGTCAAAATGATACATGTACAAATGATATAAGTAAAAATGGTAAATTATATAACTCAAAATGATACATGTCCAAATAATATAAGTCAAAATGATACATGTCAAAATAATACAACTAAATAATATGGTACTGCAGGCTGTGAAAATGATACATATGATAGTAGCCATGAAAAGAGGCATCATAACAATATATCAGCAATGATCCATCATGCAGTCTATATGACCTTGAATGTCACTGGCTACTACCAACAATTGCCTCATCATCATCATCACCATCATCATCATCGTCATCATCATCATCGTCATCGACCTCGATGTCTTTTGTATCTGCATCATCATCATCATCCTTTGACATGTGATCTATACCGGAACCAGCATATTCTAGATATACATCATGAGGATCATCTTGATCTTCTAGAAGACCCGTGTTCTGCAAAAAAAAAACATTTAAAATGAAAATTTATTATTTATTTCATGCAATAATTTATTTTTCTGTTATATATCTAATATTACAACATATGAAACGAAACCATAATAAAAAAAAGTTACAGCTAATATGTCATTCCAATGATGTAAAACATGCAACAATTCTAATAAACGTTAGTAAAATATGCCAGCATTTGGTGGAAGAGGAAGAAAGATGACTGGAACTTTGGAGGCCCACCATAATGGATTTCAGTATTCAACCATGAGAGTAGAAGAGAGAGCTGATATCATGTATCAAAACATTAAGCATGCATTCTTCTAGCCAGCGGAGAAGGAGATGATTACTTTGCTTCATTTTCATTTGCATAACCATATCATGGTGTAAACCAAGAAGACCAAGGATGTCCATTTTTATGTGGAGGTAATTGATGTGGTCCAAAATTTAGGAGGGGTAAGAAGGTCAATGTATGATCCTGATGAAATTGAGGAAGAACAGTAAGAGAGGGACTGGAAAAATAAAATCAATGAAAAGTTTCAAGGATTTGTCAAGCGAGTAACAGAGCTATGTGAGTAGCCTCATCTAAAAATAGAGTTTCATATACCATTTAGAGAGCTTGGTTTTCATGGAGTTCCTTTCAAAGCGTCTGCTTTTATTGTTCCTACGATAAACTGTTTGGTAGAGTTGGTGGAATTACCTTTCTTATTAATCACTATTAGTGAGATTGAGATTGTTAACCCTGAGAGAGAAGGACTTGGGCAAAAGGCATTTGATATGGATATTGTTTTCAAATACTTCAAATGGGATGTACTTCGCATTGATGCCATTCCTCAATCTTCACTTGATGGCATCAAGGAATGGCTGAACTCCATGGATATAAAGTATATTTGATCATTTATCTGATAGATCAAGAATATGTTTGTGATTTTGCTTCTATGTCACTATCTTGTGTGAAAAGGGTTTGAGTACCATTATTGCTTTTTAATATTTTATGACATTACAGTAACATTTTCATTTGAAATTATTCAAGCTATGATATTGAGTTTGATTTAATTTTTTTTCTTTCAGATAAAAGAAACTTTAACATTGATATATTTATGTTTTTAATCTACACTCTGCAGGTGTCTAATTTCTATGGAGGACCTATTTCTAAAGCCGGTGTTGCAAAGCATTTTATAGATGATGGCACTTCACTAGCAGATAGCTTTAAATTTCAATTGCTGGGAAAAATAAAAAATGGATTATGTCGACCTTGAGCAATGCTATTTAAAGTCCTTGCAGATGTTGTAGGACTTAGAAGTAAACTTCTTGTGGTAAACAGTTATGATATTTGCTTTAAGGACAATTTCATCTAAGTCATTTTTTGATTCTATATTTGTCTTCACTCTTGCATATTGTTGAGTTTTGTTTATTTTATTCATGAAGACACCCATTACACTCAAATGAGAGTTGTATACTTGGATCTGGACCATCCTTGTACAAGAAACTTACTCCTACCTAGAGTTGTACATTTGAAATGGATTGCTATTAATATTAGACTCATTGTTTCAATTTTTAATTACTATATCTAGAAAACAACCATCTCATCTTTAATCAACCCATATGTCTTATTACTAGTGAGAGGATCTCTCAGTAACTCTCCTCTTTGAAAGTAGTAAGTACACATTCTACTTAAATGCTACTAGTTCAAATGTTATGTGGTCCCTTTTGTAGTTTTTTGCGCTTTCCGTGACGTATCTCTTGTTCTAATGGGATGGGTTTTAGTGAAAGTAACAAATTACAAGTTTTGATAGGTCTTACAATTTTGAATTTTTATGTGATGTTAGCTTCCATCCAGTCATATTGATCCTATTAGCATTTTCCTCTGTATTGATCATGTCAAATCTGTTATTTTGATCATGATGACTAGGCTCTTTCAAGTTTAAGCTCAATTAATAACCTGCTCATTATTGTGACATGTATAAGTGCATTCCTTTCTAGTTAGAATATGACCTTTTTTTGTGTTGACTAATACTCACTCCCATATTTTAAGAAGCTTAGTATATTCTTATGTAGTTGGCAAACATTTTGAAGTGACATTGTAGCTAATTTGCTACTTCTCTTTAGCCATAGCAGAGATGAACTCCTATAATGTGCCTGATAACAAAGGAATCAATGTATTTGTAAAGTTGAGCTGATTTCAGCAACCATGAATTAACTTTTGATAGAGAGGATGATTGGAAAATGGATTTCGACTTTGTTTAACACTTTTTTACTCTAAACTAGTACTCAAACCCTTTTCACACAAGACAGTGACAGAGAAGCAAAATCACAAACATATTCTTGATCTGTCAAATAAATGATCAAATATACTTTCAGTGTAATACACGTAAACATTATTTGCCCAATTTCAACATATTTTAGCATCTTCTTGAGCTCTAAACTTGAACCTTCACTTTGAAAAACGTTGTTAACTCCTCTAACTCGTGTGGCTCTATTTGTCTATTTCATTTATCTGAAGATATTTATGTATTTATCTTTAGTGCAGTGGCTATACTGGCTTAGAGGCCGATATGCTAAAGGAGGAATCAGTCACGAGAGGAAAGAAGGCTAATCTTGATACATAAGACACAAAAAATCAATAAGGAATGTGCAATAGTGAGTGCGCTGGTGAGTGAAGAGCATCAACCAAAAAGGAAAAGACACAACCTTGGGGAGGGAATAACATTCAATGAAAGTGGTGTATGGATTATGGGATTAGCCAAGCGATGTAGAGCTTGTTGCTCGTATAAAGATTAAATTCAAACATATTTCAGATTGTGGAAAGAGGGAGATGCACGTATGGTAAAGAGAGTGAGTTGATTTAGACAGCCAGAGGAATTGGGCTTTAAGATGCAATCGACTCTACAGATTATAAACTGAAATCATATAAGGAGAAGCAATATAAATAAGTGCAAAGGTTATTTTGTCTAATTATGTTTTGATGAAGAATGTCCCATAGGGCAGAGGGCACTATTTTATTGTTCATTGTAATTTTTGTAAAGTTTTGAAATTGAACAAGCTGGTGTAAGAACAATTTAGAAGAGTTTGAGTTTGTTTGCATAAATTTCTTGGAATTGTGTTTGGGAATGGTTGCTTGAGAAGGGCAGGGAAGTTTCTTTCCTACGTCAATCTGCATATATGTTATTTGGGCTTCAAACTACCCATATTTGAAGATTGTGTTCCTTAAAATACTCTGGCGAAGAATACAAATTAGCCATAAGATTTAGACCATGAAACCCTATAGATATCAAGACCTGATGTGCATAAATATCCATACCTGTAGAAGAAGATTCATTGGCATAGGCCTTCGTAGGTCCCAAATAATCTTTGAAGCAACCTTCAATTGAGAATTGGTTTCAACTCCTCCAAACTCTTCATCGCTGGTATTCACCTTTCACTTCTCCATTTTGGCGAGTTGTAGCCTGAAAATAAGGTTTTGATGAGGGTTTTATAACTTGCAAAAATGAAATAAAAATACCAAACATTGGATCGCCAAGCAAAGTGAGCGCCATATGAAATCTACAATGATTAAATTATTTCAAATAAGTATCTGTGCATAAATAAAAACACATAAACTCCTACTCTATTTGAGCCAGTTTCTGGTATAATCTTGGCCCCCACAAGAACATACCTTTGTAGTGAACAGTCCCTAGAATGGAGAAGAAGATCAGTGGGAAAAAAAGGA
Organism: Sequoia sempervirens; assembly: GCA_007258455.2. Lineage (NCBI taxonomy): Eukaryota > Viridiplantae > Streptophyta > Pinopsida > Cupressales > Cupressaceae > Sequoia > Sequoia sempervirens. The sequence goes on along the minus strand of VDFB02000363.1, from coordinate 54,841,693 downwards.
GACCCAACCACCATGGTCGAGTCCTCCCTATCACTGCAAACTAACCTCCTCTAGCTGCTCCATCACATTTAGTGATTAGGGAAAAGTAAGGATATTAGGGTCGGTTCTTTTGTAGGACTTGTGGCTATGTTTTGGGGCGCCATTTTTAGTTTTCAAAATGGACAAAAAATTTATTTGCTTGCCTTCCTGCTAAAGAGGTTTTTAAAATGGATTTCAAAGTAAGTAAATTAGAATACATAAATCTTGCTTATCTTACACAATAAATATTATTAAATATATTATAATGTAATATTATATAATATTATATTATGATATAATATTAAATACAATATTATACTATATTATAATATATTATAATATAATTTTATACTATATTATAATATATTATAATATAATTTTATACTATATTATAATATTATATTATATTATATTTATAATATAATATATATTATATAATATAATATTATTTATTATATAATATTATATAATAAATATAATATAAATATGAAAGATAGAAAACTTATTTCCATCTGGTATAGGTTTGAGGGTATATGGTTGAAGGATTAGGTTGAGGTTCTAATGTATAGGGTAGAGGGTAGAGGGGTCGAGGGTTTAGGGTTTAAGGGTTGAGGGTTGAGAATTGTGGGTTGAGGGTTTAATGTATAGGGTAGAGGGTAGAGGGTAGAGGGTTTAAGGGTTTAGGGTTTAAGGTTGAGGGGAGAGGATTGAGGGTATAGGGTTGAGGGTCCAATGTATAGGGTAGAGGGTATAGGGGTTGAGGGTTGAGGGATTAGGGTAGAGAGTTTACTTAGGTTTAAGGGTTTAAGGGTATTGGGTTGAGGGTAGAGGGTAGAGGCCGGTTTAAGGGTTTAGGGTTTAAGGCCTGAGGGTTTAGGGTTTAGGGTTTAGGGTTGAGTGTTTAAGGGTTTAAGGGTTGATGGTTTAGGGTTGAGGGATTAGGGTCGTAGAGATGGAGGGATGGATGGAGCAAGAGATGGAGGGAGAAGTGAGATAGAGAGGAGAGAAGAGGAGGGAGGTACACAGATATATGAGGATTAAGGATCCAATGTATAGGGTAGAGGGTTGAGAATTGAGGATATAGAGTTGAGGATCTATAGGGTTGATGGTTTAGGGTATTGGGTTGAGTGTATAGGGTTGAGGGTAGAGGGTAGAAGGTTTAAGGGTTTAGGGTTTAGGATTGATGGTTAAGGGTTTAGGGTATAGGTTTGAGGGTATATGGTTGAAGGATTAGGGTTGAGGGTCCAATGTATAGGGTAGAGGGTATAGGGTTGAAGATTGTCCTTGTGTTGTTGCACTTACATTTCACTTGCACAAAATACTTTCACAAGAATATTAAGAAAAATCAATGTTGGAAAGCAGTAAAGAAAGAAAAATATCAAAGAGACACTCTTTTGTTAGTAAAATCAAAAACTTCATCACAACTAAGAGGGATTTTTGAAACTTACCTCCAAGATAACCTTCTCATCTATGATATAGAATGGGAACATATAAAGGAAGGTGTGCAACCATATGATAATCAATTAAATAACTAAAATATTTTTAAAAAAGGGTAGTAATGAATGTGTATACCTCGTAATATAGTTTGAAGCAATTTTGACTAGGTGTACATGAGAATTTTCAAAAGAGAGCACATGTGTTCACTCTTTAATGAATATCTCTATTGGAATTGAAGATGGTGAATCCCTTTCCAAAATTTATAGAATTTTATAAAATATATATATATATATATATATATATAGAGAGAGAGAGAGAGAGAGAAATGTTCACAAAAAAGGTAGAGTGGTAGAAAGACACACCCACTTAAATATTTTTCATAATTGAATCAAATTAGGAATGACAATTATTATGAAATCAAACATAAAATCACATCATTTTTTTTACAAAAATGAAACCATATAGGATTTTCTCCAAAAAATATAAGGTTCCATTAGTGGTGGTATTACGCATAATACCCCCTCAGGTGTGGTCTTCAATCCATTTTTGTGTCCCTTTAGTGGTGGTACTATGCATAATACCCCTAAGGTGTGGCCTTTGATCCATTTTTTGTGCCCATTTAGTGGTGATATTGTGTATAATATCCCATAAGGTGTGGCTTCCTATTCATTTAATACAAACCAATATTCCCTTGGGTAAGTGCACAAAGTTGAGTCCACGAAACGTGGAAGTTTTTGCCTTAGCCAAAAAATTGAAATCGGCTTTGCAAAAATGAGTAATTGTAAAAATAGATGAAAAAATGCAATGAAACCTAAAGATTTTTTAATAGAAATGAAAAAATGAGCCTTGAATTGTGTTTTACAAACAAAATTTAACTTTTGAAACCTAAATTGTTCGATTAAACCAAAAAAAATTGAATTTGAAAACCCTAATTGAAACAAAACAAAAAATTGCATTTCAAAACCCTAGAAATTGAAATGAAATGAAAAAAATTACATTTAGAAACCCTAATCAAGCTTTTTTAAACCCTGAATTTAAATCAAACGAAAAAAATTGATTTTGAAAACCCTAGTTTGAACTGAAATGAAAAAATTGCATTAAAAGCCCTAATTGCTTAGAAATTGAAACCCTAAATTGAATTGGAACAAATTTTTTTGTTAAAACCCTAAATTGAAATCGAACAAATCATTTTGATTTTGAAAACTAGGTAATTTCAAGCTAAAAAAATTTATTTGCATTGCTTAAATGTTTTAAATTTTATTTGCATTGTATGGAAAAAACGATATGTTAAACTTTAGTTTCAATGTTAAATTATAATTAGATTAGAAAACAATATGTTAAAGAATAGTTAAAATTCATAAATTTTATCAATGTTTGTTTGCAAATTTATTTAGCAAATTCGTAAATCCAAGCACGTACAATCGATTCCAATTGGCAGTAACTTGCAAATCTAAATTATTCCAAGGGCCACCCAAACTTCACCCTAAGTTTGCTAAACCCTAGACCTTGAACTGTAAAATCTAAACCCTCAACACTAAAGCATTTGAATTTTGTCTTAAGACCTTAAAATGAAATTTGGTTGCCTTAAAAAACCCTCGATTGTCACCATTCAGTAGAGCTTTTTGTAATGTTTTCACTTATTTGAACACATAATATAAAACCTTTTGGTTTCAACAAGTTTATGAAGAGTGGATGATCACTCTCTATGACACTTAGACATGATCATTAGGTATCTAAATCATTGGAAGAAAACTTTATTCTATTATATCCACAAGATAGGAGAGCGCGAGTGAGAGTGCTATGGGTAAAGTTTCTTTCATTGGACATACCTGAAATTATGTAGGTTCAATGTCAAGAATGGATCTATTTGGTAGATTTATGAAAACTATTATGAATATCTAGAATACCATAAAAGTATAACTATAGCAATTCCAATTGGAAACAATTGGGTATATATCATATGAAATTTAAATCTAGTAAGGTGTCTATTATATAGGAGAGTTTCAATAATACATAGAAAGAGGTTTGTATGGGAATATATGTATTAAGAAACACATACCATGACCTCTATAGGATTTTTAAGATGTGATCCTAGATAATAATCCACCCATCCTCAATCATAATGGATTCTTTAGCAATTAAGAGAGATTCAATAACCATAAAATTACCTATATTTTGATACTATATAGATTTATGTGGAAGGATAGAAATGCATCAATAAGGAGACCAAGATGGAACCATTTAACACCTAAGGTACACCTATTACATGGGAAAGGGAGGAGGTACATGATGATGGGTTGGAGGAACTAGGCTATTATTACAGTAGAGAGAGGAGGATTCATATTATTCTCCTATAAATAAGAGGTTAATTTAGAAGATTAAAAGAACTAGAGAATAACAAAGGAAATAATTCTATAGAGGGAGTGAGTGGGATTGTTGGAAATATACAAGGAGAGAGGTGAAGGTCCCAACACCTACATAAAGTCCTACACAAAATACACCAATCTAGGCACTTCCTAGAAGGATCAAGATCCATGTGAGTAGCCTCTTTTTATTTTTGTATCTTATACATATGTATACTTATTCCTTTATTATGTGATTATAATTATGTATGATATAACTTATTAATAAGTGATTACAAGTTTAATTATTAAAATATTTCATATTTATTTTGATATCCTCTAGTGTAAGAGGAAATTTTTACTTGTTTTGATATATGTATGTTATTTTTGTGATATGTATAGATTGATTCATTTTTAACATGATAATTTTTTTTATTAGAGGGGTAAACACTTTTGACCCAGACCTAGATGGAACCAATGAGGTCGCAGTATCACTAAATTTGGACCTCACTAGACATCTAGATCCCCTTAAGCCATCCTATCACCCTAAATCATAAATCAATTTCTTAAGGGGTCCCAATATGACATTTCTTAAGGGGATAAAATAAGTTCTTAAAATTTGGTGAAGTTGCCCAAGGCAACCAAATTTAACAATAATAAGATCGTGCAAGATTATAATATGAATGAGATTTCATGATCTAGGTTGGTCAGTTGAAACAAGAGTAGATCTCAATCAACTATTCCACAAGAAAATGTTCTTCACTAACTTGCAAGTTCATTTATTCCAAGGGTTACCCTAAGTTTTGGCTGCCAAACTTCACCCTAGTTTTGTAAACCCTAAACCCTGAACTCTAAAATCTAAACCCTAAACACTAAACCATTCATTTTGTCCTACACGCTTTAAAGTGAAATTTGGTTGTCTTAGGAAAATCCACCAAATTTCATTCCCTTTTATGCCACATGTAAATTCTTCATAGGATCTTACTACATATATCCCCTTGCTATCTTTATTACCCTAAACCCTAAACTCTAAACTCTAAACCCTAAACCCTAAAGCCATAATTTTTCTTAGAAGTTTTAATGAAATTTGGTTGCCTTAGGAAACTCCACCAAATTTCATTCCCTTATGCCATGTAATTTTTTCCTAGGATCTTACTACATGTAGATCCCCTTAAGCTATCCTATTACCCTAAACCCTAAACTCTAAAGTCTAAACCCTGAACCCTAAAGCCATCATTTTTTCTTTAAAGGCTCTTAATAAAATTTGTTTGCCTTGGGAAACTTCACCAAATTTTATTCACTTGAGCCATGTCATTTTCTCCTAGGACTTCACTAGACATAGATCCCCTTAGCCATCCTGTCACCCTAAATCGTAATTGAATTTCTTAAGGGGTCCCATTATGACATTTCTTAAGGGGATCAAAGAAGTTCTTAAAATTTGGTGATCAAAGTTTCCCAAGGCAACCAAATTTAACAATAATAAGATCATGCAAGATTATATAATATTAATAGTTAATTGTATTTTCATTCAAGTAACATGTGCCTTAGACATAAATGAGGCTTACATATTTTATCATTTGTATTCAATTATTTAAGGCTATTTATATTGAATGGTTTAAAGGTATTTCCTAGACATATATGTTACATGTTGAAATTACAAATCTAATGCAGGTTCACTCATATCTTAAAGATCACATGGATCCATTCAATAATATTCACATTCCACCTCCACGCCATCCATCTCCACCACCTTCACCTCCACCTCCACCCACTCCACCTCATAACCCCCCACCTCCACCACTTGAAATCAATGAACATGCTCGTTTGCAAGCACAAATCAATGCCAATACTAGAACCATCCAAGATCAAATCAACATTATTCAAAATGAAGAATGTGACACACCTCCTATGAGGATGTTTGCATCTAGGATGCAAACCCTTGTTGATGTTGTCAGGGCTATGGATGGGATCTTAGAGAAAATGGCTAGAGGAGAGGAGAACTTTCGATTCTGAAAAGGAAAACAAAAAGAAATGAAGAGATGCAGTAGAGAGCCACAATAGTTTCTAAATTAAGACAATGATCTTAAATAGTTATGAATTTATGAATTTGGTGAACGATGGATATTTTGTGTGATGAATTTATAAATTTGGTTGGATGGATATTTTTAGTCACATTTTTAGTGACATGAATTTATGATTTTGTTTCTAGATGGATATTTTTAGTGACACGGATTTATGAATTTGGTGGAATTTATGAACTTATAATGAATAATATATAATAGTATATATTTTATGACTATCTACTAGATCATGATTTCTCCTGCTGAAAAATTGTAATATATATGTGTGTGTATTGTGTTAGACATAAAATGAGATTTTGTGAATGTTTCAAGTTTATTGTTTTAATTAATGTATGTGCATGTATTAAAAATTTGCATATATAGTTCTTAAAATTTGAAATTTGTATGTATGTACATAGTTTAGTTTAATGATCTTTACGCATGCAAATTATGCATCATATTTCTTATTTTAAATGTACATGAACATGTTAAATTTTGAATTTTGTATGGACATGCTCAAGTTCAATCAATGTATATATATGTGCATTTCAATTAAATATATGATCTTAATATATATGTTGCTCATCCTATTTCAATTAAATATATGATCTTAATATATGTATGCACATCCTATTTTGTATGATTTAATGTAGGTGCACATTTATATCTCATATCATGGATGATTTTAACATTGATGATATCATCAATCCACCACCTCAGCCACAACCACATCCACCTCTCCCTCCCCCTCCCCCTCCCCGTCCACCTCCCGTCCACCTCCCCCTCCACCTCCACCTCCCCCTCCACCTAATATGCCACATCCAACACCTATTGCATTTGACAAGGCTCGCTTGAGAGCACATATAAATGATCAAGTTGCATCCTTACAAAATTAAATCAATGCTATGCAAAGTCAAGCATTGATTCCACCACATGTGAGATGTTTTGCATCTGCGATTCAAAACGTTGTTGATGCCATCAAGATGATCGATTCTGATCTTGATAGGCATTGATGAGAGAAAAAATCAGATAATTTTATTCCGATGGTCTCTCTTAAAAACAAATATTAGACCTTAAAATAACGAAAGCCCATCTAACCCCCTACTTTCTTGATCCCATTACTCAACAAACCATTCCACCCAACAAATCTAGAATATCCATGAGGTGGTGCATACATCCGCAGATGAGTGCGCATTTTTGGGATCGATGGTATATGGTTTTTTATAGTCCCCCACATGCTAATTGGGAGTGCCCATTGTATTTTTTGAGAAAACTGTATGTAGAGTTTTTTTTGGCTCAAAAGCCCAATTATTTTGATTTTAGATCATTTCAGGGTGTTGGTGGTAGCATGCCACAACAAAGGTTAGGGGCAAGGGTTGATCCCCAATAGCCCGTGCATGCACAACCCCTTGTTGTTGCTCCTGGTCCTCCCATTCCCGCACCTGTACATCATCGAGCTCTGGTCTCAGCATTAAGTTCCCTTAGTACACTCACAGGAGACCTTGATGAGCATGCTTTTGTGATAGCGAGTGGGGAGCATAGAGATGATGATGATGGATTTTTTTATGGAGTTGGTTTGAGTACCGCTCCAGGAGTGTTGAGGCCCGTCCCCCATATATGTGCTAGTTTTCATCAAGTATGCTATGGACCTAATCAGGCCACACCTAGTTTAGGTGTACGAGGAGATTCTGGTGGTTCATCTGGTCACATCAATTCATTTGTAGAGTTTCTTATAGAAGACCATCACCCTGAGGACATTGCAACATAGGTATAAATATGCATCTGGATGTACGTTCATTTTATGAGAATTTTGATGGATGTATATATCAAAGAAAAGTTTGCAATACATTTTAACAATCAATTTTTTTGGTGTACAGATGACACTAACGATGGGGAAATCATCTGTTCCACAAGTACATACATCAACATCAGTCGTACTCGACAACTCTTCTGGGGTATTTTGATTTCAATTTTTAAAATTATATATGAAATCATAAATTTAACTTGAGTTTTAAATTTATAATTGAATCACATATATGTTTGAAATATTTATGTTGGTTTAGGCGAGTCAATCGACTTCCACGTCGATTCCTCCTGAGGGATTGTTAACCACTCCACTATCGAGCGTCATAGATCAGGGGCAGGTACATTCATATTGTAAATTTGTTTAAAGTTTACTTTAGTATAGTTACAATTTTATGAATTTTGAATTCACTAGATATATGAAATGCATGCCTGTACACTTGTAAATATTATAAGCGTTAAATTTCTATGTACATGTATGTCTAGGTTGATACCACAATAAGAATGGGCATTGGGCAAACATTTGATGTTGCAGATATTCATGAGGCCACTGATTTCCAGGTTGTTTACAAAACTTTCTACACAAAATGTGTAAACTTGAATATATATATAAACCTAATTCAATTGTACATGCTTTGATTTTGATCTTGTAGGACTTTGTTAGTGCAACTTTCAGCCGTGACCCGGTTTATAGTTATCACCACCAGGAGGACATGTAGAGCGGCTCAAGATCAAATGGTAATTTAAATTTTTTATTATATTTAAAGTCAATTATAAATTACATATTCTGAATATAACTTAAATTTTAAATTTTAAATTGAATATATACATAATATGAGATTTGTTACATATTCTTTTTCTTTTATAGCATGAGACACATCTTGTAGTTGAGCATGTACAGATAGGTCTTGGAGAAGAGCCTAGTGCACAACCTCAGAATACGGTACAATTAAAATATGATAAATTATAAATTAAATTGAATTAAAAAAAATTAATTGTAGAGTTGTACATCTAATTTCAAATTTCTTTGTCTTGTTTATGTAGATTGGTTTAGAGAATTTAGAGGTTTCTTCAGGTGCACCAGAGCATCCAAACACAGATATGATGGTAATTTAATTTTATGATGGATTATAAATTAAATTGTCATTAAATCATTTTTCATTGTCTTACATCTGATTTCATCTTTCTCTTGTACAGAGCGTTTTAGGTCATCCACATAGTCTACATGGTGTGAAGAGGTCTCTCAATTATAGAGACAATACATGACCTAGAAACATGTGATTTTATGTGTTATATTTGTTTATTTCATGGACTATTTTTCTGGTTTCTCATGTACTCTGTTGGACTTTATATTTCATGGCTCAAGTACTTAGTTAGACTTTAGTTCATGGGTTGTACTCTGGACTTTATTTCATGCACTTAATATATTGGTTTCATGCACTTGATATGTTACATAAATTATGGACTTTATTATTGTTTGAAATTTTAATTTACACATTTACATTTATGCATTTTATGTTCATAGTCAAGACATTAATATAGGACATTGATGTGAAATTTAGTGATCTCATACATGATATTAATATAGGACATTTTAATATTTATACTTTATAAATTTAGTGATTTCATACATGATATACATGATATGTACATTCAATAAATAGCGATAATTACTCAATGAACTTATTCAATTCACGTCAATCAATAATTAGTCAATAAATCATAATTTATAAACAAAAGCAATCTATTTATATATCAGAAAGGATAAAATTTTAAGAAATAAACAATACCATAGAAGATTAGAGAATAAAAGCATTAATAAATTCTACAAATAATAACATCTAACACTAATTTATAAGTTGTCAAAACAAATAATGACGTCTTAAGGGGATGTCTTAAGGGGTTATAATACGTCTTAAGGGGTCTTAAGGGGATGTCTAAAGGGGTCATAATAGAATGTCTCAAGGGATGTCTTAAGGGTTTATAATGCGTCTTAAGGGGATGTCTTAAGGGTTTATAATACGTCTTAAGGGGATGTCTTAAGGGTTTATAATACGTCTTAAGGGGATGTCTTAAGGGGTCTTAAGGGGATGTCTTAAGGGTTTATAATACGTCTTAAGGGGATGTCTTAAGGGGTCTTAAGGGGATGTCTAAAGGGGTCATAATAGAACATCTTAAGGGGATGTCTTAAGGGGCTATAATACGTCTTAAGAGGATGTCTTAAGGGGTCTTAAGGGGATGTCTAAAGGGGCCATAATAGAATGTTTTAAGGGGATGTCTTAAGGGGTTATAATACGTCTTAAGGGGATGTCTTAAGGGGTCTTAAGGGGATGTCTAAAGGGGTCATAATAGAACATCTTAAGGGGATGTTTTAAGGGGTCTTAAGGGGATGTCTAAAGGGGTCATAATAAAATGTCTTAAGGGGTCTTAAGGGGATGTCTAAAGGGGTCATAATAGAACGTCTTAAGGGGATGTCTAAAGGGGTCATAATAGAACGCCTTAAGGGGATGTCTTAAGGGATCTTAAAGGGATGTCTAAAGGGGTCATAATATAACATCTTAAGGGGATCTTTTAAGGGGTCTTAAGGGGATGTCTAAAGGGGTCATAATAGAACATCTTAAGGGGATGTCTAAAGGGGTCATAATAGAACGTCTTAAGGGGTCTTAAGGGGATGTATAAAGGGGTCATAATAGAACATCTTAAGGGGATGTTTTAAGGGGTCTTAAGGGGATGTCTAAAGGGGTAATAATAGAACGTATTAAGGGGATGTCTTAAGAGGTCTTAAGGGGATGTCTAAAGGGGTCATAATAGAACGTCTTAAGGGGATGTCTAAAGGGGTCATAATAGAACATCTTAAGGGGATGTCTAAAGGGGTCATAATAGAACATCTTAAGGGGATGTCTTAAGGGGTCTTAAGGGGACATCTAAAGGGGTCATAATAGAACATCTTAAGGGGTCATAATACGTCTAAAGGGGATGTCTTGAGGGGTATTAAGGGGATGTCTTAAGGGGTATTATGGGGATGTCTTAAGGGGTCATAATATAATTTCTTAAGGGGATGTATTAAGGGGTCATAATACGTCTTAAGGATATAATTGATTTAACAATAATGTATGCATGATATTTAGTGATTATACAATTAGACATAAAGTTTCAAAGTAGGAAAACATGCACATTTAACAAACAAAATATATAGAATATTGATTTGATGCATAGAAGTACATAGAGTATGTTTAATTCCTTATGTATGTACATATATGTCATCTCAAAAAAATGTTTACAAAATTTGGATATGCCATCTCAAGAACATCTCAAACTCATGGCTAGAATGTAGTAGGTCTTCATACCACCTGATATCAAAAAGGTACAAGCAATATCAATGAAATCATCAAAACATACATATTTTAATTTATATAAAACTATCTATCATTACAAAACTCAAGTACACGCATTTAAAAGTATTCCACACATGTTTGTAGGTTGAATCCAGGCATCCTCTCCCTTTTGTTTCAAAGTATGAGATCAATGCAATGATGGCTTAAGGATACAAAAAATAACAATAAATCAATTTTAACTATTAATGTACAAGCAATATCAATATGTAATCAAAACATGTATTTAAATATAATTTAACTAATAATTACTTGTTTTTACCAAGTATTCCATGTTGTCTAGGTTGAATCTACATGGACTAGATCCTTTTTGTGATTATAACTTAAGGATGTATAAAAGGACAATTTAAATCAATTTCAACTAATAACACACTTGACCAATGTTGAAACATGTATTTAATGTATTTAAAAGGACAAAATAAAACCAAAACTATATTTACCTGTATTTACTTATTCGATTGTACCATCTACATCCTCTCTCTTTTGTAATGCATCTATGATTGCCTCATGCTCTTCCATAGAAATTGACCATAGCACTTTTTTTGAAGGTCTTCCATGATACCGCTCTAGTTTTATATTTGTTGCCACCACCAAATGTGAATAATGTATACTCTTTTTATGTGTTTCATAGTCTTTGAATGTAGGTAGACCATTCTTTCTTCTTAGGTATTTTCGTAGCCAAGTGCCAACAACCACCACCGATCCTATTGGAAAACATGTTCAAAAACCATCATCAAATAAGGTGTTATTAACTTATGTTTAGTTTCCACACAACGAGCCAACCAATATTTTGTTTGCTCTTCATTCCCCTTAGGTGTAATAACAACATACACATGTCTTGCCAACAAAATTTGATTTAATAACTTGTGCATATCCATATAAATAATTTAGTATTACAAAATAACTTAATAAAGTGAAATAAATTGAATTAAAATTACCTTCTTGTACAAGGTCTGAAACACGGTCATAATCTTCAAATGCAAACACTTGATCATTTTCTTCAATAGTTCTTTCATATTGATTATGTGCTCCTGCAAGTGTCAACGATCTTTGCTCCCACTGTTCAACCCATTCTGTATTTTCACATGCTTCCCAATATCTTGAGATACAAAACTAGCAAAAACATGCAAGCTCCCTTGTCCAAATAGTCCATGTGCTTGCTGTCGTACTCCTAAATGAATGCCATTTGGTAGATCCACTGATTGTCTCACAATCAACTCTAGGTACAATGTTATCTTCTTTCACCGACCAAAAGAATCGATGAACTGTAGAGTAATCACTCGAACCAGGTGCAGATAATATTCTATTACACCAATCCACAATCTCACGTGCATCTTTAAATTGTACTGAATCCTTGAATTTTAATTGTTCTCTAGCAAGAATTCTTTTGACACATGCAACAACTCCATCATGTTCTCCTTTACCATGCCCAGCTTCAAAAAAACTCCATATATGCTGGAAGTTAAGTTCCTTGTGAACCCTACTTAACCAATAGAACATTTGAGCATTCTTGAACTGCCCCATACAATTATCTGACCATATGAGGTGTTCTTTCATCTGGATTCCTCTTTCTCTTAAATTTCTATAAAATATACTAAAATAGTATTGAACAAACTCTGATGAGTGTAACCGATTGTCACTCAAATAAAAATGACACTCCCTCAAAAAATTTCTATTATCCTCAGTGCTATCATCTGCATGTCTATAAACAATATGGACAAACATAGCTACTTGCACAGAATTATAATATTGAAATTGAATTTCCTCTTGCGGAGTGAGAGTATAATTCTCCACAAAATCAACCACTGAAAGTATAGTACCAATTGGAAATGTGTTTCTACATGTGCGAAATTGGCCATCAAGCCATCAAGCATGTTCAGAGTGCATGACATATTTTGGTACAATTTTATTCTTAAATTCACTCATGAATGCATGCACATTAACTTTTTCTGTAACTAAATCACAACACTTTCCTATTTTTCCATCTTTTAAAGAATAGTGAACATTCCTAAATCTTTTTAACATCTACTAATTGTTGTCCAAAATCATGATCAACACTTTCATGCAAACAAATTCTTAAAATGAAAGACTTCCACAGTTAATGCATTGTCCAGAAATACAAGAACTTAAATAAAATAATTTATCATTAGATTTTTCATAAAACAAACATGAAATAAAATCTCTTATTGCTTCAAGTGGCATATCAATACCACACTCCTGTATAATCATGTTAGTATGCAAGGTACAACATATATATCGAAAAACATCATAAAAATAACGAAATTGAACATGTATTTTACAACAACAAGAAATTCGTTGCTTATTAATTTTTACATACTAGGGTTTACATTTTTCAAAAGACCTTTGACTTATTTTAATATTACCAGGTAACACTGAATCGCTAGAAAATTTTCTATAAAATTCAATTTGTGTTGTATCTAATAGATGTTTTGGGTGAGGATCGCAAACTTTGGACCCCACCCTTAATTTTAAAACATCTCTAGCATTAGATGAAACCCTAGTATTATCATGCCAATATTTTTTGATCAAAGATTTAATTTCAACATTGAATTTTAAATCAAACCTCGGTAGTCGTCCATTGAAACTCCAACATTGATTGATAGGATCATTTTCTATACTTTCTCTTCTTTTTTGCCGCTCTTAGCAATGTTTTAGGATGTATTTTTAAAACTTCACTAATATTGCTTACCATTATTTTATTCAAAGTTGCTTTATTAACTATAGCAGTTGTTATAGCTCTTCTTGTGTTTTTATCTTTAGATCGACTATTTTTCCCAATAGATTGAATGACACTAGCAACAATAGACATAGCATGTTTTAATGATTGATCTTTTCTTTTTGGTTTAACATAAAAGCCTAACCTTTTCATTACTTTCCTCATTTTTTGCATTCTCATCAATTGCATCATTAGTTGACATTGAAATGCAATTTTTTTACGATAAAAGAATTTGGTGTATATTCTATTCACATGTGTTCTTATTTGCCTCCAAGAAATTTGACTAGGAAGATTATTAAAACACCACTTCAATTTTAAAAAAAGTATTTTCATTAAATTCAACATCACATTCTAGATTTTCATCTTCATTTTCATTTACATTTTCATCTTCATTTTCATCAACAAAATGGTTTTCATTTTCATTTTCATTTTCATCAAAAATACAAGTTTTGTTTTCATTTTCAAGAAAATGATCATTTTGATTTTCATTTGCAACAAAAGATTTTTCTTTTTTGTTTTCAACAAATTCTATAAAATTTTCATCTCTCTGAATATCATCAATGTCAACATCATTAAGTCCAACATCTTTTAAAACTTCTACTTAAAAATTTACCTTTTCACTAACATGTGGATTTGAAGATGTACCTGGATTTGAGCATATTGAAACATTCTCCATAGAATTCAAAGAGGGATTTGAAGACATAGTAGGACTTGTTTGTATAATCATATTCTTCTCCAAATTGACTCCTTACAAATTAGCTTCATCTACAACCATGGTATCCTCAATGTTTTCATCTTCAATAGTTGTGGAATTGGTTGCTTCACCATCATTCATTGATTTCATTCTCATTCTTCTTTCTCTTTGTCTTTGTCTCTCCTCTCTATTTGCTTCAACTTCTTGAGTCAATGTCTTCCTTCTCTTATTATAAGCTTTATCTCCCATGATTATAAAATTCTCAAGCACAAATGAATGTTAATAGTGAAATTCTTCAAAATATTCAATCCAAATTGGAAGTTGAATACCTATTAGGAAAAAATTCTTCCTCTTGTGTTCCTCAAAACAAGTAGAAAACTAGCACAATTCCACTTTAAAAATTGTTTTCTTCATGCCTCCTTTGAAAAATTCAATCCATATTGCAAGTTGAAGACCTTTTGTTCCTCCAAACAAGCACAAAAATAACACAATTCCACTTCAAACATGGTGTAGATGATGCCTTGTTTGAAAAAATCAACTAAAAATCAAGTTCACCACCTCTAAATACAATAGCTCATGAAAAATAGTTTAATTTTACTGCTCTTGTCCGTACATGTGAAGTTGCAGACTTCATAGTATTTTTTTGCAGTAAATTTAAATAAAATAAACAGGATCCCGTTCTATAATCGGGATCCCGTTCCTTGATATTCAATGTGGGGACCGTTGGAAGGGAAATGGGATACCATTTCCCTCCCAATGGTCTGAATATTATAAACTAAAGAACGAGATCTCGATTATAAAACTGGATCCCATTTTTAATAAATGGGATCCCGTTTTATAAAGTGCAATCCCGTTTTTTAAAATTTGAATTTCTATTAGCTTTGTGGTCGGGTTTTTGCCTAGGATTTTGGTTCGGGAAAAGCATTGGAAATCCAAACCTAGGCCTTCAACCTGGTTTTACCTGCAAGTTGAAGGTCCTAACAATATCAGAGAAAAATACCGACTTTGGACATATGGCTGACGACTTTTTTTGCAGAATTTTTTGACAAAATTAAAACCCATTTTAGATGAGACAATGCAGATTCTAAATATGTAATTTGTTTTACAATTGGATTTTTTTTTTCTATTTTTCAATTAATTTCTAATAAAACTTGTCCATAAACTTTAAATATTAGGGTTTTTTACTATTTTAATAACTTTTGATCAACATAACATTTTGACAAACGGATTGCACGAGAACAAGCTTCAGACAATTATTTTCAATTTAAAAAAGAAAAAATAAAAAAATGATAAGTTTAGGTCATCTTATGCATGTTGTACATGATTTTTCAAAATGACAAATTTGCCTAATAAAAATTTAACAATAAAAAAAATCAATAAAAAATTACAAAAATATCAAGAACAAGCTTCAGTGAGTCACAAATATTTTCCCAAAAGGATTTAGAAAAATACAATAATTTAAGTCAAAATATGGATGTCATACACGTGCATGGTATGGTAAAAAAAAGTGACTTTTAAACAATGGTTTTTAGAAATGCCTATTGAAACTGAATTTGTACAATCTGGGTATTGAAATAAATTACATATTTGGAAACTAGACTTTGAGCACTACATTTTTTGATTAGTGACTTTTTAAAAGATTTCATCTCTAAGTGCTTCAAGTTTTAAGGTCAAATGTGTCAAATTCTGAAAATCAGGAAAAACACTTCCACTTTTTGGCCAAAAAGTGGATTCAACTTCTTGCACACACCCCTCTCTCCTAGATTAGTGGGATGCTATTTCATCATATAGAATACTCTAAAGTACCATAAACTTATCTTATGCAAGAATTCTAGAAACAATAAAGATTCTTGCATGCTTCAAATTTAAATCAATATTTCTTCAACAATAGTCTGCAAGTGGCATAACACATATAGGCCATTGAAGAAGAAATAAGTCAAATCAATCGAAATTCATGAACATGAGTGGAAAATTCTATCCTTATGACCACTCCCGACCAATAAAGAAACAACAAAAACCAATTTAGGAGAGTGAAATGATATCATGATGAGAAAATTTAGTATATGACAAGGAATAATCAATTGCCTATTAGCAAGTGCATCCACCAAGATGTTAGCTTCCCTATAGCAATTCATAATTTCAAAGGAAGAAAAATTATGAAGAATAGACAATATATGTCCCAAAAAATAATTCAAGTGCTAGTTTTCAGAAGCCTTCCTTGATAGGGAATTAACCACCATTGACGAATCCTCATATCCTCATTGAGGTGATTCATCAATGGTGGTTAATTCCCTATTAAGGAAGGTTTCTGAAAACTAATAGGCAATTAATTAGGGTTGAAAATTGTATAGGGTTGGTGGTTTAGAGTATTAGGTTGAGGGTATAGGGATGAGGGATTAGGGATGAGGGATTAGGGTTGAGGATAGAGGGTAGAAGGTTTAAGGTTTTAGGGTTTAGGGTTGATAGTTAAGGGTTGAGGGTAGAGCGTTTAGGGTATAGGTTTGAGGGTATATGGTTGAAGGATTAGGGTTGAGGGTTGAGGGTTGAGGGATCTTTTGATGCAAGTGAAATGTAGGCAAGCAATTGAAGGCTAGTGAATATTGGGGAATCATTTTTTGTTCTAACACCTCTAATCCCTTAACCCTTAATCCCTCCTAGATTAGAATAATTAGGTGCTAAAGAAGGCGCTAAATTAGATGTTAAATTAGGCGCTAATACCGAATTTTTTTTTTCAAAATTTTGGTACAAAACTCGATTCAAAACTCAGTGCTAAATTCAACAATAAACTCGGTGCTAAACATGATGCTAAACTCGACACTAATTTGTGCCTAATTTAGCACCTACTTGTTTTGATCGGTGCAATAAATGCCAAAAATAGAGCCATCTCGATAAACAATGCCGAATTTCTCAAAAAATTGGAGAAAAATACATTAAAACAGTGGGTGGAAGCAAAAAAGGGAGCTAATCACAAGGATTTGTTGTAGTGAATATGGCTAAATCCTGGAACAGGAAATTGGACCTGAACTCATTTGACAACTCTAAAGGAATGGCTAGGCTTAAAATAATTTGAAAACCCCCCGACTATGGTTGTCACAAACTTAACTTTGATGGTGTTGTGAAAGGTAATCCTGGTTTGGCTAGCATAGGGGGCATTATTAGAGATTCAAATGAAAATTTTGGTGGTTGAATTTTTTGGTGGCATCAAGATACAATCCTCTATGATAGCTAAGGCAAGAGCACTCCTCAATGGAGTTAATATTGTTGTTAGTCTGGGAATAAAAAACCTACATGTTGGAGGAGACTCTAAGGTTGTGATTGACTCCATTAATCACAATTATTTCCAAGGGTGGAGTATTAGGGATATCTTACTTGGCATAAAATTCTTACTCAACAAACTGGAAAGAAAGAAATTAACCCACACCTTTTGTGAGGGCAACAAAGTGGCCAAACTGGGCTCTTCCTGGGTTGTTTCCAAATTTTGGAGAAGTATGATGGCTCTCCCTGTGAATATCCAAGGAATGATCCTTGAAGAGAAAAAGAACACTACTATTGATGATGAGATCTAACATCTCCATCGTGGATTAGTATACTTGTCTTCTCACCATAGGTCTCATAATGATGTGGATGGGTGTTTGGGTTTTGGTTGGGTTTTCTTGTGTTACCTAGTCAGTTTCCCCACAAGCTTCGTGTGTTGTCTTATCATTGGTATGAAGCTCCTAATTTGAAACTTGTTATAAGGAACGTGCCGACAACCAAAATATCTATCAAAACTTTAATTAATAATGAGCTGATAAATGTAATGATGACAATTATCTATGCTTCAATGTACTTAATCAATATTTACAATGGCCTCACAACCCTATGCAAATAAAAAATTCCTATTGGTACGTTTGAAAATCTTAATGCCTTGATTAGGAAAGATTTTCATATTTTTTATGACAGGGGTGATAAATGTTTTGTGTACACTGGCTATTTGCATTTTGAAAAAATTCCAACTTTGTTTGCTTTGGTGAATAGATACTATATGAGTGTAAAAATAGGAGGAGACTAGGTTAGAACAAAACCAAGATCATGTGAAAAAAATTTCCGAGACCCTCTGGTTTGGCATATTTGTGTCAAGGGAGGTATTGCTCCTTTAATGGAGTACCTCAAAGGGCATGACAAGAAGCTCTATGCTTAGTTCGTGAGCTCATGGTGTGACATGAGGGTCATGGTGGGCAACATATCATTTGAAATCAATGAGGAGGTCATTGCTAAGGCTACAGGGCTGTCATGCTTGGGTCAAAAACTCAAAAAATATACGAAGGTGTAGGATATGGAGAGCCTGCAGACATTCTTCCGTGAAGATGAAAAGCCAACCAAGCTGCATGCAGGGTTTGAGGAGTAAGCCTCTGACGCCTTGGAACCAGGTGTGTTTAGTTTTAATGTACATTAATCTTGAAGGAAGATTTAAAGTTTTCTACTTCTATCACTTTTTGTTTCTAAACCACCTTTTCCATAGAATGCTCATTAGCTTCCCCTTCTTCTTTCTTTCATCTTTAGAAAGTTCAGTTAGGGAAACTACAAAACTTGTGGCTAAGAACCCTGACAAACCCTTTCGGTCACCCCTTCATCAAGGTCTCAATATTTGTCTCTACCACTTCCACCTATCTCTCTACCCACCTAATCCCATCTCTGTCATTCAGATTGAAGAACTTGAGACAACTGACCAGTCCTCTACCAAACCCTCACTGACTATTTTTTTCGGCCCTAAAAGAAAGAACCCTACCATGGATAGCCATCCCAAGGATTCCAAACTTAAACCCCATGCCAAAGAAAAGGAAAGGTGGCATGGGAATGGCTCATTCAAAAGTTGCTAAAGGGATCTATGAGCTATAAAATACACCCACTAAGAAGGATGGTAAATTGCTTGCCAAAGCCAAGATAGAACTGAAAAAGGGAAAGGACACCACTTGCCATGTGGAGGAACCTCCTATAGACAATGATGATGAAGACTCTGTTGAAAAAGATCCTCAAGGGGATAAGGTGGTGGCTGCAAGTATTGACATTGGGGTTGAGTAGACAAGTGTTCGTAGGTCCAATAAACTAGCACAACATAAAAAGAAGATTCAAGTTGACGATATTTCCAGTAGTTCAGACTAGGATGATGGTTGGGTGGAGAACAAGAAAGACACTGTGGAGGAGACCGAAGAGCATGCAAAAGGACCAAGTCTCTTCCCTAAGTTAAATAGGATGATCCTGGAGGAATCCACACTGGATTCCTCCAATCATTGAACTCAGATAGAGGATACTACCAGGGTGGAAGCTGCCAAAGACGAAGACCCCAACAACCTGGTTGCTCATTTTGCTAAACTAGAAAGAAAGTTCGTAACTCTGACTCATTTCACGATCAAAATCATCCACCACTCTGTTGTTACTCTATTGGCAGTGCTAAAAGATGAGGTCAACAAGAAGGTTGTCAAGGTTGATTCCAACAACAATTGGGTTGGGGATGATGTGTTGAATCTCCTCATGGAGGAGTGGGGGGGAATAAATAGGTGATGGGGGTGTGTGGTTTGTTGTTGGGTGAGTTGTATTTTTGTTGTCTCTGTTCTAAACATTATGTTGTACTTATTTATTTTTATCTGAACTTTGGCCCTTGTGGCCCCTCATGTTAAGGGTACCACACCCTATAAATGTAGCCTATATTATCAAAAATATCATCATATTCTTAATGAATGCAAAAGGAAAAAAGGTGAAAACAAAAAAGCAGAAAAGTGAAAATATCAAATTTATACCCTCTTTTTGCTATGACAGTCAGATGTGGTGCAAAAAGGCTCAAACATGGATGTGTCACATGGTGAAAGATATGTGGCTTATAGAATGGTGATTGTGGTGCAAGGAAAGGTGACTACTACGTAAAAATCAACGATTGCGACATTCTATGACATGATTGAGGTGCATAAATCTTTGGCTATAAAAATACAAAGATTTGACAAAAAATCACAAATATAATGATGCAAATGATGTAAGAAGACAATTAGAATGTCAGATAAATAACCATAAGCCAAAAAAATGCTCTGAAACAACAATGATTGAATGATTTTGAGATTTGCAAGATAACAGTCAGATGTGTCGTTCTAGGCAAAAAATGTGGTGTGGCAGATCTCAAATGTGTTGTATTGTACAACGATTACGGTGTTTAAAGGATCAATTGTGTCACTACACACAATGATTGCATTGCACTCCTAAAAGTCAAAATTTCTAAAAAAAATAAAAAATTTGGTTAGTTCATGTCGGGTTCACCAAGATCGAGTAAATTCTAGGGGAAATGCATGAATCAATGATAGCAACCACAAAACTATCTACATTCAAGCTGTGAAGACCCTAATCTAACACTGAAGTACAAATGACAATAAAAATCACAATAATAAAGCAATAAACCTCAATTTCTATTTCATAGTTGAATCATCTCCATTGCTCTTCTCCATTTTGCTTTGTTTGTTCTCATATTTGTAGTACATGCAATGTATTCGATAAGCTTGATGTAGACTATGAATAAGGTTGGAATGAAATGAATTGCTTTTATAGAAATCTCAATTCAAATGAAGGGTGAGGATTGAATGATGAGGTATCATGATCAATGGATGAAATTAATTGAGAGAAAAAGAGATAAGGATAGGAAGGATGGACCAAAAATCAAGAAATTAGTTGAGATTTAGGGTTTGGATAAGAAGAAATAAATTAAATAATGATAACAATTATTTAATTTAAGAGAGAGAACAAAAATTGTGAATGGTAGATCTAGACCTGCACAAACATGAACAAACAACACAATGTTAGTCAATTGTACAAATCTAAACTAGCATTCCCCATAAGATTCATTTGAAGCATAATGAATAAGAAATCAAGTAAAAGCAATCTAAATCCTATTCAAATGCTCAAACCCTCCATCCCATGGGGGAATTGGTGTTATTTTGATGTGGAAAATAGCCCTTTCCCAATTCATTGCAAGCTTTGATAATGAACAATGGTGCTCCTTGATAAAATTTGTAATAACTTAGCTATGGTGGATGAAAACTATGAAAACTTGGATGAAGTGTTGATGAATTTTCTCAAAACTGTAGATAATGACTTTGCATAAAGTTGTGGATCCCAAATTAGTAAAAGAGCTCTCCATTTATAAAAGAGAAGGATGGAGGAATGAGCCAAAAGGATGAATGTGGGACAAAACATCAACCAATAGCAACATGCCACTTGTCAACATGTGAATGGAGAGAAGTGGAGCACATTTTGATGAATGTGCACATAAATGCTATTAGGTGGATATTTGAAATTGGAGAAGTGACATGTTGGAGGGAGAAGAAAGAAGAGTTAATGAAGAGTTAATGCCACTTGGTTCAAGAAAAAGGACATGTAAGAGGCCTTTAATGCCTTGTTGGATGGACAAGTCCTTTTGGGAGGGAGAATTCAAATTTGAAGAATATTCCAACTTGATGCCCTTTTTGAATGAAAATAGGAGATTTAATAAATCAATAAATTGATTTACTTGCACAAGTTGCAAAATCTAGAGGATTTGATGGATTAGAGTTAGGATTAATCATGATTTGATTAACTTAGATGATAATTAGCTAATTTGACACTTTGACTTAGATTTTTGGATTTAAATAAATCAAAATGAGAGGAATAATGAATATTAGACTTAATTAAATAAAGTTGGATTTATTTAATTAAAAGGGGATGGTGTTAGAATAAAATCAAATAAAGGTTAGTTTATTTAATTTAAAGGAGATGACTTTGGAACTTAATTAAATAAAATGAATTATTTAATTAAAAGAGGGACATTAGGATTAATTAAAAAAATGATTTATTTAATTAATAGAAGATAATGATTTAATTCTATAAAATTGATTTATTTAATTAAAAGATGAAATATGATGAATTTAATCAAATAAAGATTATTTGATTAAATGGTTAGCAAAGGAGATGATTCAGGTTGAACTGGTGTAAGTAAATCAGGATCAAGTGCACAAGATCAATCAGTATAATTTACGTGTCTACATTTTGCCCCTCTTTGAAGAAATGTACTTACTGTGTTGGTTCAAAGAATAAAACTTTGAGATCAAAATTAAAAAAAAATCAAATTTTCAGATGCCCCACTGCTGCCCCAGTGAAAGAATTATGCTGGTATACTTCCCCCTCGGGAGATCAAACAAAAAATTAAGATTTTTGGGTGATCTCGCGAAAAAAGGGAAAAAGTCGCCCAACGGGTCCAGAAAGGCTCCAGGATGCCAAAAATGTGCTAAAAGGTGAGAAAAAGACTTGAAATGAGCTTTGGTTGGGCAAAAACGGGGTTGGGGCACAAAACCCTAGTTTGACAGTTAAACATGGTAAAAACCCTAATTTTCATGCTTAAATAGCCCTCGAGGGGTCACTTTCAATTCATTTTCACATTCAAGCTTTAGAAATTTCTTCACTTTGAGCTCTGACCTTCATACGAGATGGTGCAAAGAGTGCTTCCCTGACACATTTTCGAGTGAGTATGAGTCTACTAGCGACTTCCAGGAGCAGGACCACCAGTATGTGCCCTTACCCAACTTGTATTTTCAATTTTTGTGCACATTTAATAGGGTTTGAAAGTCAAACTGGTCCGGCGGCGCTATTTGGCACTGCTGAAAGGGTAGAATCGATGATGCTAGGCCTTAAACCGCACCGCTATTACGACTTGCGACGTCGTCTCGTAGTTTAGGATTTAGGGTTCAAACTCCAAATGGCAACGCATATACAAATGACACTGTTGCGATCCAGTTAGGTCTTTGGGGTTTTGGGGTCAAAAAGGTCCATGGTCAAACAATGATGGCACATTTGAATTTGTAGTTTGGGGCCTCTAGCAGCACAATTTGAAGTTTCCAAACAACGACGCCTTTGCAAATAGCGACACCTTTGCTATTTCAATTGCGAGAAATTCAAACGGGATTCAGATTTTTTACTAAACTTGACATTGTGGCTTTATTGGTGTATGAGGATAGAGAGCATGTGCATTCGTGCGAGCA
>VDFB02000363.1:54652727-54818078 GCA_007258455.2 Sequoia sempervirens | reverse complement strand
GTCTAAAGGGGATGTCTTAAGGGGTATTATGGGGATGTATTAAGGGGTCATAATATAATTTCTTAAGGGGATGTATTAAGGGGTCATAATACGTCTTAAGGATATAATTGATTTAACAATAATGTATGCATGATATTATGATTATACAATTAGACATAAAGTTTCAAAGTAGGAAAAACATGCACATTTAACAAACAAAATATATAGAATATTGATTTGATACATAGAAGTACATAGAGTATGTTTAATTGTATGCATGTATGTACATATATGTCATCTCAAAACAATGTTTACAAAATTTGGATATGCCATCTCAAAAACATCTCAAACTCATGTATAAATGTAGTAGGTCTTCACACCACCGGAGACAAAAGGTACAAGTAATATCAATGAAATCATCAAACATACATATTTCAATTTATATAAAACTATCTATATGTACAAAACTCAAGTACCTGGATTTAAAAGTATTCCACACATGTTTGTAGGTTGAATCAGGCATCCTCTCCTTTTTGTTTCAAAGTATGAGATCAATGCAATGATGGCTTAAGGATACAAAAAATGGCAATAAATCAATTTTAACTATTAATGTCCAAGCAATAT
Organism: Sequoia sempervirens; assembly: GCA_007258455.2. Classification (NCBI taxonomy): domain Eukaryota; kingdom Viridiplantae; phylum Streptophyta; class Pinopsida; order Cupressales; family Cupressaceae; genus Sequoia; species Sequoia sempervirens. Next base: position 54,817,475 of record VDFB02000363.1, on the reverse strand, counting down.
CAATATGTAATCAAAACATGTATTTAAATATAATTTAACTAATAATTACTTGTTTTTACCAAGTATTCCATGTTGTCTAGGTTGAATCTGCATGGACTAGATCCTTTTTGTGATTATAACTTAAGGATGTATAAAAGGACAATTTAAATCAATTTCAACTAATAACACACTTGACCAATGTTGAAACATGTATTTAATGTATTTAAAAGGACAAAAATAAACCAAAACTATATTTACCTGTATTTACTTATTCCATTGTACCATCTACATCCTCTCTCTTTTGCAATGCATCTATGATTGCCTCATGCTCTTCCATAGAAATTGACCATAGCACTTTTTTTGAAGGTCTTCCACGATACCGCTCTAGTTTTATATTTGTTGCCACCACCAAATGTGAATAATGTATACTCTTTTTATGTGTATCATAGTCTTTGAATGTAGGTAGACCATTCTTTCTTCTTAGGTATTTTCGTAGCCAAGTGCCAACAACCACCATAGATCCTATTGGAAAACATGTTCAAAAACCATCATCAAATAAGGTGTTATTAACTTATGTTTAGTTTTGACACAACGAGCCAACCAATATTTTGTTTGCTCTTCATTCCCCTTAGGTGCAATAACAACATACACATATCTTGCCAACAAAATTCGATTTAATAACTTGTGCATATCCATATAAATAATTTAGTATTGCAAAATAACTTAATAAAGTGAAATAAAATGAAATAAATTGAATTAAAATTACCTTCTTGTAGAAGGTCTGAAACACGGTCATAATCTTCAAATGCAAACACTTGATCATTTTCTTCAATAGTTCTTTCATATTGATTATGTGCTCCTGCAGGTGTCAACGATCTTTGCTCCCACTATTCAACCCATTATGTATTTTCACATGCTTCCCAATATCTTGAGATACAAAACTGGAAAAAACATGCAAGCTCTCTTGTCCAAATAGTCCATGTGCTTGTTGTCGTACTCCTAAATGAATGCCATTTGGTAGATCCACTGATTATCTCACAATCAACTCTAGGTACAATGTTCTCTTCTTTCACCAACCAAAAGAATCGATGAACTGTAGAGTAATCACTTGAACCAGGTGCAGATAATATTCTATTACACCAATCCACAATCTCACGCGCATCTTTAAATTTTACTGAATCCTCGAATTTTAATTGTCCTCTAGCAATAATTCTTTTGACACATGCAACAACTCCATCATGTTCTCCTTTACCATGCCCAACTTCAAAAAAACTCCATATATGTTGGAAGTTAAGTTCCTTGTGAACCCTACTTAACCAATAGAACATTCGAGCATTCTTGAACTGCCCCGTACAATTATCTGACCATATGAGGTGTTCTTTCATCTGGATTCCTCTTTCTCTTAAATTTCTATAAAATATACTGAAATAGTATTGAACAAACTCTGACGAGTGTAACCGATTGTCACTCAAATAAAAATGACACTCCCTCAAAATTTTTTTATCATCCTCAGTGCTATCATCTGCATGTCTATAAACAATATGGACAAACATAACTACTTGCACTGAATTATAATATTGAGATTGAATTTCCTTTGTGGAGCGAGAGTATAATTCTCTGCAAAATCAACTACTGAAAGTATAGTACCAATTGGAAATGTGTTTCTACATGCACAAAATTGGCCATCAAGCCATCAAGCATGTTCAGAGTGCATGACATATTTTGGTACAATTTTATTCTTAAATACACTGATGAATGCATGCACATTAACTTTTTCTGTAACTAAATCACAACACTTTCCTATTTTTCCATCTTTTAAAGAATAGTGAACATTCCTAAATCTTTTGACATCTACTAATTGTTGTCCAAAATCATGATCAACACTTTCATGCAAACAAATTCTTAAAAATGAAAGACTTCCACAGTTAATGCATTGTCCAGAAATACAAGAACTTAAATAAAATAATTTATCATTAGATTTTTCACAAAACAAACATGAAATAAACTCTCTTATTGCTTCAAGTGGCATATCAATACCACACTCCTGTATAATCATGTTAGTATGCAAGGTACAACGTATATATTGAAAAACATCATAAAAATAACGAAATTGAACATGTATTTTACAACAACAAGAAATTTGTTGCTTATTAATTTTTATACTAGGGTTTACATTTTTCAAAAGACCTTTGACTTATTTTAATATTACCAGGTAATGCTGAATCGCTACAAAATTTTCTATAAAATCTAATTTGTGTTGTATCTAATAGGTGTTTTGGGTGAGGATCACGAACTTTGGACCCCACCCTTAATTTTAAAACATCTATAGCATTAGATGAAACCCTAGTATTATCATGCCAATATTTTTTGATCAAAGATTTAATTTCAACATTGAATTTTAAATCAAACCTCGGTAGTCATCCATTGAAACCCAACATTGATTGATAGGATCATTTTCTATACTTTCTTTCTTTTTGCCGTCTCTTAGCAATGTTTTAGGATGTATTTTAAAACTTCACTAATATTGCTTACCATTATTTTATTCAAAGTTGCTTTATTAACTATAGCAGTTGTTATAGCTCTTCTTGCTACATTTTTATCATTAGATTGACTATTTTTTCCAATAGATTGAATGACACTAGCAATAGTAGAAATAACATGTTTTAATGATTGATCTTTTCTTTTTGGTTTAACATAAAAGCCTAACCTTTTCATTACTTTCCTCTTTTTTTGCATTCTCATCAATTGCATCATTAGTTGACATTGAAATGCAAATTTTTTACGATAAAAGAATTTGGTGTATATTCTACACATGTGTTCTTATTTGCCTCCAAGAAATTTGACCAGGAAGATTATTGAAAACACCACTTCCAATTTTAAAAAATGTATTTTCATTAAATTCAACATCACATTCTAGATTTTCATCTTCATTTTTATTTACATTTTCATCTTCATTTTCATCAACAAAATGGTTTTCATTTTCATTTTCATTTTCATTTTCATCAAAAATACAAGTTTTGTTTTCATTTTCAAGAAAATGATCATTCTGATTTTCATTTGCAACAAAAGATTTTTCTTTTTTGTTTTCAACAAATTCTATAAAAGTTTCATCTCTCTGAATATCATCAATGTCAACATCATTAAGTCCAACATCTTTTAAAACTTCTACATAAAAATTTACCTTTTCACTAACATGTGGATTTGAAGACGTACCTGGATTTGTGCATATTGAAACATTCTCCATAGAATTCAAAGAGGGATTTGAAGACATAGTAGGACTTATTTGTATAATCATATTCTTCTCCAAATTGACTCCTTACAAATTAGCTTCATCTACAACCATGGTATCCTCAATGTTTTCATCTTCAATAGTTGTGGAATTGGTTGCTTCACCATCATTCATTGATTTCATTCTCATTCTTCTTTCTCTTTGTCTTTGTCTCTCCTCTCTATTTGCTTCAACTTCTTGAGGAGTCAATGTCTTCCTTCTCTTATTACAAGCTTTATCTCCCATGATTATAAAATTCTCAAGCACAAATGAATGTTAATACTGAAATTATTCAAAATATTCAATCCAAATTGGAAGTTGAATACCTATTAGGAAAAAAATCTTCCTCTTGTGTTCCTCAAAACAAGTAGAAAACTAGCACAATTCCACTTTAAAAATTATTTTCTTCATGCCTCCTTTGAAAAATTCAATCCATATTACAAGTTGAAGACCTTTTGTTCCTCCAAACAAGCACAAAAATAACACAATTCCACTTCAAAAATGGTGTAGATGATGCCTTGTTTGAAAAAATCAACTAAAAATCAAGTTCACCACCTGTAAATACAATAGCTCATGAAAAATAGTTTAATTTTACTGCTCTTGGCCATACATGTGAAGTTGCAGACTTCACAGTATTTTTTTGCAGTAAATTTAAATAAAAGAAACGGGATCTCGTTCCCTGATATTCAATGTGGGGACTATTGGAAGGGAAATGGGATCTCGTTTCCCTCCCAACGGTCTGAATATTATAAACTAAAGAACGAGATCTCAATTATAAAACTGGATCCCATTTTTAATAAACGGGATCCCGTTTTATAAAGTGCAATCCCTTTTTTAAAATTTGAATTTCTATTAGCTTTGTGGTCAGGTTTTTGCCTAGGATTTTGGTTCGGGAAAAGTATTGGAAATCCAAACCTAGGCCTTCAACCTGGTTTTACCTGCAAGTTGAAGGTCCTAACAATATCAAAGAAAAATACTGACTTTGGACATATGGCTGACGACTTTTTTTGCAGAATTTTTTGACAAAATTAAAACCCATTTTAGATGAGACAATGCATATTCTAAATATGTAATTTGTTTTACAATTGGATTTTTTTTTCTATTTTTCAATTAATTTCTAATAAAACTGGTCCATAAACTTTAAATATTAGGGTTTTTTACTATTTTAATAACTTTTGATCAACATAACATTTTGACAAATGGACTGCATGAGAACAAGATTCAGACAATTCTTTTCAATTTAAAAAAAAAAAAAAATAATGATAAGTTTAGGTCATCTTATGCATATTGTACATGACGATTTTTCAAAATGACAAATTTGCCTAATAAAAATTTAACAATAAAAAAAATCAATAAAAAATTACAAAAAAATATCAAGAACAAGCTTTAGTGAGTCACAAATATTTTCCCAAAAGGATTTAGAAAATACAATAATTTAAGTCAAAATATGGATGTCGTACACGTGCATGGTATGGTAAAAAAAAGTGACTTTTAAACAGTGGTTTTTAGAAATGCCTATTGAAACTGAATTTGTACAATCTGGGTATTGAAATAAATTACATATTTGGAAACTAGACTTTGAGCACTACATTTTATTAGTGACTTTTTAAAATATTTCATCTCTAAGTGCTTCAAGTTTTAAGGTCAAATGTGTCAAATTCTAAAAATCAGGAAAAACACTTCCACTTTTTGGCCAAAAAGTGGACTCAACTTCTTGCACACACCCCTCTCTCCTAGATTAGTGGGATGCTATTTCATCATATAGAATACTCTAAAGTACCATAAACTTATCTTATGCGAGAATTCTGGAAACAATAAAGATTCTTGCTTGCTTCAAATTTAAATCAATATTTCTTCAACAATAGTCTGCAAGTGGCATAACACATATAGGCCATTGAAGAAGAAATAAGTCAAATCAATCAAAATTCATGAACATGAGTGGAAAATTCTATCCTTATGACTACTCTCAACCAATAAAGAAACAACAAAAACCAATTTAGGAGAGTGAAATGATATCATGATGAGAAAATTTAGTATATGACAAGGAATAATCAATTGCCTATTAGCAAGTGCATCCACCAAGATGTTAGCTTCCCTATAGCAATTCATAATTTCAAAGGAAGAAAAATTATGAAGAATAGACAATATATGTCCCAAAAAATAATTCAAGTGCTAGTTTTCAGAAGTCTTCCTTGATAGGGAATTAACCACCATTGACAAATCCTCATATCCTCATTGAGGTGATTCATCAATCGTGGTTAATTCCCTATTAAGGAAGGTTTCTGAAAACTAATAGGCAATTGATTAGGGTTGAAAATTGTATAGGGTTGGTGGTTTAGAGTATTGGGTTGAGGGTATAGGGTTGAGGGATTAGGGTTGAGGGTAGAGGGTAGAAGGTTTAAGGTTTTAGGGTTTAGGGTTGATAGTTAAGGGTTGAGGGTAGAGCGTTTAGGGTATAGGTTTGAGGGTATATGGTTGAAGGATTAGGGTTGAGGGTTGAGGGTTGAGGGATCTTTTGATGCAAGTGAAATGTAGGCAAGCAATTGAAGGCCAGTGAATATTGGGGAATCATTTTTTGTTCTAACACCTCTAATCCCTTAACCCTTAATCCCTCCTAGATCAGAATAATTAGGTGCTAAAGAAGGTGCTAAATTAGATGTTAAATTAGGCGCTAATACCGGCGAAAAAACTTTTCAAAAATTTGGCACAAAACTCAGTGCTAAATTCAATAATAAACTCGGTGCTAAACATGATGCTAAACTCGACACTAATTTGTGCCTAATTTAGCACCTACTTGTTTTGATCGGTGCAATAAATGCCAAAAATAGAGCCATCTCGATAAACAATGCCGAATTTTTCAAAAAATTGGAGAAAAATACATTAAAACAGTGGGTGGAAGCAAAAAACAGAGCAAAAAAGGGAGCTAATCACAAGGATTTGTTGTAGTGAATATGGCTAAATCCTGGAATAGGAAATTGGACCTGAACTCATTTGACAACTCTAAAGGAATGGCTAGGCTTAAAATAATTTGGAAACCCCCCGACTATGGTTGTCACAAACTTAACTTTGATGGTGTTGTGAAAGCTAATCCTAGTTTGGCTAGCATAGGGGGCATTATTAGAGATTCAAATGACAATTTTGGTGGTTGAATTTTTTGGTGGCATCAAGATACAATCCTCTATGATAGCTAAGGCAAGAGCGCTCCTTAATGGAGTTAATATTGTTGTTAGTCTGGGAATAAAAAACCTACATGTTGGAGGAGACTCTAAGGTTGTGATTGACTCCATTAATCACAATTATTTCCAAGGGTGGAGTATTAGGGATATCTTACTTGACATAAAATTCTTACTCAACAAACTGGAAAGAAAGAAATTAACCCACACCTTTCGTGAGGGCAACAAAGTGGCCAAACAGGGCTCTTCCTGGGTTGTTTCCAAATTTTGGAGAAGTATGATGGCTCTCCCTGTGAATATCCAAGGAATGATCCTTGAAGAGAAAAAGATCACTACTATTGATGATGAGATCTAACATCTCCATCATGGATTAGTATACTTGTCTTCTCACCACAGGTCTCATAATGATGTGGATGGGTGTTTGGGTTTTGGTTGGGTTTTCTTGTGTTACCTAGTCAGTTTCTCCACGAGCTTCATGTGTTGTCTTATCATTGGTATGAAGCTCCTAATTTGAAACTTGTTATAAGGAACGTGCCGACAACCAAAATATCTATCAAAACTTTAATTAATAATGAGTTGATAAATGTAATGATGACATTTATCTATGCTTCAATGTACTTAATCAATATTTACAATGGCCTCGCAACCCTATGCAAATAAAAAATTCCTATTGGTACGTTTGAAAATATTAATGCCTTGATTAGGAAAGATTTTCATATTTTTTATGACGGGGGTGATAAATGTTTTGTGTACACTGGCTATTTTCATTTTGAAAAAATTCCAACTTTGTTTGCTTTGGTGAATAGATACTATATGAGTGTAAAAATAGGAGGAGACTAGGTTAGAACAAAACCAAGATCATGTGAAAAATTTTTCTGAGACCCTCTGGTCTGGCATATTTGTGTCAAGGGAGGTATTGCTCCTTTAATGGAGTGCCTCAAAGGGCATGAAAAGAAGCTCTCTGCTTAGTTCGTGAGCTCATGGTGTGACATGAGGGTCATGGTGGGCAACATATCATTTGAAATCAATGAGGAGGTCATTGCTAAGGCTACAGGGCTGTCATGCTTGGGTCAAAAACTCAAAAAATATATGAAGGTGTAGGATATGGAGAGCCTGCAGACATTCTTCCGTGAAGATGAAAAGCCAACCAAGCTGCATGCAGGGTTTGAGGAGTAAGCTTCTGACGCCCTGGGACCAGGTGTCTTTAGTTTTAATGTACATTAATCTTGAAGGAAGATTTAAATTTTTCTGCTTCTATCACTTTTTGTTTCTAAACCACCTTTTCCATAGAATGCTCATTAGCTTCCCCTTCTTCTTGCTTTCATCTTTAGAAAGTTCAATTAGGGGAACTACAAAAATTGTGGCTAAGAACCCTGACAAACCCTTTCAGTCACCCCTTCATCAAGGTCTCAATATTTGTCTCTACCACTTCCACCTAGCTCTCTACCCACCTAATCCCATCTCTGTCATTCAGATTGAAGAACTTGAGACAACTGACCAGTCCTCTACTAAACCCTCACTGACTATTTTTTTTGGCCCTAAAAGAAAGAACCCTACCATGGCTAGCCATCCCAAGGATTCCAAACCTAAACCCCATGCCAAAGAAAAGGAAAGGTGGCATGGGAATGGCTCATTCCAAAGTTACTAAAGGGATCTACGAGCTATAAAATACACCCACTAAGAAGGATGGTAAATTGCTTGCCAAAGCCAAGATAGAACTAAAAAAGGGAAAGGACACCACTTGCCATGTGGAGGAACCTCCTATAGACAATGATGATGAAGACTCTGTTGACAAAGATCCTCAAGGGGATAAGGTGGTGGCTACAAGTATTGACATTGGGGTTGAGTAGACAAGTGTTCGTAGGTCCAATAAACTAGCACAACATAAAAAGGAGATTCAAGTTGACTATATTTCCAGTAGTTCAGACTAGGATGATGGTTGGGTGGAGAACAAGCAAGACATTGTGGAGGAGACCGAAGAGCATGCAAAAGGACCAAGTCTCTTCCCTAAGTTAAATAGGATGATCCTGGAGGAATCCACACTGGATTCCTCCAATCATTGAACTCAGATAGAGGATAATACCAGGGTGGAAGCTACCAAAGACAAAGACCCCAACAACCTGGTTGCTCATTTTGCTAAACTAGAAAGAAAGTTCATAACTTTGACTCATTTCACGATCAAAATCATCCACCACTTTGTTGTTACTCTATTGGCAGTGCTGAAAGATGAGGTCGACAAGAAGGTTGTCAAGGTTGATTCCAACAACAATTGGGTTGGGGATGATGTGTTGAATCTCCTCATGGAGGAGTGGGGGGGGAATAAATAGGTGATGGGGGTGTGTGGTTTGTTGTTGGGTGAGTTGTCTTTTTGTTGTCTCTGTTCTAAACATTATGTTGTACTTATTTATTTTTATCTAAACTTTGGCCCTTGTGGCCCCTCATGTTAAGGGTACCACACCCTATAAATGTAGCCTATATTATCAAAAATAACATCATATTCTTAATGAATGCAAAAGGCAAAAAAGTGAAAACAAAAAAGCAGAAAAGTGAAAATATCAAATTTATACCCTCTTTTTGCTATGACAGTCAGATGTGGTGCACAGAGGCTCAAACATGGATGTGTCACATGGTGAAACATATGTGGCTTATAGAATGGTGACTGTGGTGCAAGGAAAGGTGACTACAACGTAAAAATCAACGATTGCGACATTCTACGACATGATTGTGGTGCATAAACCTTTGGCTATAAAAATACAAAGATTTGAAAAATAATCACAAATATAATGATGCAAATGATGTAAGAAGACAATTAGAATGTCAGATAAATAACCATAAGCCAATAAAATGTTCTAAAACAACAATGATTGAATGATTTTGAGATTTGCAAGATAACAGTCAAATGTGTCGTTCTAGGCAAAAAATGTGGTGTGGCAGATCTCGAATGTGTTGTATTGTACAACGATTATGGTGTTTAAAGGATCAATTGTGTCACTACACACAATGATTGCATTGCACTCCTAAAAGTCAAAATTTCTTAAAAAAATAAAAAATTTGGTTAGTTCATGTCGGGTTCACCAAGATCGAGTAAATTCTAGGGGAAATGCATGAATCAATGATAGCAACCACAAAACTATCTACATTCAAGCTGTGAATACCCTAATCTAAAAATGAAGTACAAATGACAATAAAAATAACAATAATAAAGCAATAAACCTCAATTTCTATGTCATAGTTGAATCATCTCCATTGCTCTTCTCCATTTTGCTTTGTTTGTTCTCATATTTGTAGTACATGCAATGTATTCAATAAGCTTGATGTAGACTATGGTTAAGGTTGGAATGAAATGAATTGCTTTTATAGAAATCTCAATTCAAATGAAGGGTGAGGATTGAATGATGAGGTATCATGATCAATGGATGAAATTAATTGAGAGAAAAAGAGATAAGGATAGGAAGGATAGATCCAAACTCAAGAAATTAGTTGAGATTTAGGGTTTGGATAAGAAGAAATAAATTAAATAATGATAACAATTATTTAATTTAAGAGAGAGAACAAAAATTGTGAATGGTAGATCTAGACCTGCACAAACATGAACAAACAACACAATGTTAGTCAATTGTACAAATCTAAACTAGCATTCCCCATAAGATTCATTTGAAGCATAATGAATAAGAAATCAAGTAAAAGCAATCTAAATCCTATTCAAATGCTCAAACCCTCCATCCCATGGGGGAATTGGTGTTATTTTGATGTGGAAAATAGCCCTTTCCCAATTCATTGCAAGCTTTGATAATGAACAATGGTGCTCCTTGATAAAATTTGTAATAACTTAGCTATGGTGGATGAAAACTATGAAAACTTGGATGAAGTGTTGATGAATTTTCTCAAAACTGTAGATAATGACTTTGCATAAAGTTGTGGATCCCAAATTAGTAAAAGAGCTCTCCATTTATAAAAGAGAAGGATGGAGGAATGAGCCAAAAGGATGAATGTGGGACAAAACATCAACCAATAGCAACATGCCACTTGTCAACATGTGAATGGAGAGAAGTGGAGCACATTTTGATGAATGTGCACATAAATGCTATTAGGTGGATATTTGAAATTGGAGAAGTGACATGTTGGAGGGAGAAGAAAGAAGAGTTAATGCCACTTGGCTCAAGAAAAAGGACATGTAAGAGGCCTTTAATGCCTTGTTGGATGGACAAGTCCTTTTGGGAGGGAGAATTCAAATTTGAAGAATATTCCAACTTGATGCCCTTTTTCAATGAAAATAGGAGATTTAATAAATCAATAAATTGATTTACTTGCACAAGTTGCAAAATCTAGAGGATTTGATGGATTAGAGTAAGGATTAATCGTGATTTGATTAACTTAGATGATAATTAGCTAATTTGACACTTTGACTTAGATTTTTGGATTTAAATAAATCAAAATGAGAGGAATAATGAATATTAGACTTAATTAAATAAAGTTGGATTTATTTAATTAAAAGGGGATGGTGTTAGAATAAAATCAAATAAAGGTTAGTTTATTTAATTTAAAGGAGATGACTTTGGAACTTAATTAAATAAAATGAATTATTTAATTAAAAGAGGGACATTAGGATTAATTAAAAAAATGATTTATTTAATTAATAGAAGATAATGATTTAATTCTATAAAATTGATTTATTTAATTAAAAGATGAAATATGATGAATTTAATCAAATAAAGATTATTTGATTAAATGGTTAGCAAAGGAGATGATTCAGGTTGAACTGGTGTAAGTAAATCAGGATCAAGTGCACAAGATCAATCAGTATAATTTACGTGTCTACATTTTGCCCCTCTTTGAAGAAATGTACTTACTGTGTTGGTTCAAAGAATAAAACTTTGAGATCAAAATTAAAAAAAAATCAAATTTTCAGATGCCCCACTGCTGCCCCAGTGAAAGAATTATGCTGGTATACTTCCCCCTCGGGAGATCAAACAAAAAATTAAGATTTTTGGGTGATCTCGCGAAAAAAGGGAAAAAGTCGCCCAACGGGTCCAGAAAGGCTCCAGGATGCCAAAAATGTGCTAAAAGGTGAGAAAAAGACTTGAAATGAGCTTTGGTTGGGCAAAAACGGGGTTGGGGCACAAAACCCTAGTTTGACAGTTAAACATGGTAAAAACCCTAATTTTCATGCTTAAATAGCCCTCGAGGGGTCACTTTCAATTCATTTTCACATTCAAGCTTTAGAAATTTCTTCACTTTGAGCTCTGACCTTCATACGAGATGGTGCAAAGAGTGCTTCCCTGACACATTTTCGAGTGAGTATGAGTCTACTAGCGACTTCCAGGAGCAGGACCACCAGTATGTGCCCTTACCCAACTTGTATTTTCAATTTTTGTGCACATTTAATAGGGTTTGAAAGTCAAACTGGTCCGGCGGCGCTATTTGGCACTGCTGAAAGGGTAGAATCGATGATGCTAGGCCTTAAACCGCACCGCTATTACGACTTGCGACGTCGTCTCGTAGTTTAGGATTTAGGGTTCAAACTCCAAATGGCAACGCATATACAAATGACACTGTTGCGATCCAGTTAGGTCTTTGGGGTTTTGGGGTCAAAAAGGTCCATGGTCAAACAATGATGGCACATTTGAATTTGTAGTTTGGGGCCTCTAGCAGCACAATTTGAAGTTTCCAAACAACGACGCCTTTGCAAATAGCGACACCTTTGCTATTTCAATTGCGAGAAATTCAAACGGGATTCAGATTTTTTACTAAACTTGACATTGTGGCTTTATTGGTGTATGAGGATAGAGAGCATGTGCATTCGTGCGAGCACCGATCCTTGGTGCTTAGCAGATTGACCAGATTACATGAGTTGCTTTAGGAGCACCTTAGAGCAATTGGTCTATGGTACATTGCGTATGCACCTTCCATCAGGACACACTTGGGGATGTGACCGCAGTAGTCGAGTGATGGCACAGTGAGACATCATCCTTTCATCTTCCCACCAGTGAGCCGACCGTCACACTGGAGGATGTCTAGCAGATTTTGCAATTACCCATCCATGGCGATATATGACATAGATGTCGACACAGATGCGTGCTATGAGGTCATGGGGATGGATGAGATTGTCTTTGCCAAGGGTCAGATTGAGCTTGAGCACTACAAAGGTCGGGTATCATCATTTCGACTAATTATGGCAGCCATTATTTCAAGACTTGTAGCTCTAGATCAGTAGGGCAGGTATTTCAGTCCAGGATGGGGTCTAGCTTGGGAGCAGATGCTCTTCAGGAGGTGCTGCTTTGCGTGGGGACTAGTGATGTTGGCCTCACTTTACCATGATTTGCACGAGTTCACATATTGTGACAACAAAGCCATTAGTGTGAGGGTCACACTTCTACACATCTAGGCGTGGGAGCACATTGTCATGCTCTGTCTGTGGGTCACAGTGGTCAACATGGAGCCTGATGACCCAACAGTTTGGTGGTATAGGGGTGGTTTGACATTTACACACAAAAGACAGGCTGGCATTCCTCACTAGAGGAGGGTTATCGATGAGATGACCACATTCACTTGGAGGCCTTGGCTCGGGATGCCCGCATGGTACAATGATGTTCAAAAACTATTTTATGCGAGGCAGGATCAACTCATGTAGGGACATGAGCACACTATGATTGAGTGCTACTTGCTTGTTTGAGTAGCCAGATAGTTTGGAGACATTCACGATAGGCCTGACAATCAGTATGTGGCCATATTTGCCTGAACCACTAGGGAGACTACATGGGGTCAGCCGATCCTAGTAGAGGATGTAGCCAAATATTTTTAGATAGCTAGCAGCAGGGCTTGGGCTTATGATCAGGGGCAGGCAGACCTAGGTACCACATAGGATTATGATGACTGGTTTCAGCCTTTAGTTTGATTGACAGTGTCAGGGATAGTTCTTCCACATTGGAGGCAACGAGGCTAGACAATAGGGCAGGATGAGGAGGCGAAGGAGACGAAGGTGGAGGAGGAGACAGAGGTGGAGGGGGAGGAGGAGATGAAGGTGGAGGGGGAGGAGGACCACCTCCACACAGGCTAGTTTGAGGTCAGAGAGATCAGCAACCACCACCACAAGATCAATAGAGGGTCCAACCACCACAACCCGATCAAAGGGATTTATTGATTCAACAACTCTAGGCCCAGGTACAAACACTGATGGTAGAGAGGGACCAAGCTTAATAGTAGGTCTAGGTCCTCACAACAAAGTGAGATTAGGAGAGGCAACAATGATAACATACAAAGCTATAGCTAGTGCAAGAGGTGGGTAGATGATAGTAGTTGGAGAGTATGGCTGTGACAACATAGGGCAGGACAGTCCCAGGATAGATGTATCGTGACACAGTGAAAGAGGCTGAGTACTACAGGCACATTATCAGTAGGCAGTGCCTTTGACAGCTCAAGTGCCAAATTTTTCCTAGCAGACAGGACACAGGAAGGACCAACCTGGGAGGTAGGTGGGTGAGGGGAGTAGCCACCAAGGCTAGCTCACATTTTTTGAGATCCATGGGCTCCGTTTTTTGTAGCCCCATGGGAATTTGTCTACATTGATTGATACACATACATTTGATCATGATTTGTACCATGGCAGTTACATTATTGATATATATGATATGACCAATTTGATTATGAGATGTGTCTATTCTATTTATGCATGATGGATGGATGTATTTAATTTTCTATATGTGATGTTCTATATGGGATGTGACTTTACTTTATGTGATGTGATATATGTGTGATCCTATATTATGTGATGTATGGATGCATTTATTTTTTAATATCTTTTGTATGCAATTTTATTTCGATGTATGGATGATATGGATGCAAATGTTATGATATGCAAATGATTTTTTAAGATGCTTAGATTAACAGATCTATATTATGCAACTAATGGATGATGATATTGTATGAGATGTTATGACATATTCCTTTTCTTTTTCAGTATCTTTTTCATGTATGATATGATGATGTATGCGTGGATGATATGATGATGCATATGATTATGCAAATGAATGATATGATGATGCATATATGGATGATATGATAATGCTTATATGATGATGTTTATATGATTATGCAATGGATGAAAATGCTAGTGCTCTTATGATGATATGATGATGCATATGTGGATGATATGATAAAGCTTATGTGATGATGCTTATATGATTATGCAATGGATGAAAATGCTAATGCTCTTATGATGATATGATGATGCATATGATGATGCTTATATGATTATGTAATGGATGAAAAATTTATGGTTTATGAGATTCTTAGAATAACTAATCTATATTATGTAATGATGAAATGCAATGCATGTGAGATGATCAATGTTTCCTATATTATATGATATGATATGTAGTATGCTGACAGTTTGTGTATGTAGGATGGATGCATTAATGATTTTTTTGATTAACTATCATGGTACCATGTTAGTACAAAGAGAAGGAAGAAGAAATGAGATGATGACTAAAGGATCCAACAAGCCCATGATCTACGAGACTTTATTAGAGATGATGATGATGATGATGATGATGATGATGCAATGCTTATCAAGAATTGGGATTTTAAAAGGGCTACTTACCTTATGTTTGATAACACACATAGGCATGATGCATCAAGGTATAAAGAATCAAGATGACGTTGTTCCTAGTGTGATGGACTTTGGCCCAACAAACAGATAGGAGTATTCTTGTTCACACCTGACATATGAAAACCTTACTAGGATGTACTTCAGATATTTCTAACATCTCAGACCAAAACACAAAAGGGAAAAACCTAACAATGTAATAGTCAACAAGCTGTCCAAAATACCTTCCATATATACCTAACAAAGCAAGTATTCACCAAGTTATATTACAAGAACATCCAACAAGCACAAAAGACAAAAGATATTGATCAATGCCCCATTCCTTTCTCTCTAAATTGTTTTGATTAGACATCATCGAGAGGTCATTGGAATGAGTGCAATAAGATAATCAAAAGAAAAGATCAAGTACACAAACAAGTCAATGTTCTTCATACCTCTAGCCAAAGGGATGTGTTTTGCTTAGGAAAGTATCCAAAGTGATTTCCAAAAGATAATTCCCATTGTAGGAAGGATGCATCCTAGGACATGTTAGTGGATGGTGGCAAGTTGATAGGTTGTTTGAAAAGCTATTGATATAAGGTCGATTGACATGTTTGTGAATGATCAAGAGCTTGATTTTGCATTTAAAAGTTTGTTGTTTCAATTTTGATTTTGATATTGCGTTTGAAGTTTGCTTTTGCTGATTGTTGAGGTTGTTTTCTATTTGTATTGCCAAAGGGTGAGTGTGACGATTTGTTTATTATGGATTAGATTATTGCGGGTGAAAGAGAGATGGGACAGATGGATTTTTTCAAATATTTGGATATTTTTGGTGTTTTGAAATGTTTTGAGGTTGTTTTTGGTATTTTCTAGGTGTTTACAAATGTTTTGATTTTCAAAATTTTCAAATATTTTTTTGGGTTTTATGAGATTTTATGAATGTTTTTTTTGGAGTTTGTGTCTCGGTCGCTGATCAACGATTAGCCTTGCCTACATTTAAGCTTAGAGATGATGTAGTTCGAATGTCCATGTTTTTGACATTTTCTTTGACTTTTGACCTATTTTTGGGATTTTGATATGTTTTGGATGTTTTTGGATTTTCACATGATTTTGACGATTTGGATATGTGATGATATCAGTGATCTGTTTTAGATTTTTTTGAAAACCAAGCTAAGGTTGATTGATCGAATTGATGGATTGATGACAATAACATTGTTGAGGATATACAATAATGTAAGGATAGTGTTAAGCAACATGAGGATTGGGAAGGATATCCCAAGATGATGAGGGATTGATTGGACTTGATTGATCAAGATGGTGAAGCTCGATTTGGAACAAAATTTGTTTGAATGATTTGATATGACATTGAAGCACACATTAGATGCAACTGATATTGTTTGTTTGGATCGATGTTCAATTAAAGATAAAACTTGATAAGGAACATCTCGTCAAAATGTGTCATGGGCTAGTGATTTGTATTTTGGCTCACAAATGCTTGACCAATTTGATTTCAATTTTTTCAATGTTCAGGTCACCACATAAGTTGGAATATATAGATCAAGATTTATTCTCAAAGCAAGATGTCTGCCCCCAGTGTCTAGCAATCTATGGAATGCCATCGATGGATTCTTGGATAGGTGTATGGATGGATGGATATGGATTATCTTGCAATAAGATAAGGTGTTCAAATAAAGAATGCTCTTTTGGATAATGCTTCATGGATCAAATAATGCTAGGTAGGATAGGATCAATAAAAATGACTCATTTCAAGATGTCTACCATAAGTAAGTGTAAACTATGCACCAAAATTTTGTCAAGATCAAGATAACTTCGACTATGGATGTAGATGGATGAAAATGGATTGGATAAATGGTTCATGGATGAATGGATTTATTATGGATAAGATCGATGGAATGTTGGATTTATTATGGATGGGATGAGATGCTTCCACTTGAAGTGACACACATAGATGCTCAATTCTACACATGATGCCTATTTTCCAAGTTTTCATCATGGTACCTATCGAAAGCGCCACCATAGTGGTTTTCACTAGAGGACAATTTTTTTCTTTACTGTTTTCAATCCTTTTTCTAATTTTTTTGGATTTTCATATTTTTTGATTTTTTTTGTATTTCTCTATGAAAGGTTTTTAAGCTCATGCTGAATCACCCAGTGGTGTTGATGTAGATTCTTCTATCATAATGTGCCATCGATATCCTTCCTGAATAAGTTATTTTTCCTAGATATGTGCACTTGAATACAACTTTTGAGATTCTTGATATGCTTTGTTGATACCAAAGTTAACTTTGTCTTTGTGCGCACATCATGATAGAGTGCCTTTTGAATCCTTATGATGAAGGGTGACTTCCAATACATGGTCAATGTGAGAATTGGATATCGTGCGTGGAGGCGTGGATGGAGTGTGTTTAGGAATAAAAGATGGATTGGTTGATAGTTTGGAACCTTTGACTCTCCAAACTTGGGAAGATAGCAATAATGGGTGGATATGAAAGTGTGCGTGGAATTAGTACCAACTGCTTGATATACTTTGTACGTTGCTTGAGAAGCCTTCTTTTGCCTTTGTGAACATATTTGATGGATACTTTTCCCTTTTTCATTTTTCCCCATAGTTTCTTTGACTAATGGAATTTGATAGGGATAATCTTTCTTTGTATTCTTTGGTATCCATGTGTATTTGATTTGTCCATTATGCTTCCCAAATTATTTTTCTTTGATAACGTTCTTCATGATTTGATTCAAATCTTTCTTTTGATGTTGGTCCCAATTTGCGGATGGGGTGGTGGGTGGATGAAGATTCATGACATGGCTGGTTGTAGTATTGGCATTGGTTTCCTCATAAGGACTCTTCGTGCTCCCTATGTTGATGTTTTCTTGAGACATAGTTGCTCCCAGTATGGTGGTAGTAGCACCTTTGTTCTTTGATTCTTCCTATTTTGAGATGTCTTGTTCAATAAGAATTCTCTGATAAATGACCACTGCAGATGACATTATTTCAATTTGCTGCTCTGGTGACTCTGGAATATCCTATTCTGTCTGATCTATTTCCTTGGGAAAATAATGTTGGATATCTTCATACATGATGTCCTCAGTTTGAATTTGGGATATATCTAATCCTGATGTTGACAACTTAGTTTGACTACAAGAATCAATAACCTACTCTTTTTGTGTAATAATGTCAGGAGTAAAGGAATCATGTTTTGAATGACGATCATCTACGTGTCCATCCTAAGAAAGCATCTCATGGGAAGATGGAGGAGTATGTGCTATGTGGATGTAATAATCATTTTCAACTTCTTGTATAGATAGGAGAGTGTCTATTAGATCAGTGTAGTAGCTTGGAGATACAAATTCTTGATCTTGAATGATTTCATAATTGCTTTCGACATGCTTTGGATCAAGTTCTTGACATGGGTTAATTTAAAAGGATGGATTGCTTACAAATGGTTCTTAGATATCTTCATTAGGCATGAGAAGTGCCTCAATATCCTCTTGATCTTTGAGTGGACTTGGATCAAATGTTGAGTTGAGGATCACTTCATTATCTATAACCATAAGGTCAAAGGATGTCAATATGTCTTGGAAAGGACCATTGCTAGACTTTGGTGAAAGATGTTGATCATGCTTTGGAATAAATTCTTGAGATGTGTCCTCTAACTCATTAGGTGATGTAGAGACATTTTTGATATGATCATTGGTCGATGGATTGTGGATTATGTCAATAAGATCAAATAATTCTAACACTCCTTGAAATAGATCACTGCTATCGCTAGTGGTTGAATCCTGATCATTGTCCCCAATAGTTATTATTTTTTGATCAATAAGGTCTTGGATGATATTTTTGAGTCGAATAAAATTTGATGTTGTGTCTCCCTTTATTTTGTGAAAATCACAAAGGTGCTTCTCATTATACCCTTGAGGCTCTTGATAATTTTCATAAACGAGGATTTTAATGAGATTTTCTTGCACCAATTGTTGCATGACTGATTCGTTTGGTTCCCCAAGTGGTGTGTATTTTCGTTTGTTACCTTGTGATATTTGTACTTTAAATTGACCTTGTGGTGATTGATTTTGGAGATGTGGTGATTGATCTTTGAGATGTGGTGATTGATCTTCGAGATGTGGAGGTTGGGTTTTTTGTTGATGTTGTTGATCTTGATATCCAACTTCTTGACATTGGAGATATTGTTCTTGATGTGGTTGTGGACACAACTTAATGCTTTGATGACATGGTTTAACCAATGGAAGAGTGTATTGATTTTGGGGTGGATATGTCTCTTGGTGCAATGAGTCAATTATTTTGGAAAGTGAAGCAATTTAATCTCACAAAATTTGATCTTGATTTTGATCTTGACACCCTTGATATAGTTGATTTGGTTTTTGTTCAAGCAGATTTGGAATGCATCCTTATGGTGTTTGTATAGGATCTTGGAAAAATTGATTTTGGACAATGTTCTGATTTGGGATGATGCTTAGATTTGGCAATATAGGTTGAAATTGAACATTGTTTTGGTTTGGAATCACATTGCCTTGATTTAGGTAACTTTGTTTTTGCATGGTGTTACCTTGACTTGGATCAATACATGGATTCGTTAACATATTGTTTGGAATTTGGACAAAATTTGTATGATTCGCAAACATATCTATCTCAAAGTTTACCAAGTGTGGATTTGAGATGTTCTTGTTTGGTAAACTTGTACTTGGTATATTCATATTTGGCATGTATGGATTTGGTAGGATAATATTGTTTTGTTGAAGAATCATGCATTGATTGTTTGGTTGATAGATTTGTAGGTTTGGATTTTGATTTAAACCTATCATAGGGAAAGGCGTTCCAAAATTTAGATTGGGTATACTCACATTTGTTGTACCATTGAGGTTTGTAAGAGATAATGATCCCATGTATGGATTGTATAAATGTGAGTTTTGGTAATCCATTGGTTTTGTAAGGCTTTGATAGTTTGGTTGATTTATATTACTCATGATGTATGGATCAAGTTTATATTTCATGTTCTTCTTGTGTTTTGACCTTGTTGACCTCTAAGGGGTTTAGAACCAATGATGAGGTGAAGGATGAAAGGGGTGAATGATATGGGTGTTGAACTTTTAGGAACCTTGGATCAATGCTAGACTCTAGGATTTTTGATTGGGCTGGTTTGATTTGATTTGGATAATGGACTTATAAAACCCAAAATGTTGGATGTTATCTTGGAATAAACTTGTCCACGGGGATGATAATTTAATTAGATGTATGAGGAAGGATTCATCCACACACACTTAGCCAACCAAGGATATTTTGATGTTGATTTGAAGGATTTTACCAAAAGTCTAATATGAATGATTTTTCCAAGGTTCTAAAAGTTGTTTGTGAGATGGGATTTGATTGATGTTTGAGATGGATGAAATGATTTGTTGTTTTGATCCTAAATGAACCTAATAAGGACTTGTTTACAAGACCAAGGTTTTGAAAAACATTATTTTCCCTAAGAGTAGTTCAAACCAAAAGATCAATGTTTGTATGAAAACCATATGACCAAAAGATACCAAGCACATGTGTGGGGTTCAATTTGAGTTTAATCTTGGTTAATGACTTGCTTTTACCCCATCAAAACTTCTTGCTTAGTTTTCAAACTGAATGTCTATGTCTCAATTCCTTTTCATTCCACAAGGTGCATTATGTGAAAATCAAAGAATCAAAGGCATAGTTTCCTAATGTTGACTTTAGTGAGAGAAAATTGAGAAATAAATCCAAATACTTAGAAGCCTCTAAGGATAGAATCCCTAGGGCAAACAATAACACTTGGATTTTTCAAAGGTATTTGCTCCTTCTAAAGGTTTGAAATTTGATGTCCTTGTTGAATGTTTGTTTTCAAGATTTTGGATCCAAACAATGTGTTTAACTGACTCAAAATTGCACAATCTTAGGATGGAAAATAAAATATTTTTTGAATTTCCACTTGGATAAATCCAACTGCACTTATTCAAAGCGGATGATTAGAAGCTTGACCACACTGGCTCCCCTCCACGACACTCATTTCTATGGGTCAGCCAAGCTTCAATTCTCATGAATCTCCCATGTCAAAATTTTCATCTCTACAAAGAACCACACGTATGCGGGATGGCTCCGGAGGTTTGACCTCCTAACGCCAACAAATATTGGGATTTTGGATTTTAAACATAGGTTCGTAGTAAGTGCATCCAGTTTAGGGGGTGAAATGATAAAATTCTTGTGAGAGATCTCCCAACCCTTAGAAAAAGGGATTTATGCATCATAAAGATACTGGGGGAGAGTTATCATGCACCACTTCCCATTGTTTACAATTTTCATTGCAACCACAAATTTATATAGCGGTTTGGAAGAGCTTGGCTTATGATCATTACTGCTTGGGTTGTTCCCTTGGGGTGAGTACTTTTCCTACCAAGGTAGGCCCTCTAAAGGTAAAAACAAGTGATTAAGTACATCCGTACTTTGATCAATCTTTGTTTGCGTGAACAAAGAGAGAACAAACACAATATACTTAACTCACACTAGCAAGATTTGTTCAATTTTTAAGAGCCCAAATTGAAGTGTGGAGACAATCTTTTAGACAACCTAATATCACCAAAAGAATTTTGATTCTCAAGATCACCGTGAAGTGTGAGAGAAATGCATACACCTTATAAATGATATTAACTTGTAAAAAAGATTACAAAACACGAAAAACACATATACATTTTAACTTCAAAAACAATAATGGATTCTTTTTTATAGCACCAAGATGAAGTGTGAAGTTTGCTTGTTCAATTTTTAAATCAAAAAAAAACTTTAGTAAGTTCCTAAGGTTCCTTTTAACCCTTTGATTATTCTTTTTAAAACCCAAATGAAATTTATTTTGAGTCCTAAAAACTTGAAGATAACAAACCCTTAAGAATGGGATTATAATTGCTCCCATTTTTTTTAAAAACACTTGTTACAATCATGTGATAATGATTTTTCTTTCACTTCCATGCTCCATGATCCTGTAAAACCTGTAATCCAAGCTCCAAATGTTAGATGAAATCAAGAAAAAAGAAGATATGAGGGTTAGATATATGATTAAGCATAAAAACCCTAAAATTTAGACCAAGTTTCATTGTGATTTGACATTAGGTGAAAATTTGAAAATTTTAACTCTATCAAAGTTAAGAAACACCTACACCATTGGATAGCTTATGAAATTCTAACCCATTTAAAAAAAGAAGCTTTGAAAAGACCAAAATATGACCAAGATATAGTCATTTTAAGATTGAGTGAAAAAGCAAGAAAGCAAAGGCATCACCATTTGAAACACAGAGGCAACAACGCTATTTGAGTGCAAAAATCTACGTTGGAATGATAGTGGTGCTGTTTGAGGATTTGAGTGGCGCTTTGGTGAAACAAGTGTTGCTCTGTGGAAAAATAGAGACCGCATATGTGTCGCTATTTCCTCCAACGACGATATTTGACCTGGAAAGACAAAAAATAGAAAAAATAATAGAAATGGCCAAAAAAACATGTTAATTTCAAGATTTATGCCCTCCTAGTGCCAAAATGTGAATGGTAGATCTAGACCTGCACAAACATGAACAAACAACACAATGTTAGTCAATTGTACAAATATAAACTAACATTCCCCATAAGATTCATTTGAAGCATAATGAATAAGAAATCAAGTAAAAGCAATCTAAATCCTATTCAAATGCTCAAACCCTCCATCCCATGGGGGAATTGGTGCTATTTTGATGTGGAAAATAGCCCTTTCCCAATTCCTTGCAAGCTTTTATGATGAACAATGGTGATCCTTGATAAAATTTGCAATAACCTAGCTATGGTGGATGAAAACTATGAAAACTTGGATGAAGTGTTGATGAATTTGCTCAAAACCTATAGATAATGACTTTGCATAAAGTTGTGGATCCTAAATTAGTAAAAGAGCTCTCCATTTATAAAAGAGAAGGATGGAGGAATGAGCCAAAAGGATGAATGTGGGACAAAACATCAACCAATAGCAACATGCCACTTGTCAACATGTGAATGGAGAGAAGTGGAGCACATTTTGATGAATGTGCACATAAATGCTATTAGGTGGATATTTGAAATTGGAGAAGTGACATGTTGGAGGGAGAAGAAAGAAGAGTTAATATCACTTGGCTCAAGAAAAAGGACATGTAAGAGGCCTTTAATGCCTTGTTGGATGGACAAGTCCTTTTGGGAGGGAGAATTCAAATTTGAAGAATATTCCAACTTGATGCCCTTTTTGAATGAAAATAGGAGATTTAATAAATCAATAAATTGATTTACTTGCACAAGTTGCAAAATCTAGAGGATTTGATGGATTAGAGTTAGGATTAATCGTGATTTGATTAACTTAGATGATAATTAGCTAATTTGACACTTTGACTTAGATTTTTGGATTTAAATAAATCAAAATGAGAGGAATAATGAATATTAGACTTAATTAAATAAAGTTGGATTTATTTAATTAAAAGGGGATGGTGTTAGAATAAAATCAAATAAAGGTTAGTTTAATTAATTTAAAGGAGATGACTTTGGAACTTAATTAAATAAAATGAATTATTTAATTAAAAGAGGGACATTAGGATTAATTAAAAAAATGATTTATTTAATTAATAGAAGATAACGATTTAATTAGATAAAATTGATTTATTTAATTAATTTAAGATGAAATATGATGAATTTAATCAAATAAAGATTATTTGATTAAATGGTTAGCAAAGGAGATGATTCAGGATGAATTGGTGTTAGTAAATTAGGATCAAGTGCACGAGATCAATTAGTATAATTTACGTGTCTACATTTTCCCCCTCTTTGAAGCAATGTACTTACTGTGTTGGAATTATTTAATCAAAAGGGGGAGATTAGTAGGAAGATGATGAATTATGATGAATTAATCAAATAATGTTAACTATTAAATTAATAGTGGAATAAAATTATTTTATCTAAATAATTGAAATTATTTAATTAAATGGAGGAATTAGGTGAATCATGAGGAAAATGGTGTTAATTAGTGAAATCAGGATGTGTGATATATTCAGGGCAATTTTAGGTGTCTATAATGTGTATAGTTATTTTATATATTTGTATAAGTAAAATTTTGTTCCTTCTCTACAATCACGTCTCTTATGAGATACTTATGTCAAATACTCTTGTTTAAGTGTATGATTTGTAAAAATATTTACTCCTACCCCTATGTGTTCTTGTGAATTTGAAGAATGTTGCATTTGTCACACTAATATGTTACTCATAAATTCTCATAAATGATTTGATATATGTTGTTAAGACTCAAACTAGTTCTTGTACCCAAGGTGAAGATAGATTGTAAGCAATTATTTGATAATTTATGGTAGATATAGTACCTATAGGGTTAAGAACTTGCTAAACACCTAAATTATAATATCCAATTGTTTGTTATGTAAGGTTGAAATTAAGATGAGGAGAAGCCACGTATATTATATTTTGAGGCTTCACGATCTTAAAATTATCTCTAGGATCATTATCCCCACCACAAGGAACCACAAGAACTTTCCTCTTATTTGGATAATTTTCATCTTTCCCAATAACTAAGATACTCTTTCCATGGGCAGTATAAATAGAAGAAAATTAAGAGATTGAGCTAATATATTCCTATTTTGATCTTTGTGATGACCCTTCCCTATTAGTATCATTGCTAGTGTCTTATTCAATAATTTTTTTAATAAGTCATGCATTCAACCTTTATAATACACAACTAGTTCTTTCTTTGATATTGGTCATTTCCTTATTGAACTAATTAACTGGTGGAAATGATAGCTTTTGGATTTTTTTTCATAGGTATGATCAATTAGATCACTTGCATCATTAGTGATTCCTTGAGTTATCCATTTTAAGATGAATGCTCTCTATTAGAAACCATGTGATTTTTTCTAAAGCACCCTCAAAACCTTTGATATAGATATAAGTAAACCTAGGAGATTAAATGAAGTAACTCTCATACTTTTTTTTATCAAAGAAGTTACTTCAACAAATACTTTGACTCTAATATCTCTATGCAATTATCTTATAGTTAACATTGTGTATACACAATTTACCCTCTTAAAATATGTGTTGCACTGCTCTAAAATAATCAAGGACAATAATCATAAAATTTAAATTGTTCTATTAAATAGTCCTTGATTATTAAGACCAAGCCACATTTTACTACTCACTATTGCATAAAATAAATATTAATTCATGTAAAAACATTGGGTCTTTTCAATATAACCGACTACTTTTCATAATTTTTTTTTTCAATTTCTTTGTTTTGATTTCATTGTTTTCTCTCCTTTTTCCTTTTTTTATACTTTCTCCTCTTCATATTTTCTCATAAAATAAATTTTATGTTGTATCATTCTTTATTTTTTAGTGCATATTCATTCTTATTTTGTATTTCTTTCATTTTTTGTAGGTCATTAAGGTAAGGCAATGAAACAAAGGCAAAATTCAAACTAACTCATCCAAATTAAATTCTCTAACTTTTTAATATACTTTAAGCTGATCCTTTATTAGATGCACTTGATTTTGTTTTTAATATTCATTTTATACGTCTAGATGTGGGAAAATGACAAAACTAAGTGTGGGTCCCACAACACCCTTCTTCAATAATGATGCCTAGGTCATTTATGTATACTATTAGACCTTAGGGGGGACATATGTAAGTGTTAAAATTGCATGGATTGGCATGGTAGTTTGATATGATTTGGAAATCCCAATTTACAACCCATGAAGGGGTGAAGTACACTTCTCTCAAAATTTCTGCACTTGGTTATGCATCCTCTACCATTTTTAGCCCCTTGACCATCTTTTCCAACCTCCAAAATAAATTTA
The DNA here is from genome assembly GCA_007258455.2 of Sequoia sempervirens. NCBI lineage: Eukaryota > Viridiplantae > Streptophyta > Pinopsida > Cupressales > Cupressaceae > Sequoia > Sequoia sempervirens. Next base: position 54,791,592 of record VDFB02000363.1, on the reverse strand, counting down.
AATTCTTTGTGAATGTTCAAAAATCCCCACATTAACCTCTCTTAGTTCTAGTCAACCCAACACCATTTGACTGTGCTAGCAAGGAATGCATTCTTGCAAAAAGTGTCAATTGAGAGTAGTGCAAATGTAGAAAGAAGCATTTTTTTGGTTCATATGTCACGGGGAAAAAAATACACCAACACATCCATGTTGGTGGTTGAATGGTAGGGAAGGCCTTTGTTCATTCCCCAGATCACCCAATCATTCAGGCTACAATATTCTAGTGCAATCTTTCAAGATCCCTTAGTGAAAGAAAATTCCAAACTATGACGAAGTAGTTATTGGAGCTCATGAAATGTAGAAATATTTTGTCTAGATATACAAGTGGATATGGGGTCCCTCCACGTTAACCTCTCCCAATTTTGGTCAACTCAACATTGTTTGACCATTCCAACAACAAATGCATTCTTGGAGAAAGTGTCAATTGACTACAGTGCAAAAATGGCATGAAGCATATTTTGTATTTTGTATGTTGTGAGGAAAAATTGACTACACCAACACATACAATTGGGTGGTTGAATGCTAGGTAAGGCCTTTTCTCATTTCCCAAGACACCCAATCATTCCAAGCTACATTATTTTGACATAGTCTCTTAAGAGCCCTAAGTGCAAAAAACTACCAAACTATGATGGATTGATTCTCAAAATACGTGGCACCTAAACATGTTTATTTTCAACCTAAAAATTCATATAGATTCCGTCCACTATAACCTCTGTCAGTTTTTCTTATCTCTAAACCATTTGATCATGGTGACAATGTTTGAACAATTGCAAAAAGTGTCATTTACATTCAACCAAAACTTGTTGGGAGCCATATTTCTTGTTTCATATGTTGTGAGAAAAAAAAAACTATACCAACATGTTTGAGCGGGAAAGTGAACACTAGGAAAGGCCTATGTTCATTCCCCAAGACACTTGATCATTTTGAGTGATATTATTCTAGCATAGTTTCTTAAGAGCCCAAAGTGCAAAAAACTACCAAACTATGATGGACTAATTCTTGAAATCCATGGAACCTATGAATGTTCCATATTCATATAGAACCCTCCATAATAAACTCTTTCATATTTTCTTATCTCCAAACTATTTGACCGTGTTGACAATGTATGAAAAGTTGCAGAAAGTGTTATTACATTCAACCAAAACTTGTTGAGATCCATATTTTGTGTTTAGTGTGTTGTGAGGAAAACTTAACTATGAAAAAATTTCCAAGTGGGTTGTTTAATACTAGGGAAGGCCTCTTTTTTTTCCCAAGGCACCCGATCATTCTGAGCTACATTATTCTAGTGTAGTCTCTTAAGAGCTATAAGTGCAATAAATTTCCAGAATATGACAAACTGATTCTCAAAATTTATGGCACCTAAAAATGTTTTGTTTGAATCTATAGCTTCATGTCTAGGGTCTCTCCATAATAAACTCTCTTAGTTTTTCTTATCTCCAAACCATTTAACTATGGAAATAATGTATGAAAAGTTATAAAAAGCATAATTTACATTTAACCAAAACTTTTTAGGAGCCATACTTTGTGTTTTTCATCTCATTGGGCTCAAATGACTGCATGAACACATTGGTGTGGGTGGATGAATGCTAGGGGAAGCCTTTTTTTCATCCTATCTATCCTGATCATTCCAAACTACACTATTCCAACATAGTCTCTTAAGAGCCCTAAGTGTAAAAAATTATAAACTATGATGAATTGGTCCTCGATATCCATCATACCTATAAATGTTTCATTTCAACCTATAGGTTTATATGGGGTCCCTCCATAGTAACTTATGTCAATTATAGTCAATTAGACATCATTTGACAATTCCAACAATGAATGAATTATTACGAAAAGCATCAGTTGAGAGTAGTGTAATCATGGAAACATGTTTTTCTTGTATTCTATGTGTTATGGAGCCCAACTGACTATTGCAACATGTTGAGATGGGTGGGTCAATACCTATTTATGACTATTATAACACCACTTTTTAGCTTTATAAAATCCATTTAATTAACTGGTTTTTCTCACTTTTGTGGACATAATGACAACTCATCACTAGATCTTTGTGTGCACTACCCTAGGCGATAAAAACATTTCAATTATTTGGCATGTATTCATGGGATTTGATGATCTTGTGGGTTGTTATAATCCTAGTGTGACAGTGGACTATGTGGATTATGATAGTCATAAACTCTTGAAAATTCTCCTTTTTGTGAAGATATTCATCATTACCTCTTTTAACTTGATCTTCTATAAACCTTAAGGAAACTTGTCAACCTTCTTTCATGGTTATTTCATGAGTAATAGTGTTCCAAATGGTATGATAACAATCCCATATGACTATCATGGATGGGTATGAGTGTGGATAGTCCTAGGGAAGTAGTCAATAAAACCTTACTCCCTTACTCCTATATTTTGTATTCATGCTCTTATATGGAAACAAGGATTAATTACAAAAAATAATGTTATTCACTACAAATATTTAATTTTATAATTTAATCATAAACAATAACAAGCTTTGCAAGCTATAAATCATGGCATGGAAAGCATATACTCTTTTCATACTTTTCTATAAAGAAAAAATAGAAATAAATGACTTAAACAAGGTAAAATACCTCTCTTTGCAAGAAAAAGTCATCAAGGTGAAGGAAATCCTTTCTTCACTTATCCAAGCCTTTAAAGAGCATCCATAAGACTCCATTTAAGCTCTTCAAATATCCCAAGCAAATACTTAGAAGGAATATATTCTTCCAACACTCAAGAGAGTATCAACAAGCTCTTACAACACACACTCAAAACTCAAAATGAAAATCCTTTCCCAAGCCCCCAAGAACTTCATTAGAGCCTTTTCTTCAATACTTCTCTAAAATTCCTATCCGTAAAAATGAATAGTTAAATATAAAGGAAGGAAATAATTTATTAAATCTAAGCATAGGGTTAGATAAAACCCAACCAAATTTTAGATGATCTAACCAATAAAATGGCACATGTGTTCATTCCCTCTCCAAGGAGCCCAAACCAAGAAAATCAACAAAAATCACTCTTATTAAATAATGCTTCCAAAATAAAAAGATAATTAATGCCCCCATTACACCAATTTAATACCATTTTTAATAGAATATGAGAATGCTTATTTTAATACACATAATGAAAATAATATTATTTGTTCTTTCATAGATAACACCTTATATTCATATTATGATGAATATTTAGATTTTATCTTCTATCTAATGATTGTTTTCTATGTATGATGTGTTTGGGTAAACGCACAAAACTGGTTTACAATTCATTGAGGAAGGAAAAATGCATTTTTGGATGGAAAAAAATTTAGGGGGTTCGCTAGAAGGGGAGGGGTTCACTAGAACCCCATTTCTAGTTAACCCCCTTTAATGGGTTTTTTAATTTTTATTTGTATTTAAAGGGGTTTGCTAGAACCCCCCTTTTTTTCCCTTCTCCCCCTCTTCTACCAATTTTTTGCAAAAAATTTCCTTTTGAAGTTTGGATTGAGGATGAAAATGGAGGAAACTTCACAGACCCAACTAGATGATGGTAGTCCTCAAAACAAGCTATCAATCAAATATAATTTTAATATGTTTTGGTTTTACTATGTATTTTTTTAGTTTGATTAAACATAGGTTTTTCACCAAAAATCAAACTCTTTGTTCTACACATGTGGAAAAATAGCAGATTATCAATTTTTTTTGAAAAATATCAATGCACTAGATATTGATGTCCTTGATCCAACACAAAAAAAAAAATTTTGATACATACAAAAAAGGTTGTGTTAGCAAGCAAATCATGTCTAAATTGTAACTGGTTTGACTTCAAAACTTAATTAAGAAAAAAATATTCAATAAAATGCTATGAAACCAATTTCATGCACTAGATATTATAGTTACGAATCTAAATTCGAATAAATTATAATTTTATCCTTCATAGAAAAAAAGTTGTGTTAGAAAGTACATGTCACTCTTTAAAATTGGTGTTTACTGTTAAAAACTAGTTTTCGAAGGAGATGGAAAAAGAAGTGCAATCTGATTCCAATTTTTTTGAAAAAGATATATTTATAATCTACAGACAAAATCTCACAAATCACTAGTTTGCATCATCTTCAAATTTCTCACAGTTTAGCTGCTATAGGTGCCCAAAAGTGAAGATTTAGTTAAAAAAGTTTAGTTCAATGTCTAGTTTGGCAAAAAATTGTAAACTAGTATTGTGGGATCACCTGTCTACTTCCTCTCTTTATATCTAAGATAGTGGTAAACACAAAAAATTATGAGATTGATGATAAGACTTATATGGTTTCTATACATGAATTATCTCATGATAAATCTATTTAAATGTCTTCTTTCCACATAAGATTGGTGAATATAAGGTAGATGTTGTCAATTTCCACATTTTAATACTAACTAACACCTCTTATAGAGACTTTAGAATAAATACACTTATCCACCCAACCATACTATCCAGAACTCCCCAACTTCCTCTTCATCCAATAAAAACTCTGTCGATCATGATATTCATTTTTGTTATCCCTAGACATATTGATATCCCTTTTCTCCTAAACATGAAATATTATATGGAAAAGGGTTCAAGATGCTAGTATTTGGATTTAAAGGAAAACAAACTAACCCTCATGAAAATTATATTATTGAACCCATTTCTTGTAAACCTTATCTTTATAAAGCTAGCATTTGATATTCCTCATTTTTGTATTCATCCACACCCTTGTATTCTTGTGCTCTCCATGATTGTTCCCATACTTTGATCCATTGCACTAGAATTATATATCATCACCATAGATTATGTAGTTGTTTCATTCACTTATGCAATAAGAATGGAAAGAAAAAAAATTACCATTTTCTTCTCATGTTCTTACCACATATTACTTTTATTTGGATTTTTATTTTCCTTTTCCTTTTCCCTTATTCTCTTACTTATACACTTTTATCCATTTCTACTCTCGTTGTAATTTTTATATCATTTTTATTCTTTATTTTTTTCTCTAACACCTGTAACACATATAAGATTACAACATAGATGAATTGGTTCCTCAGTGACATCTATTACTAATGTAACACAAAATAAAATTTTCCCAAAAACCATCTCATCACCTATCTGTTATCCTTTAAATCATACACCATACATTACATTGCTTGACCTAGTCACATACCTACTTACACCACCTTTTTCCACTTGGAATGTTTAATATTTAAGTCCTTCCCACATTCAACTCACATTCATCATTTAACCTAAGTATTTTAACCTAAAATTTGGTATGATGATCATAATTAAGTCTATGAATTCTTTCTCCACTCTCTACATTCCTCATATCTGAAACTCAAGTGCGACTCTTGGAACCTTATAAGTGGATTATAATCTATCGTGATCCCACCTACACATGTGCACTATTTTAGCATGCAGGTGTCCATAATCTTGAGGAGAAAAGGGGTATCAATAATTCTAAGGATAAAAAATAATTTTTTCTCAAATAACACTATAATAACATTATGGATATGAAATATAATGCATAAAATCATAGATCATAGAGACATATAAAGGATTTGAGAAAATATTAAGTAATTGTTCGAAGATGTGATCTAAGTATCATAAATATTTATTCTTGCAATGCTCAATCACTACATATGCATTGGAATTTTTGATACATACATAAGGTGCACATTTATTCGACATGGTCATTTATAATCATCTTTTTTTCTCTTCACTGTCATGATACTTTATGTAAGTTGATAATTACAAATTGTTTCAAGGGATAAGGAAACATCATTTCCAACCACAAAGTTGTAAATAGATATTATGATAGATGTTTTCCCAAACTATTTGATGTTTCTAGTGTTTGATGAATTTTTCGTAATGGTTCTCATAGTAATAAGCTTATCAATTGATTACCCAATATAAATAGTCATCATATGAATGAAAATAATCATTCACATAACATCATATTGCACTACATCATATTGCACTATCATAATTTGTATCATACAACATATGAATGATTCTTTAATCATACTCACACAAGCATTCAATATGGTTGCACAATAGTTAAGAATGACTATCAATCACAATCATCAATTCATGAGCATACAATTAGCATATGATATGGGGTTAGAATTATACATGATCACAATTATTCCACACCAATAAAGAGGTTTGTGATGATAGTCTATAGGCTTGTGCATAATCAGGTAGAAAGGTGGTGAAGGTGATGCATGCGACCATGGAGAATTTCATCAAAATCCATAAAAAAGCTCAAAGTGTTGATAGACTATGCACAATACATGACCAAATGTCAAAACAAAAAACTTCATTTATTATCAAACACATTTCCTTTATTCCCTCATTTTACTTGTGTAATCATTCATTTATTCAATTAATCTTTTATAGAAAATATGGACAACAATGGTAAAACATATTTGTATTAACCAAAAATTCATATATTCATTCAATGTTATATGTCACTAAAAGTACAATATATGTACAAGATATCCATATAGGCTTACAACAAAGCCATATAGGCGTATAATGTCACATATCAATAATACAAAAATATATCTACAAAATTCCATTTATGCATACAACAAAGGACCCTAATGTAATCACTTCCCTCTAGGGGAAGGGAAGAGATCATGAGCTGCCTTTGACTACTAATTGGATGGAGAGGCATACGATGGTGGTTGCTTTCAAACCCATTGACTTGACCTCCTCTTTAAACTATTATGGACCTGAACTTGATACAATAAAAAGTAAACGCATTAATATAAAAAAATTAATTATAGAATGACATATTTAACAAAATAATCACTTACTGCATACTCATAATCACTCTGAACCAATTTTTACCTCTCTTTTCCTATAATAGGAGCATGTTTATGAGCTAGAGTTGTGAAGCCCTATGGAAAGCATCAAGATACAAATTAAACTACAAATGAATATCATTCAAATGATCACTAATAGACATATAAAGCATAAAATTTAATATGAAATTTTCTAATTTGGCTCATACCTCTATCAAAGGCATTGAAGATGATACTATTGCACATGGTAACACTGAGTAGGTGCAAGAAGTTGGGTCCACAAAATGTTCAAAAAGTGGAAGTGTTTTTCCCGATTTTTAAAATTTGTCACAGTTGGACTAAAAATTTGAAGGCCTTACACATATAATCTTAACAAAGTTCAGTAATATCAAATATAGTATTTTGAGTCTAGTTTTTAACTATGTAATTTATTCTAATATCTGGATGATACAAATTAATTTTTAATAGGAATGTATAAAAACCATTTTTTAAAAATCACTTTTTTAGGACCATACATGTACATGTACGTACACTATACTTTGACCTAAATAAAAGTATTTTTCTACTTCCTTTTGGGGAAATATGTTAATTAAACTAAATATTGATGAGGATATTTTATATATCCTTTTCCAAATATTTTTTATTAATTTTTTATTGGCCCTAATTGCTGTTTTTGAAAACACGTCATGTACGACCACCATAATTTTAGCTAAAAAGATTCATTTTTTGGAAAAAAATAATAATTGTGTAAATAATTGTGCATAGATTGATTTCATATAATTTCTCTTACAAGAAACTTAAAAAAATAAAATTTATTAAAAAAATACAAAAACATGACATTTCAAGTTTATAGACTATTTTCCCTAGAAGTTGATTAAAAAATAGAAAAATAATCCAATCATAAAAAAAATTACATATTTGAAAACTAGACATCATTTCCTATAATGGGTTTTAATTTCATAAAAAAAATTTGAAAAAAAAGTCCTCAGCCATATTGCCAAAGCCAGTTTTTCTTTGGATGTTTTCATGACATTATACTTGCAAGTCCAAGGCTAAGGGGTTGGTTTCCAAGCCTAAAACAAAAGAAAAGGCATGGGTTTCAAATTTTAAAATTTATTGAACACATACATGTTCTAAAAATAATGTAATTAGGAATGGGGTATCCATTTTAGAATGGGTACACATTTTGTAAAACAAAACAGGTACCTGTTTTAAAAATGAAACAAGCACCTATTTCTATCAATATTTTTTCCAAAATTGAAGCTTCCCCTATATGTGGACCCAAATTCTTCCTTCTACCCCACCATGCTCCATTATGGTATGAATACTAGGAGGAGTATCAATTGTTATGATCATCTGAAAATGATACAACAATATTAAATTTCCAATATACCTAACATTATTTTACAAAAAACTAATGATTTAAACACTCAAGCTTACCTCAATAAGATGTATGACTACTCCAACTGATAGGCGTTGATGTCAAAGGCCCAATATTAACTTGTTCAACATCTAGTGTGATTTTTAAGATTACCATTTATATAAGGTTAAACTATTCACATGTACTATACTTGTTATTTCTTTACTAGTCACATACCTATGCACTCAACATCGAGATGTAAGCAGGAGGTGGAGGGCCACCAGGTGCAAGGTGAACACTTTAACCCTAAAATTTTGTTACAATAAATCTACTAATTCAGTTAATCTTACATAATTTCAAAATGAAATATGATAAATTGAATTTGACCTTGTTCAAATTTACTTGTCTATCAATGTCAAATGTTTGATCCAATAGCTCATCTATCATGAAAATATAATCCAAAATAGATGTGTATTATTTCTCCTACATGCATCCTGATCATCCTCAGACCCATTAGCACAAAGAGACTTGTAGTTTCAACATAAGCGAGGTGAAGGTCGAGACCTAGAAGACTCCCCCACATCACCTTGTGCTAGAGGCCTAACATGTTGTAAAAGGGTATGATTGAGTAAGCTAATGGATTGTGGGGTCTCAACCTCAAAACCCTCCTTCACAATGGAAGGGATAAGTACATAATCAAACTCAATGCTTGGTTTTGGGCACGTTGCACTCCCACTTTGTTATATGTGGAACCCCCACCTCTACCCTAAAAATCCCACATGTCGAAGTAATTCAAGATCTCATTGAGAACAAACTCGTAGTAGAGTTTCCTCAAAAAGTTATGGGAAATCATTGTTATTGCATGGAGGATGGTCAAAATCCATCCACCACCTATCCCAAAAAATATTCTTTATCCCTTAGTGATGGCACCAATGGATAGGGAACCTCCTACACGCATCGTGTATGGGCATATTAGTTATTGGGTCAGTGAAAAATGCACACAAGTCATATTTCAATATTCTTTTTTGTTTTATTTGCTTGTAGGATAGTTTTTCTTCAAAATATTGTTTCTATTCTTCTTTGTTTTTAGACCAAGTGTTGATTTTCCCACTCATGGATATTATGTGAGAGACAATTGATTCTATTGAACTAGGACATATGGGAGTTTTTTCCTGATGGATATCTTAACCTCCCATTTATTCCCTCAAGTTCTCTTTTATTGTTTTTTATTTTCCCTAGTATATTTTCTTGGGTCCTAGGAGCAGGCTAAGGCAGTTTGGGAGGGGTTTGTTGTGGTTGTTCTTTAGGAGGTATTTCATCAATCACTAACTGCATGTTTTCATCAACTAGGGGGCATTACCAATTCTTGAAAATTCAAGAAAAATCACTCAAAACCTTTTCTATATATCTATTTAATTGATTTTTCACATTAAAAACTAAAAATACTTACCTCTTTGAGCTTGGTGATGTCATGGAAAATTTTTGGCGATGATTTGATAAATAAATTGGTGAAGAATGACCTATTACACAATGTGAGCTTGCCCTATGTTAGGAAAATAATGTCTCAACCTTACAATTAATCGAGGTTACTATTTATAGTAAGTTTACATTTAATCATGGATTAATGTGGAATTTCCCCCAAAGCTCCAAATTAGCTAAATAAGCATGCACATAAAGTTTCATCGCAAGATCATGTCTAGATTTGAAGATATTAAAGTTTTAGTTTTCCATAGTTTCAAAATCCATTTTGAAGGCCTTAGAGGCTTTTTTTGGGCCTAAAAGTGGTTGTAACTAGTGTAGCAGGTTATAGCTTCATAGATCACTTCATGATCTTTCTGACGGTTCAAAAAGGTTTGTTAATCAAACACTTGGATCAAAAGTTATGGCCTCTGGAAGTTGGGTCTCCTAAATGGGAGATGTAAAAATGTATTGGACACATAAATGAGTTGTAAAGGGGGAGTTACATGTGGTGGTGTGTGTTTAGACACATAATATGCATTTTTTATTAGATATAAGGATGGGTGCCACTTTTTAGGTGGTTTTAGCTCATGGATTTGTAATACCATTTGTCAGTTTAATGTATTGTATCTCCTATATATTAGGTTTATGAGATGGAGGTTGTGTGTAAGAGTCTTATAGCTGTTGAGTTGCCCCCAGATATTTGGTTGGTGATACTCCTATGATAAATCTTTCTCTACAAGTATATTATAATCTTGTTGATTTTTGAATAGTATATCGGGTGACTTTTGGAGAGTGGGGTTTTTCTCTCAAAAAGGTTTTCCCCACATAAATCACTGTGTTTTGATACGACTATTATTTATTTTTATTTTTGTTTAAGTTTTTGTAATTGTTCAAATCTAATTTTTTTTTGCATAACCCTCCTCTCAAGATAGTGCATGAATTTTTTTCACTACCTTAGCTTCCTTACAAGTGGTATCAGAGCTTGATCACCTTTGGTTTCAGTTGTGGGTTGTTGGGTTTTTTTTAACTAACCCAGATTTGGGTGGGAGGTTGTGTAGAAGATACTTTTTGATCTTGTGGGAATTTTAGATGGAAAGAACATCAAGGAGAATAGAGGTAGATATTTTTTCTGGAAATAATTTTGAGATGTGGAAGTTGAATATGGAGGATCTGTTAGTAGATCAAGATATGTGGGATGCTATTGATAACAATGTTATTAGGCCTACATATCCTACTTTGGTTGCTCAATATGATGTTATGAACTATAAAGTTAAGGGTCTAATCAAATTATGCCTCACAAACTCCATTTTAATCAATGTCCATGAAGAAACCTCTACATAAAAACTATGGAAGAAACTTGATGAGATGTATCAAGCCAAATATTTAGTGAATAAAATTCTCTTGAGGAAGAAATTATATTCCTTGAGGATGGAAGAGGGTGGATGAATTAGAGACCACCTAGAAGCATTCAATATGTTGGTGACTCAATTGGCATCAGTTGGTGTCAAAACAGATGAGGATGAGAAATGTCAAATCTTGTTATGTTCTTTCCCTAATTCATGGGATTATCTTGTTATGGCTATTGGGAGTACTTATGTTATCTTGAAGACTGAAGATGTGGTGGGTTCTTTTCTCTTTGAAGAGATGAGGAAGAAGGTATCCATAAATTCCAAGGAAGCCATAAATGTTCATGGAAGACCTAAGGAAAAAGAAAATAAGAATTTGAGAAGCATGATAATCCAAATACAAGGGGAGATCCAAATCTCCTAGAAAGTCCAAAGTTATTTTTTAGAACTGTGATAGGCCTAGACACTTTCGTAAGGAGTGCAAATAAGAAAAGAAGAAGAAGATGACGAGATTTGATTCTAACTTTGAATCCAAGAAGGAAGATGGTGATGCATTCATTATACATTTGGCCACATGTGTAGGAAATGATGCATGGTTAATTGAATCAGGTGCATATTTTCATATGACCTCTAATAGAGATTGGTTTTCTAAATATGAAGAATTTGATGGAGGTAAGGTGTACTTGGGTGATTATTATTATTTAAATAATTTTTTTGATGGAAAAGTTACAATCAAGTTTCTTGATGGTAGAATAAAAAGGATTAGTGGTGTGTTGTATATCCCTGGATTAGCACGAAATTTGTTATCTATGAGAAAAATAATAGATGCGAGTGTGCAGGTAGCCTTTTATGATGAAGGATGTAAGATATGGCACATTGTATAAACTTGTTGCATGCACTATTAGGTGCAATAATACCTTTATGAAAAGAAATAGTATGGATACTTCATTGGAAGATGTGAGCGTTTCATTTTCAATGGATGGTCATGACTTCTGGGTACCCAAGGGTGCTCTTTCTTCTGAATCAAAGTTACCTACAAAGAATACTATGTTATGGCACTAGATACTTTTCCACATTGGCGAAAAGGGTCTAAAGACCTTGAAAAATAAAAAACTTGTTGAAGGGTTGTCTGATTGTAATCTTGATTTTTGTGAGCATTGCATTTATGGAAAAAAACTACATTTAGTTTTACTCGAGTTCTCATAAATCTTGTGGCTTATTAGATTTTATTCATTCTGATGTGTTTGTTCTTGTAGATGTTCTTTCAATTGGAAAATCCACATATTATGTTTCATTTATTGATGATTATAGTAGAAGGACATGGGTATATTTTAAAGAAAGTAAATTTGAAGTTTCCAAATAGTTTAAAGAATTTAAAGCAATGGATGAGTTGTAGGTTGGAAAGAAAATAAAATGTTTGAGGAATGATAATGTGGTGAAATTTTCTCTAATTATTTTAATAAATTTTGTAAATATTGTGGCATTTTGAGATAAAAGACAACTCTATATTCTTCATAATATAATGGAATTGTAGAAAGAATGAACAAGAAACTAATGGAGAAGGCTAGGAGTATGTTGAGTGGTGTTGGTCTAGAATTTAAAGGTTTTGGGCTGAACTTGTTTCCATTACTTGTTACCTGATTAACAAGTCTCCTACATCATATCTTGTTGATAAGACACCCATAGAGGCATGGTTAGGTCACAAGCCTTCACTAAGACATCTTAGAGTTTTTGGTTGTGAGGCATATGCATATGTGCCAAAGGAGAAGTGAAAAAAGTTGGAGAACAAGGCTATGAAATTTATCTTCATCGAATATAGCTATGGTGTGAAAGGATAAAAGATTTGGGATCCCATAGCATGAAAGGTAATATATAGTAGAAGTGTTATTTTTAGGGAAACTAAGTCTTCTCCTATTATGTTGAAGCCAAAACATAACAAATAGGAAGATGTGATTTAAATTCCTTCTACACCTAAGAAAGTTAATTCAAGGCCCTTGAATAGACAAGAAATTGAAAGCTCATCTAGCTCTAAATCTTTAGAAGAGGAGGAAGAACCTCCAACTCAACTTGTTTGAAGGTCTACAAGGCATAGACAACAACCTGAAAGGTATTCATTTGATGATTGAAGATGTATTTTTACTTTGAATACTAACATATGAACCCAAATTTGTAGAAGAGGCATTAGGTATGAACGATGTAGAATCTTGGAAGATTGCTATGGATGAAGAAATGGAAGCTTGCCAATAAGGGCGTGGTTCAGTGGTCAAGTCGCTTGGTTGTAGTGACGGCCACCAAGGTTCAAACCCTTGTTGGGCCAAAGTGCTCGCAGGCTTTGTGCCTTCACTGGGCTAATGTGCTTGCAGGTTTGGTAGTTTCTTGTACCCGGTTCATAGCTTCGGTCAAAAGTGTTTACCCCTAATTATATAGGTGCATTGCACCTTTAAAAAAGAAAAGAAATTGAAGCTTTGAAAAAGAATGATACATGGGATCTTGTACCATTTTCTGAAGGATGAAAACTTATTGGTTGCAAATGTGTGTTTAGGAAAAAAAAAGGGTTTAGGTGGAGGTATTAAGAAGTACAAAGAATGGTTGTGAAGGGTTGCTCCTAGGTTGAGGGTGTTGATTATGGTAAGATATTTTCTCCTATTGCAAAAATGACATCCATTAGGTTCTTGCTTTATATTATTGTTGCTTATGATCTAGAGGTTGAGCAAATGGATGTGAAAATGTCTTTCCTTCATGGTGATTTGGAAGATGATATTTACATGACACAACTAGAGCACTACATGGTGAAAGGTAAAAGTAATTTTTGGATTGTAAATTGAAGAAATCTTTTATGGCCTCAAATTTGGTATAAAAAAATGGATACATATGTGCCGAGTTTTGGATTTGAGTGTTCTAAATCATATCATTGTGTTTATTATAAACCCGATGGTGACCATTTCCTTTAAATTGCATTATATGTTGATATTTTATTTATTAGTAAAGGGAAATGAATGATTTCATAACTAAAGTCTCAATTTGTAGCTAAATTTGAAATGAAAGATATTGGTCTAGCTAAACATATTCTTGGGATGGAAATCAGAAGAGATAGAGTGAATAAAAAAATATGGCTTGACCAAAGTATGCCAATTCAATTTTATAGTGGTTTAGCATGCAGAAGTGTAGACCATTGTGTGTTCCTTTTACAATTGGAACAAAGTTATCTGCTTCAGATTTTCCAACATCCTCATTGGAGATGGAAGAAATGACCAGAGTGCCTTACTAGAGTGTAGTTGGAAGTTTGATGTATGCTATAGTTTGCTCTAGACTAGAAATTTACCAAGCAGTGGGAGTTCTTTCTAGATATATGTCTAATCTTGGTAGAAGTCATTGAGATGCAGTTAAAAGAGTCTTCAAATATTTGTGGGGTACTTGTATTATTCCTTGTGTTATCATGGTAGTATGCATGGGAGATGGCCATTCTCTTGATATTCATGGTTATGTGGATTCATACTGGGTAGGTGATGTTGATAGTAGAAGATACACCAATTCTTATGTGTTACTTTATTTGGCAGACCAATTAGTTGGATGAGTAAATGACAGGTTGTGGTTGTTTTGTTTACTATTGAAGTTGAGTATATAGAAGCTACTCATGCTTGTAAATAATCCATTTAGCTTAAGAGACTATGTTAAAATATTGAAATTAAACAAGGTATAGTGACAGTTAGAGTGTGATCTACCAAGCTAAGAACCCAACATTTCATACTAGAACCAAGCACATTGATGTACAATATCATTTTGTGAGAGATAGGGTTGAGGATGGTAGGGTGAAGTTGGTTAAGGTAGATAATTTAATAAATGTTGTAGATTATTTAACTAAGCCTATGAGCAAAGAGAAGTTCAGATGGTATTTAGATTCTATGGGCTTTATGGCCCCTAACAATTAAATTATAGTGTTGATACTCCCTTATCTCTTGCAAGGTGTTTGACAAGTGGGAGAATGTTAGGAAAATAGTGCTCAACCTTGCAATTATACGAGGTTACTATTTACATTTGAGCATGGAATGATGAATTTTTTTTTCCAAAGCTTCAGATTGGCTAAATAAGCATTCTCATAAATTTTCATCACAAGATCATGTCTAGATTTGAAGATATTAAAGTTTTAGTTTCTTAAAGTTTCAAAGTCTATTTTGAAGGCTTTATAGGCATAATTTTTATGCCTCAAAGTGGTCATAATTGACATAGAAACTTATAGCTTTATAGAGAACTTCACGAGCTTTTTGATGGTTCAAACAATTTGTCAATTTGGTGCAGGGGCACTTGGGTGTTTTTGTAAATATTGGTCAATTGTGAGTCTTTCATGATGTTGAGTCCATTTTGTTTTAATAAGGTCTATTTAGACCATGTTGAAATGTTTTAAGTGGTTTTTGGTCATGTGGGGCCAGTTTGTGAAAAGTTGTCATTTTGTTACAAATGTTGCAAAAGTTGTAAAGCAACTTTGCATTTTGGCTTGTATATGCAAGTTGAATGGTCATTTATTTGAAAGGTAGTTTAGGACCATTGGTTTTTGGTGGAACATGTTTAAATATGCCTTGAAAGGCTCAAGGAAAACTTTCTAGAGATATTTTTGTGATCAAACAATAAAGAAATTCACTGTTTTCTACAATTTCTTGTGTATTTCTGCTACTACAGAAGATTGTACAGTTTTGTACTATGTGAAAATGAACTAATTCAAATTGGAAGTGATGGGGGAATGAGTTAACTATATTTTGGTTCTAGTTTGATTATTTTTCATTGAGGTTTGAGCGAGTTTGAAGCAAATTTCTGAAAGTAGCTAGGGAACCCTAGTGTTGAGGGTTTGAGAGAAGAATCATGGATTAGAAGACTATTTCATCAGTGGAAAATTCTGCAAATTAGTGGAATGGGGTTAGTTAGAATTTTTTTCATGTTGGTAGGGTTTTTAGATGTAGGGGATGGAGGTATGGTAGTGTTTGATCAATCCCTAGTCTAATATCTCTATGTATTAGGTTTAAGAAGATAGGTAGAGATAAGATTTTGATGGTAGATGAATTTATGAATATTCCAGTTGATAAAAGTTGTAGTTTCAGACCCCATGTGACCTGGTTAAATATTTGGAATGAATTTTGATAGATTGGAGGAAGGGTTTCACATAATTGCTTTAGAAAATAGGGCTAATTGGGCCTAGTTACTACATAGCAGTCAATTTTAGAGGGTGTTGTTACAAAGAAAACCTATCTACAAGTTTGATATGTTACAAAAGAGCATAAAGGGTGTCTATAATGGTAATTCAATTGTGGGTTTGAAGTCTTCTTTGAAAGATATGGTGAAAAATCATTGTTTGGAGTGCTATAAGGAAATATGAAGGATTTGTGAGATAAAAACCAAGTTAGGGTTTCCAAGTTGAAAATTTTGTTCAATTGTTATTTAATTGTAAACCTCCACCCTTCTTTGCATCAAATTAGTATTAGAGCATAGGTTTTGATCATTTGAAGAAAAGAGGTTGAAGTTTGATGAAGGAAGGATGCCTCCTAAGAAGAACCCAATTGCCAAAGAAGTTAGAGAATTGAAAGAGAAGCATGCCAAGGAGTTGAGACAAGTGAAGGATTCTTAAGAAGCTATCCTAGCCATACATGCATGACTGGAGTCAAATAAAAAAGAGGTGTGGTCACTAGAGACCATAGTGATGAAGAGGAAGAGGGTGAGAATGAAAACCCTCAAGGAGGAGTCCAAGGTGATGATGAATTGGACCCGAATGAGTTGAGAATGGCTAAGTTGCTGAAGGATGTCAAGGGAGATACTCTTGAGGTGAAAATGGAATTTCTCATCTATGGTGGGAAGATGGATAGTGAAGAGGTACTAGATTGGGTTGATGCACTAGATAATTATTTTGAATACAAGGAGGTAGCAGATGAACAAAATGTCAAATTTTCCAAAATTTTTTTGAAGGGCCCTGCCCTATCTTAGTGGAATTATGTGTAGGAAGAGAGAGTGAAGAAAGGTAAATAAAAAATAAATTCATGGGATAGGATGGTGTCTAAAGTTAAGGGAAAATTTATGCCCAGTGACTATACAATTCACACATTTAGGAAGCTTTAAAATATCAAACAAAAGGAGATGGATCTCATGGCTTACATAGAGAGTTTCATAAGTTAAGCTTTAGAGTGGGTCATGTTGAGGATGAGGTTGAAAATGTATCAAGGTACCTAAATGGATTGAGGTTCCAAATACAAGATGAGATGAGTCTTACCACCCCTAGAATAGTGGAAGAGTGTTTTCAATTGGCTATTAAGGCAGTAGAAAAGATAAAAAGGAGACAAGAGAAGCAAGGAAGAGGCAAAGGAAAGAACTTCAAGGGTAGAGGAACCTTTGGAGGTAGAGGACAATCTCAAAAAGCACAAGGTGAGACAAGTGGCAATCAAGATCAAGGCTCAGAATCAAGAGGTGGCTTTAGAGGTAGGAGATCAAATAATAGAGGCAAATTTGGAGGACAAGGTTGAGGATCAAAAAAATTCTATGGAAGATGCTATCAAAGTAATGAGTTTGGCCATCAAGCATGAAAGTACCCAGATAATCAATCTTCTACTTCACATGGTGGTGAAAAGAGAACACAATTGGTGCAAGAGAAAGATTGTGAGAGTGTCAACTCTCCTTCTCAGCATGTTGCTCTAGAAGTTGGAGAATCCCTGATGATGAGAAGAACATTGCTCAAATTCCATGTGGTGAAGGATCCTCCACAAAGAAAATCTTTGTTTAGAACCACCTATAAATCTCAAGGTAAGGTGTGTAAAGTTGTTGATTCTGGTTCCATAGATAATTTGGTTTCTTTAAAGATGGTTGAAAAGTTAAAGATAAAAAGAATCCCTCACCCCACTCCTTACAAGATTTTCTGGTAGAATAAGGGTCAACAAGTCCTAGTTAATGAGCAAACATGGGTTGAATTCAATATTGGAGGGTATAAAGACAAGATATTGTGTGACATCATCCCAATGGATGTTTGTCATCTACTGTTAGGAAGACCCTGGCAATATGATAGAAAAGCCAAGAATGATGGGTAGAAAAATACTTATGTAATTGAAAAGGATGGGGTATCATTTACACTTACTCCTTTGCAAGATGAAAACCTAGGTACACAAGTTGGGTCAAGTATTATGTTGGTTGGGGAAAAAGAATTCTTGAAAACCATGAAAGAAGAAGGTGGACAAGGGTATGCAATTATAATCAGACCTAAATCTATTATGACAACAACCAAGGTTGAAAATGTGCCTAAAGAAGTCCAAGCCTTGTTGAATAAGTACCAAGATATTGTTGTAGATGAGCTCCCTAGTTCTTTTCCACCAATAAGGGATGCAAGCCACCATATAGACTTCATACTAGGGGAAAACCTACCTAATAAAGCTGCATACAAGATGAATCCTCAACAAAATGAAGAGATTAGGAAACAAATTCAAGAAATGCTTGACAAAGGCATCATAAGAGAAAGCTTAAGCCAATGTGTTGTTCCTACTATATTGGCACCAAAGAAAGGTGGAGATTGGAGAATATGCATTGATTTAAGGGAAATTAACAAGATCACCATAAGGTATAGGTTTCCCATACCAAGAATGGAGGATTTGATGGATTTTTTAGGAGGGGCTTTCTATTTTTCAAAGATTGACCTCAAAAGTGGCTACCACCAAATCAGGATAAGAGAAGGAGATGAGTGGAAAACTGCATTCAAAACTAATGAGAGGTTGTTTGAATGGCTTGTTATGCCATTTGGACTTTCAAATGTACCAAGTACTTTTATGAGACTAATGAATGAAGTTCTAAAACCCTTCATAGGTAATTTGTAGTTGTCTACTTGGATGCTATTATTGTGTTTAGTAAGACTAAAGATGAACACTTGCAACATTTGGACATGGTGTTGAAGAGGCTGAATGAAGAAAAGTTGATGATCAATTTGAAGAAGTGTAAATTCATTAAGGAGGAGTTGGTCTATCTTGGTTTTTTGATTTCAAAAGGAATTTTGAAGATGGACCCCGACAAGGTAGAAGCAATTCTCAATTGGCCTACTCCAACTTCAGTTAGTGAGGTAAGAAGTTTTCACGGCCTAGCTAGCTTTTACAGAAAATTTGTGAAGAATTTCAGTCATATCTGCTCTCCAATCATTGATACAATCAAAGGGGATAAAATGAAAAGGTTTGTATGGTCTGATGAGGTAGAAAAAAGATTTCAATATCTCAAACAAAGGGTAGCATAGCAACCTATCTTAGCATTACCAGATTTTAACAAGATGCTCACAATTGAATGTGATGCAAGTGGGTATGCATTTGGAGCAGTCTTGAGCCAAGAGGGCAGACCTGTAGCATTTTTTTAGTGAAAATCTCAATGAGGGAAAGAAAAGTATTCTTCTTATGACTTGGAATTGTATGCCATGGTCCAAGCATTGAAAAAGTGGAGACAATATCTCCTTCCTAAAGAGTTTATTTTTTTTACTGACAACCATGCTTTGCAGTTCTTAAATAGCTAAGAAAAACTTAGCCATAAACATGTGAAGTGGGTGGAGTACCTACAAAGCCACACTTTCACCATAAAACACAAAAAGGGGTAGTCAAACAAGGTGGTAGATGCTTTGAGCAGAAGACAAATGTTGGTTCAAGAAATTCAACTCCAAAGTGTGGGTATTGATGCTTTGAAAGGTATGTATGAAGGAGACAATGATTTCAAAGATATCTATGCTTCTTGCATTCAATTTAATGGTTCATTTCACGAAGAAAACTCTAATTTCTTATTTCAAGAAGGATTATTGTTTAAGGGTGCTTAGTTGTGTATTCCTAAATGCTCTATGAGGACTAATCTGATTAAAGAGAAGCATTATGGCAACTTAGGGGGTCATTTTGGTGTGGAAAAAACCTTGGAGCAGGTAAGAAGGTATTACTATTGGCCCAAGATGCAAAGTGATATCAAAAAAATAATTGAAAAGTGTGTTGTTTGTAAAAAAGCCAAGGGTTCTAGTACAAATGCGGGTCTTTACCAACCATTTCCAATCCCAAATAGGCCATGGGAATCCATCAACATGGATTTTGTGTTGGGGTTGCTCAAAAATTAGAGAGGGTTTGATAGTGTGTTTGTTGTTGTAGATCGGTTTAGAAAAATGACACATTTCATACCATGTAAAAGCACAAGTGATGCCTCTTATATTGCAGGGTTGTTTTTCAAGGAGGTGGTTAGAATTCATGGATTACCATTGACAATTGTTTCTGACAGGGATAGTAAGTTTGTGGGTCACTTTTGGAGAATCCTTTGGAAGAAGTTGGGAACAAATTTAACCTTTAGCTCTTCCTATCATCCACAAATAGATGGGTAGAATGAAGCTTTCAATAGGAGCCTTGGGAATCTTCTCAGATGTTTGACAAAATAGAATTCATAATAATGGGATCTCATTCTTCCCCAAGCTGAGTTTGCATATAATGACTTTATCAATAGAAGTGTTGGGAAAAGCCCATTTGAGATTGTATATGGATTGCAGCCAAGGGGAGTGTTTGAGCTGAGAGATTTGAGTGGTATGGAGAGAAGGAGTGTTGAAGGAGAAGAGTTTGTAGTATCAATGAAAGACATACATCAACAAGTGAAAGAGAACCTTCAAAAAAGTGTGGATAAGCACAAGCAACATGTAGATTTGAAGAAGAGAGAGGTTCATTTCAAAGTGGGAGACTTGGTCCTAGCACATTTGAGGAAGGAAAGGCTACCAAAAGGAAAGTATTCAAAGCTACAGATGAAGAAGATTGGGCCATGTAGGGTGGTCCAAAAATTTGGAGCAAATTCCTATGAGATAGAACTCCCTCCTGGAGTGGCTATCTCTCCAATTTTCAATGTTCCTGACCTATATTATTTTAAAGGATCTATGATTATAGGTACATCAGAGGATCCAGATGAAGATTGGGTCAAGGACTTACCACCAAGTCAACCATTGAAGCTTGAATGCATCTTGGATACAAAGGAAACCAAAAGAACAAGGCACAAGGTGTATAATGAGTACCTAGTGAAGTGGAAAGGACTTTCCAATGGAGGATGCCACCTGGATGATATAGGAAGACATTTAGAAGCATGGCACAATAGTTCAAGATCCGATCTCAAGTAGGGCTTGAGATTTTGTTCTCCTCGGGTGGTGTAGGGGTACCTGGGTGTTTTTGTAAATATGGGTCAATTATGAGTCTTTCATGATGTTGAGTCCTTTTTGTTTAAATAAGGTCTATTTAGACCATGTTGACATGTTTTAAGTGGTTTTTGGTCATGTGGGGTTGGTTGGTGAAAAGTTGTCATTTTGTTGCAAATGTTGCAAAAGTTGTAAAGCAACTTTGAATTTTGGTTTGTATATGGAAGTTGAACGGTCATCTATTTGAAAGGTAGTTTAGGACCGTTGGTTTTTGGTGGAACATGTTTAAATATGCCTTGAAAGGCTTGAGGAAAAATTTATGGAGATAGTTTTGTGATAAAAAAAAAAGAAATTCATTGTTTTCTACAATTTCTTGTGTATTTATGCTACTACATAAGATTGTACGGTTTCGTACTATGTGCAAATGAACTAATTCAAATTGGAAGTGACGTGGGAATGAGTTAACTATCTTTTGGTTCTGGTTTGATTATTTTTCATTGAGGATTGAGCGAGTTTGAAGCAAATTTCTGAAAGTAGCCAGGAAACCCTAGTGTTGAGGGTTTGAGAGAAGAATCATGGATTAGAAGACCATTCCACTAGTGGAAAATTCTAAAAATTAGTGGAATGGGGTTATTTAGGATTTTTTTCATGTTGGCAGGGTTTGTAGATGAAAGGGATGGAGGTAGGGCAGTGTTTGATCAAGCCCTAGCCTAATATCTCTATGTATTAGGCTTAAGAAGATAGGTAGAGATAAGGTTTTGATGGTAGATGAATTTTTGAATGTTCCAGTTGATAAAAGTTGTAGTTTTAGACCCCATGTGACCTAGTTAAAGCTTTGGAATGAATTTTGATAGATTGCAGGAAGGGTTTCACATAGTTGCTTTTGGAAAATAGGGCTAATTGGGCCTAGTTGTTGTGTAGTTGTCAATTTTAGAGGGTGTTGTTACAAAGAAAACCTATCTACAAGTTTGATATGTTACAAAAGAGCATAAAGGGTGTCTATAATGGTAATTCAATTGTGCGTTTGAAGTCTTCTTTGAAAGATATGGTGAAAAATCACTGTTTGGAGTGTTACAAGGAAATATGAAGAATTTGTGAGATAAAGACCAAGTTAGGGTTTCCAAGTTGAAATTTTTATTCAATTTTGATTTAATTTTAAACCTCCACCTTGCTCTACATCACAATTGGACACCCAAATCAAAAGTTACGGCCTTCAAAAGTTGGGTCTCCTAAAATGGGAGATGTTTAAAAATGCGTTAGACACATAAATGAGTTGTAAAAGGGGAGATACATGTGGTGGTGTGTGTTCAGACACATAATAGGAATATTTTATTGGATATAAGGATGGGTCCCACTTTTTAGGCCATTTTAGCTCATGGTTGTGTAATACTGTTTGTCGGTTTCATGTATTGTATCTCCTATATATTAGGTGCATGAGATGTAGGTTGTGTGTAAGATTCTTATAGTTGTCGAGTCTCCCTTAGATCTCTAGTTGGTGATCTACTCCTATGAGAAATATTGCTCTACAAGTATATTGTAATCTTGTTGATTTTTGAATAATATAGTAGGCAGCTTTTGGAGTGTGGGGGTTTTCTCTCGAAAGGGTTTTCCTCACATAAATCACTATATTTTGGTATAAATATTATTTATGTTTATTTTTGTTAAGTTTTTGTAACTTTTCAAATCTTAAAAATAATTGTATAACCCTCCTCTCAAGATTAGTGTAGGAAGCTGTTTCACTACCTTTGCTTGCTTACACTCTAAAAGGTTGCAGATCGAAAAATGTTGTTGAGAGGTTGAGCTCAAATTATCTTGACCTCCTTTTTTTCTCTTTAAATAAAAACAAAATGTGAATATTCTATAATGGGTTTTTGTTATGTTTAGTAGGGGGATGTCCCTCATTTCCCTACACATACACCATTTTTTTATTCCAAAGTTGATCACTCTTACACTAGAATTAATGGGGGGTAAGATGGTTTTGATGTGGCCCCTCCCATGTCTCCTTTTGTCTACATTCAATGCATCGATCATCTTGGAAAAAAAATGTGTTTGAACAAAAGGGGGATAAACCTAACACATTGGAATATGGGAATTATTCATCCCCTTCTAGTTGTGAGGATTCCCCTATCCCTATATCCTCTAGGAATGAGGTGCTTAGCAAGGATTAAATTTAGGTAGTTTATTTTATAGAATTGATGGATGAGAATGTGAAATGACTCCAAAATTTTTGTGAATTTAAAAAATATTGGCCTAGTCTAGTTAAGCTCCATGAGTGGCTACCACAATATTAAAATATCTTGACAAAAGGAGTTTTATTCTTTTTTATGTGTGTTAAGAGTTGGTTCTTGACCTGGTCTAGAATTTTTTTTGTAATAAAGAAGTAGTAATCAAGGGATGCCCTTGGTGTAGGGGCAAAGCTTATTTAGGTTTGAAACCCTAGGTCCCTAAATATAATCCTCTCTAATTCATTTCTTGATTCTCTAGTGTGGGTGAAGCTCGGGCTAACTTACCTTTACATTTTTGGTTTGTGGAATGTCTTTCCTCTATAGGAAATACTCTTGGTAAGATAATTTCTATTTAATTACTTATAAGATGTATACTCATATTTTACTTATGATAGAATTCTTGTCAGGTTTGATTTGTCAAAAATACTACTAGAAAAATATAGTTAAACTCCAAAGATAAACTTTGGAAACAACAAAGTGATCATGAAGGTATTGCTTTTACATGCTAATTAGCTTTACCGCATGACATTTGGTTAAAAACTACCTTAAATATTGTTGTGCTCCTTGGCAAAGACAAACTACTTGGTGGGTTTTGATTGAATATCAACACCAATTGATCAACGTTGATGAGGATTTTTTATTTACAATTCATTCTTTGAATTTGTAAATTTTGATATGGATAACTCTTTTGATTCTATTTATTTGTGTATATCTCTAATGGTTCATCTTCAATCAAATGCCCCTCCTCTCAATTTGAGTAAAGTGTCAAGTTTTTTAGCTAATGGTTAACAAATATTGAAGCTATTTCTCCTACAATCAATATAGTGCCCTCTTCTCCAACCTTAGCTCATAGAGCGCACGACACAATTTCTAATGAGTCGATTGTGGTAGAAAGAAATAAAAGGAAGGCTCATCTAATTAATAATGACAATGTTGGAAGCAAAATTATACTACAATCCCTTTTTAAACGAGGTAGAAGACTTCATAGGGTGTATAATTAAGTCTAATTTAGAAGGTGTTTAAATGAATTAGATGATAATTTTGGGATGGGTTTTGAGGGTCCAAAGTAAGTTTTGAAAGTTGATAATTTCATAAAAGAAGTTATATTTTAGATGGATTTGGTGAACTCATTATTGTTAGAATCCAAGCTTGCAATATTCTATACTTTTGATAGATTCTTAACCTAGATTTACTAGCAAAAAAATTACATTAATTTTATAATTTATAATTTTATTAATTTTATATATTTCAGATTTATGAAGTTTATTATTTTATAAATTTGATTAAATTTATTATTATATACAATTAATTTTATAGTTTTTTATTTGTTAATTTTACATAATTAAAATTTTATTTAATAAAAAAATTATTTAATTTTGTTTTGATTCGTAAGCTTTTATTATATCAACATAAAAAATAAGGAACGATGGGCCAAATAGGCCAAGAATAATGAAGAGGAGAAGACCACAGAAGTCTTAGAGAGAAGAAGAAGAGCCTAAAGGACTAAGGGAAGAAATACATTGATCCCAAAGAGAAACAGGAAAAAAACAATAACATAGCACACGAAGCATTCAACCCAAACTCAAAAAGAACCTAGGCTTTTTTCCCATGCTGTGAAAGGAGAGCCTCCATAGTCCACTGAGATCCTCCTTCCACATCATCCATTCCTTCAATACAAAGTTTCTTCACATCGGTTTTCCGTCCTTTCTTCCTTGCAGTCCCGTAATCTGGCATGATTTTGCTGCTATCTTGTTGAGCAATCCCAAGTTTTCATTTAGGAGCCAAAAATATATTAGGATAAAAGACCTCAAGATTCTCTTCCAAGTCCTCCATGAAAGGGTAAGTACCATCAAAATCAGATCTGTCGTCCTCTGAGACACGTAAAGGTAGTCGATCATTAGCGTTGTTGTCATCTGGAACCATAAGAGGAGAGGAGGTCAACACCGTAGGTGGCTCAGGCATAAGCTCAAAATCAGAATGAGAAGAAAAGAACTTTCCATGATTCTGACAAACAAAGTCAGCATTAGGAGCATCAAATGTTTTGATCCATTTTTTAAGAGTGATATATCTTGTGCCGATTAAGCGCGCGCTGTGTTGAGCAAGCCTCAACTTTGTGACCCAAATAGTTGCAACGGAAACATCTGAAAGGAAGCCCTTCGAAATTCAAAAACTGCGCCCAAGTGCCTTTCGAGGAATGAATTCGAATGGAGTGGGGGAGGGGTTTGGAAATTTCCATCAATGCACAAACCCTGATAAATTTGCGAGAAGAAGCAGTCTCTTTTGAATCAAACTTAATGAAAAAACCCACTTGATTTATCAAATTTTTGATTAGATCAGTAGACTGCATGACAAGAGGCAGATTATATAGCCTAAACCACATGGGAATGTCAATGACCTTGGTAATAGCAGGATCAAAGAAAGGGGTCCATGGGGAGAGAGAAATGCCAGATTTCTCAAAAAACCATGGACCATTATGCACTACAAAATTGCAGTCATCAATCGAGGTGAAAGTAAATAGAAAAAAACCCAAAATCTAATGATTCGATCATGGGAGTGGAAAGATTATTCCAGGAGTTTTTTGTCCACTCTAGAACCACATCAATGGACAGTCACCTGCACATGAACCTCAAGACCAAAGAATGAGCACCGATGTCTGTGAAAACTTCATTGATGCAATCATCTGTGATGAGGAAGTCTATAGGTTCATCAGTGAAAACAATCGCATAATCTCCAACAGTCAACACAGGGTCATTCAAACGCTGCACATGATCTAATTTGGGAGAGGCAGTCGGAATCAAAGATGATTTTGGGGGGAGATGGAATAGGGTTCACCCGCTTAATCTGCTCCAAGCAATACGAATTACATACATGGAACGGGTTGGCCTGATTTCTGCATTTCACCAAGAGATCCAGTGACAAACCCGGAGGTGCCATTGCAACAGTTTCCTTTGTTGCATTTGAACTAGCACCAAAAGGAGTAGAGCCCTGCACATGAGGCAGGGAGAAGGGTGAGCTAGGGGAGAGGGCCTAATAGTCGTGCGGGGTCTAATAGTCGTGCACCCAATCGTGAATATAATACCTAATAGTCGTTTATATAATGTCCAATAGTTGTGATTTGACTACCCATAATTAAACAAAATGTATGCTTTTGATCTAAAAAGCAACTAATCATGTGATACCACATCAGCGCTCAACTACTCATGATGTAATGCACGAGAATTGGTCTCACTTTTTTTTGTGGCCTTTTTGGACACCTTGACAAAAACGCATGCTGATGTGGCATCATATTTGATGATGTGGCCCTAAAACCTTAGTTATAAGCAGAGAACTTGCCAAGTAAGCTGCTGTAAAAAAATGGGAGTGATTTGAAATTTCGACGTAGGATAATTAGAAGTGCGAAGTTAGGGTGCACGACTACTGGGTCCTCTCCCCTAATAGGTCTAGTAGAACGAAGGGCATACCGAGCCCTTCTGTCCCCCACATTGATGCTACCCTTCTTTTTGCTGAGCATAGTCTTTTTCCCCTTGGGCATACCCTTTTCCCTTGCGTCAATGTGCAAAGGGTACGAATTCACTTAATTAGGAGGCTCAACATCGCCAGGGTTTTCGGCACCCTCGCTCATGATCGCCGATTCTTACTTTTATATTTATAGTAAAAAAAATAATTAATTTAACTAGTTTGTATTTTTAATCATTTTTATAAATTTATGTCCTTAATTTTATAATTTAAGTTAAAAAGTTTCTTTTAAAATCAAGAAAAAATATTAACTTGCCAAAAATTAATTCAAATTATAAAATATTCATAAACATGCATAAAAAAACCCATACCAAAAATTAGTCCAAGGAAAAGAAAAATAGCTAGAAACTTGGTTGAACAAGTAGTCACTTTCATAAATTGTTATTTATGTTCACGTCACTCCTCATGTTCACATAAAAATTGTGTAAAAATCTTCTAGCCCTCCTTATATTAGAACCTCCTATAAAATCAAACTATGTTTGATTGAACCCACCATTATCATGTGATGCCATGTATGTGCTAATTAAGTTCAATTGAGCATATGTAATTTTAGGCAATGCTCATTTTTAGTGTTTTGCATTTTGGACCAAAAGTGGATAGCTTGTTCTTTAACCCTTTTAGTAGTAACACATTTAAAAATTATGGCTCTTTAATGTAAAAACTTAAAGAGGGATTGTCCTGGTTTGCAAGTATTTGGCCAAAGCATATACTATATTTGACTCATGGTAGTTAGAGGGAATTTTATGAGAATTTTTGTGGACTTAACCCATGGTGGTGAGAACTCCTGCAAGGATACCTATGGATTTTCTTTATGATAGGAAAACTAAGTTTACTATTCATAGAAATTTTTGATTTGTTATATATATATATATATATATATATATATATATATATATATATATATGAATATTTTGTTTATGATTTTATTGATATATTTTTTATATTATGGATAAAGGTGGGTTTTTGAAAGGGCCCAAACTCTTTCACAAACACAAGAGATACACATGAGGCACAACTAGAAACAGCCTAATAGATAAACAAGTAGAGGCAAGGCTATAACAACATAGCAAGATTATAGTAAACAAATAGCTTGGTGTGATTAACTAGGTCTAGATAATCCCTAAACTCAATCTACAATATTTTTCTATCATTTCCTAAGATCAAAGCAATAAATTTTGATTTTTTAGGATAAATTTACATGGATATTTCCATCTCTTTTGCAACAAAATCTAAGGAACAATGTTGAACTTGAAAGGATTTGAGGAAGCAAAAGAAGGGACTACATCTAGAAACATAGTGGGTGATGACAAGTGAGCAAGCATGTGAAGACTAAAAAATTAGGAGGGAGGTATCGTGGTTGGGCACTAAAGTGGCATTCTAAGTTAGTAAATTAAAATTAATCCAGTCAAGTGTTGAAAGATCATGAGAAGGCTCTAAAGTTAGTATTGGTTTCCTCCAAATAGGAAAATTTGACTCATCCTCAACTTGATAAAGGGGTCATCAATGGTGAGATGGTGAGGGAGATCATCCCTCCACTAAGAAGCAACACTACCACTCTTACTTTTGGAGCGGGGAAAAGTAGAATCAACCTAGAGCATCACCAATAGCTTCATAGTAGGGATCAAGCCAAAACTAGAGTGGGAGGTTAGATAGCTTGACCCAAATTTCTACAATAGTAAATGGTTGTGTAGCTAGATTGAATGAGGGGAACCAAGGTTTGAGCACAGAGAGTGCTAACCCCACAACCAAACCGAAGCCTCAAGTACCGCTTCCCTACCTTTCAGATGATGCATATTATTCTACTACCATTT
Organism: Sequoia sempervirens; assembly: GCA_007258455.2. Classification (NCBI taxonomy): domain Eukaryota; kingdom Viridiplantae; phylum Streptophyta; class Pinopsida; order Cupressales; family Cupressaceae; genus Sequoia; species Sequoia sempervirens. Next base: position 54,762,896 of record VDFB02000363.1, on the reverse strand, counting down.
CATCAAGTGGGACATTATAGATTATAAATCTATGGTTTTTATATTACCGTATATCATGTATTTAATTACATTCACTTGATATGATTAAATGAATTTAAACAAGCTTATTTATTTATTTATTACCTTACTAAATGATCAAAATTCTCGTTAAGTATGTGATGAATTATTTATTTTATTAAATTCACTTGTGATACATGTAATGAGAAGAAAATTAAATAATTTTTAATTTAGGCACTACCAAAGACCAGTTACAAAATAATCCCAATGAATACGCCTCATTTTTGTATTAGATGTTGGCTATAAATAACCTCAGCCTATAACAAATTTTGTGGAACAAACTCATGGAGAAATAGACTTAAAACAAACTACTAAGATAATATAAAAATAAACAATAACAAAGAATAACAAAAAAACCATGAGATGTCAATGATGGAATAATCCAATATTACCCCCTTATTACATCAAATTTTTAAAGTTTTGATAAGAGAATCTTGAAAAGTATCAAACTTCACACGTCCAAGAGGCTTGGTGAAGATGTTAGCACGTGGTCTTGAGCAAAGTAGAATTGGAGCTAAATATTATTTTTGAACATGTTCTTGTATGAAGTGGCAATAAACTTAATATGCTTAGTTTGTTCATGAAACACTAGATTGTGAACAAGCTTAAGAACACTTTGATTGTCACAATAGAGGATTGTGGGTTGATTTTGAGGTACTCCCAATACTTCTAGTATGCGACATAGTCAAGTTGCTTCACAAATTGTTACAGTTGTTACATTATATTCTTCTTCTAATAGGGAAAAAGCAACAATGACTTCTTACTTCCCCAAGAAATAGGACATGAAACTAAGAAGAAAAAGATCTGTATGTATACTTCCTATCATCAACAAAATCTACATAATTTGCAATTGTATACCCTATCGAGAAGAGTTGATTAGTTTTTAATATTCTGAACCATGATTTATTATACGACTTCCTATTTTTTGGCGTGTGGCCTTGTATTCTCTAGAGGCTCAAACACCATAAGCAATTGACCTTATTTCCTGTGCCACTCTCCATTTTAATGCCCTCCATTGGTTTGGGAATTAAAAGGAGTGGTATCTGCATTTTTTGAAGAGAGGAGTTAGACCAACTTGCGTGACCAAGCCCATCGAGAAGATTATCTTCAAATCCGCCACCATTCTATCAGCCTTATTTCCACCTGCTCCCTGTGCCATACTCTTTGTCATCGACATGCATAAGAGGCGCCATTCATTACTCCAGCAGCCTGAAAATCTTTGAAGATCAGTGCTAATCATGATATGGTCTGGTCGAATTATCTGAGATTTGCATTTTTTCATAGCTGTTGAAGAATCTCTATTCCAACGCAACCATTACTCATTGGCTCGACCTCACCATAATAGGCAGTTTTATCAGCAAAGACTCACAACCTTGATCCAATCTTCAGGCGCAAGAGCTCTCAAATATCGTGTGATTGCAGATTTTGGGTGGAGTAAAGCATCAATTGCGGCCTCTACGCCCAAGCAGCTCCCTTAGCTCACACACAACCTTCAATCTTCTCCACATAGTAGACTTTGTAAGCATATGCCACTTCATTGGATCCTCTCTAAGTATTTGGCATTTTTTTGTTGCTATCTGTTCCAACGGTCTTGCTCCACATACCCACCGCAGCTGTACTGCCCTAAAATCAGTCTTTCTCAACTATATTCAGCCAACACAACGAGTCCGTCTCCCTACATATTTTTTCCTTTGACTTGGTTAGTTTGCAGTTAATCATTACATGTGTTGACAATTTTTTTAACCATTAGTGGTTTTTTTAAATTGTAAACTTGATCGTCAATTAACCATTATGAGTTTAAAGGGGGCATTTTTTTTCGTATTACAATAACTTGTAAATGGGGTGTATTTTTTCAAGTTTGAATAGTCAACAAGAAGCTGGTTCAATCATTGACATTTTTCAAAATTATAAATTTTAATCTTAATTTTTCACCTCCGAATTCAAGTGTATTTTATGCAATTTTCAACAGGGCATAACTTTCACTCTGTTTATAAAAAAATGACAATTTTTTTTTGAAATTCATCAAATTGTGCGAAGATTCTAGATTTGTAATCAATTTTAAGTTTTGGATAGCCAATTTTTTACTATTTATAAAAATCTCCTTGAATTATAAATGGACGATTTGGTTTCCAAACTTTACACAAGCATGTAATTCTTGTTTTGCATCTTTCTGGGGGGGTCTACAATCAAATATAATATATTTTTGGGTGGTTTGGTAAGGCACAATTCAAGTGTCTTGTTGTGTTTGCATCATGGATCCAAAAATTGACTTGCTAATACCACATAACTTTCACACATGGAAAGTCAATGTCCAACAACTACTTCAATCTAAGGGATTATGGCAAAAGATCAATGGACAACAAATGCAGTTTACTAAAGAGTATGAGCAACTTTCAGACATTTCACCATTACCTTTGGATCTTGTGCATCAATCAAAGAATTACATTCTTCTCACATGGGAAGATATCACACACCTATATGCAGTTCATCTTCTTCCACAAGGAATAAATGGTGTTCGACATTCAGGTATCACATTTTGTATTCTTCTTCGAGCATCACTTAGCATTGCAAGTTCTATTGTCTTATGGGGGGACTCCATAGTCTCTCTCTTTCTCTCCTATGGGGGGAACATTTCATGTACTTATGTGATAGAAGTAGTTCTTGGGGGAGGGGGGTCATCATGAGTCCTTCTATATTCTTCACTTGTGCATTTCATTGCATTTGCATCATTCTCTTTTGGAGAGGCACTTTTATTTGCCATTGGGTTTTTCTCCTTTACTCCACTTTATGAGATATTTGTACATGAGTACCTAACATGGCCTAGAAGTTGAGACTCATCATTTATGCATACATTACTCCCTAAGTTGCACTTAAGGGGGGTGTTAGTGTAAATAGTGTCTTTATTGATCTAGATAGGATATAACCTTTCTAGGATTGACCTATCCACACTTAGCTTAAGTTTACTTAGGCTTCTTCTACTTTTTGTCTCACTTCACATGGTTGAGACATGTGTCAACATGACTTGAGACACCTATTGCATGTACACTTGCCACTTTCTCACCCACTTGTCAAGTGAGCTCACAAGTGTCCCATCTTTGGAGGGGTAGTCAAAATTTCACTCCTACCTTCTCACCTCCTCATCCTTGCCTATATATGCAAGGATTGATCATTGTATTTACACACTCTTCATTTGTATATTGATAGACATACTATTTTTCTCATTTTGTTCACTTGTGGAAGTTTGTTTCATGCTCTTGATCTTGGAATTATCCAACAATAACTAGGTCATCAACATAATACATTGATACAATATCCCCCCTTGTTCCTTGAGGTAGAGATTTGGATCATATGGATATCTACTAAACTCATGTCACAAATGTTCATCAATTTTAATATACCAAGCTCTAGGAGACTATTTGAGACCATAGAGAGACTTAACAAGTTTGCATACCTTTTCTTATTTACTAGGTATAACATATCCATTTGGTTGAGTCATATATGACTCCTCCTTAAGGTCTCCATTGAGAAAGATACTCTTTACAACCATTTGATACAATTTACATCCAAATTGTGTAGCTAAAGAAAAAATCATTCTAATGGTTTTGATCTTTGTTGTGGGATCAAATAATTCTTCATAATAAACCCCTTCTTTCTAGGCATATCCCTTAGCCACAAGTTTGGTCTCAAACTGTTTATCTATACTACCATTTTCCTTATACTTAGTTTTGAAGATCCATTTACATCCAATGGATTTATTACTAGGTGGTATATCAACAAGCTCACATGTCTTATTTTTCATTAGAGATTGATATTATGCATTCATAGCCTCCTTCCAAGGCTTTGATTCTAGTGCTTCCTAAACATTACATGGTTCAAAGTTATCAACTATTAAACTCATCATTGCTAGATTTGCCTCATTTTGAGCCATGTTGTGAGTCCTCAGTCTTGAAGTTGAAGTATCAAGGAATCCATCTAGCTTTACATCATGAATGGTACTAGTATACCCCTTTGGCATAGGTCATGTAACATTTGTGGGTGTTGAGTCAATTTGATGATCAAAATTCTCATTATGTTTCTCATCCAAGTTGAAAGTAGGAGCACTATCTAGAGTAGGTGATGATGTGGGGTGAGAACTTAACTCATTCTTTTCATAAAAAATGACATCTCTACTAATGTATATCTTCTTTTTGGTAGGATCCATGACCCGATAGTCCTTTGACTCATTACATTAACCAAGAAGAATACATTTCATGGATTTCACATCAAAATTCTCTTTGCTTCCTAGTAATGTGCATGTATGTTGTGCATCCAAATACATGAAGATCAAAGATAGATGACTTTACCCCTATCTAGGCTTCTTGTCATGTGATGCCATCAAGTCCTTTGGTTGGTGCATAATTTAGAAGATAAATAATTATACATGCACAAATTCAACCTAATATGCAAGTTCCAAATGAGAATCCTTCAACATGCTATGTACCATCTCCATGACGATGTGGTTATGTCGTTTATCAACTCCATTATATTGAGGCATTTAAGTTGCAACAATTTTATGTTGAATTCCATTTTCGTTCAAGTAGGTGGAGAATTCTATGTTGGTGTATTCACCCCTTGATTTGAGCGAAGGAAATGAATACTATGATTCATATCTTTTGATCCACAAGTGTTTGAAACTCTTTGAAGTAGGAAAATGCTTCATTTTTAGTCTACAAGAAATATACCCACATTTTTCTTATATGAACATCAACAAAAAACTAAAAGTACCTGAAATCATTGTGACTAGGTGTCATGAGTCCATATATATTGATATGCACTAGATCCAAAGGTTGGATTGCATGATGATCACTAATAAGGAAGGGTACTCAATGCTATTTTCCAGTAAGACAACTAGAACAAATAGTACTTGAATTCTCAAGTGAGGGAATCCCTTTGACCATGCCTTTCTTACAATAACATACTAACCCTTCAATGAAGTAAAAATTTCTATTTTTTTACCTTACGAGTAAATAAACTATGTAACAAGCCATTGCAATAATTTTTTTTCTTCTTTATTAAGAATATACAAACAAAGACACATAACATATTACAATAAGGTTTCCATTTCATTACAATAATTCATAAATTACACCAATACAAGAATGCATAAAATTTACAAACATAGCTCAATGAGCTTTGGAACAAATAGCTGTAAGATGTTCTAGGATCCTTCCTTTCAAATCTTGGTTCTTCTGTCACCTATTGTGGAGGAGAAGCATCACTCAAGCACTTTTTCTCCAACCTCAGACTCTTAATGTGGTCCCCCGCACATCTATCATTCGATATATGACACTCCCTTTGACGAATAGATTGGTAGAGTAACCAATAACGACAACCAATTGAGCATAGTGTTGTGTCCTATATAACTAGAACTTGTAATCCCACAATCTTGAACTAGCATGTAATACTGGATCATGGTGAACGAACAATGGACCCAATGGTCGTCACACTAATTTGGCAAAAGTATTCTCAATGGTAATCTGGAGGAAGGTCATCTATCACATACACTAGAGTTAGGACCGATTTGAATTAAGGTCATCTTAAACTACGCATAGCTATTTCCTTCAATGGATAATCTATCATCCTAGAGATAACCTATCACCATTTTAATGTACTTGGAATAAACCTACTTAACAAGTAAGTACACAAGCTCCCTCCCATACTGGATAAACAACCCTAGGAGTAAACACAAGCTATTCTAGTTAACTCAATAACTTAGCTAAGTGTATCACATGTGCTACTCATGTTCAATCATGTCTAGTATATAATACCTATGATAAACACCATTCTCCTATTATGGAGTATTTACAAGCACATCATAAAACAACATAAAATCTTCTATTTCCCTTTTAATGAAAATCTAAATTCTCTAAATGCAAGTACTTAGAAAAGACATTTCAAGCATACACAGAGAACAATTCATTCATAATTTAAAATAACAAAGTAGAGTATTCTCATCCCTGTTATTGTTTATCCAATCAATTGACAACAACACAACCTTTCCCAAACAACAACAAACTAGATAATACTTCTCAAGAATGTCTCAATGAAACTCTATCTCTCAAGTTGATTGTTCACTTCTCTCTAACAATAACTCTCACAATAAATAGAATTCTCTCTTTCTCTCTCTCACAAATAAAAACAAAGTATAAGCTAAAATAATGCTGAGTAGAAACTTGCAAGAAGAATGCTAATGATGCCTCCTCTCAAATGAGCAAGCACTACTATTTATACAACTTCAAGGTAACTTATCAACCTACAGTTTAGGCATGAAAAGGGACAACAAACTCCATGCAAAGCAACACATAAAACACAACAAACAGGTGGTGATAAAACAAGCTCATATTTAGTAAAAACCTCTACAAATCGACTTGCAAAATCGACAACAAATGAAGACTCTTTCTAATCTACACATGGATGATTCAAATTATCTCTAGCGGTAGACATCTATAGAAAATGGGTTTCCAGAGGTGGCACCAAAGCTTCCACACTCCTCTCACTGTTGGCACAATTTCATGCAATTAGAATCAGTCAATTACCAATTTGCAACACCAAGCATTCGTCAACTTAAACTGTGGGAATGAGTTGATTCAAGATATTAACTCTCTTTGACAAAGTTAGTGACTATTTGTCATGTATCAACAAATGTATAAAACATGGCAATTTAAGTTTACCAAGTCAAAGATAATCTTCTCCATGGCATCAACTAAGTCTATGTCTTGTATCGACATAATGTTGTGAGCTTAATGCATAATATTTGTTTTGTAAGGCGTAACAACTTCTATCGACCTCTAATAACATATTCATAAATGACTATAATTTGTCTATATAAATTGGCTTCTATCATGGTAAATGATAGTCAATTTCTAATAATATATAATATGTTAAATATATATTTATTATATATATATAATATCATATACATATATATATATATATATATATTTAAATATCATCATATTATATATATATATATATATATATCATAAGCCATAAATGTAAATATTCATTCAATATTTAGACAAGTATAATCACAATAGTATTCACATACAATCACAATATATCAAATGTATGCATATATATACATGTATATAAGTATATACCTCTATGTACACGTATGTGTATGTATATCTATATTGATACATTCGTACGAGCGTGTTGTTGACTTGATGTGTTTGTGATGTTTTTCCTTGATGAAAAAACTAGTTCTTATAATGGTGTTCTTTGATTGACATGGTTTGATGTGCAGATTGGATGCTCAAGATTGGTTGTTTTGCATTTGATGCAAGATGTATTCACTAATTGTTTGTTAGGATTGATTAGTTTTCATGATATGCAGATGGTGTAGTCACATGGTTGATAAGGCATTGTACAGGTTATTCAAAATTGATCATTTTCAGGATCATTTGAAGGCTCCATTTGAGGTTTGATTACGCATAGTGTTCCAACATTTGATGCTTGGTAATACAAGCTTTCAAGGAGATTTTGGTTGGACATATATTAATAAGGGTTCATCCTTATAAGGGTTCAGTTTGCTTCGGGCAGCTTGGTTTGGTGGCACATTTATATTAATCTTGGTTCACGTGGTGTTGATTCACATGATTCATCATGTACTTTCAATTTTCAATTTTTACATGTATATGTCGGTACTAATGTTTAATATGTGTTCATCGTGACAGGGCATGCAAATAAGTATTTACAGACTCAGATTGCCTGCATACTCCGAGGTGATCTTGGCCTTCCTTGTTACATTTTAATGTGATTGTTCACATTTTCTTGGTGGCATTGCTATTACATATTGTTATGGCATATGGATTTGGCAATAAAATTGTATCCATGGTTTATATTGTATATGGATCGGACTTAATTACAATTCATATCATTAAAAGGAGATGACTTTATCAAAATTCATATGGAAGACTTGGTTAATGTTTTGGGCTTTATGTTTATATGGGACAGTCACATAAAGCATGAGAAGGCAGTGCAAGGTATTGCATTTGATAAGTCATCGGTGGTTGACTTGGTGATTTGGCACTGACAACACATGGTTGGTTATGATGTGGCAATAATGTTGTCGACATTCGTGGCAGATGTTTTTTTGACATCGGATTCAAAAACATTATGATGTTTTGCATATTGTTGAGTTTGCTTATCGGACTTCAAAGCATTATTGTTTTAGATTAAGTCTTCAAAAGGCATGAAGTAAGAAACTAGGGAAAATCTCTTTTGCATTGTTTTGGAACCATAGCAACCGCCATATTTTTTTTCAACAATGTAGATCAATACTCTTGAGGAACATGTGTATAATGGATGGTTTGATGTTAACTGCAAACTTGAGAGCTCGAGTGTGGACATCGGCCAATTTAGTGACATTCAGCTGGGTCGTTGGGAACTCTTTGATAGGTCATCATGTTTATTATTCAGTTTCTTATATCATTTATTTGCAAATTTTTGTTTATTTCAAGCTTTGGATCAGTTGGTTGAGAAAAAGGAAAATGATTATTAGTTTTGTGAATAATGTGTTGATAATGCTTTTGTTAAGGAATCAGTTTGGAGAGGTTGGTTAACAATCAAGGTTTCTGATGGTTCTTCTCTTGGGTAACTATTTTTCTGTTTAGGGTTTCTAACCCTAACTCGAGTTGATTTTTCAATTATTCAAATGGCATACATAAATTATCTTGCTTCTATTTAAGAAGGGTTTTTGGTATTTCTCGGATTTATTGTGAAAATAAATGTTGTGAGACACTAGGCTTTACTCTTACAGTGACAAGAAATTGTTTTATATTGAAAATCATTGAATCCCAGATACTTTGTAAAGGAAGATGTTGATGCATAACATTCTTTAGTGTGCTTATTGAGATATTCTTACATAGTTTTCTATTGAAATTCTAGAGTTACAAAATCTACACTTCTAGGGTTCTGATAGGATGCTATAATTGTTGTGTTAAAAGGGGTTGGTGCTCCTTGGAATGGGTGTTCCTAAATCTGTAAGGGGTTGGTGCTCCTAGAGTTGCTCTAAATTCTGCCTATAAGGCATTGTAGATAGTGGTTTTATTTAAGCCAGTAAGGTATCATTTTGGAGTGGTTTTTCTACCCCAAGAGGGTTTTCCACTTGTCAAATTTATGGTCTCATAGTGTCATTGCTTTGTTATGATAGTATTGCAATATTGTGATGTTTGTCCTTATCAATTCAATGTTGAATGGTTTTCTTTACATTTCTGCAAAAGCTTATACTGAAGCTGTCCTATTAATGTTATGAATTTCTGTCCAAGTGAAAAACTATTTCAATGTCTTATTCATATGTTAATTGATACACAAGTTAAGTCTGCTTCACAAGCTGTCATTTGTTTTCTTGACTTAAAAGTGAACACAAATCCTTGCTCTTTAAAATAAAAAAATATTGTGGCTTTCATAAATCACTAATTCAAACCCCCCTCTTAGTGATTTCAATCTTCCAACACGTGTCCATTCGCCAATGTATGCATGTATCGATACATATATACATATGGATATGTGTGTATATATATATGTTCACATTCAATTCACATATAGCCATTCACAATTACCATCATATTAATAAGTATTTATGTGTAGTACATCTATACATGTGCATATACATATTGTTATATCCCATTGACATGTATGTGCATATATATACACATACTCCATGTATGTCCCTCTTAGCAATATAATTGTAATAGTACAAGAAAGATCCCATAAGCTCAATAGATAAACATCACCCAATAATGCACACAATAGTAAACAAGACTCTACTAATGCTAACACATCAACTAAGGATGACCTACCAACTTCCCACAAACCGACTCAACTCAATCATTCTATTATGGTGTGTGTATACTCAGATAGTTTACTTTTACTAGTTACCCGACCAAGATCTTCTCCTAAGTGATACTTCACCTCCACTTGGAGGAATGGAACATATACTTGCATCCACTAACACATGCACACAGTAGTCAATTGTTCACAACATATGTAGTATATGTAAAACATCTCCAAAGTTAGAATAGTAATTCAATAACCATCCATTCACATATATGCAATATTTTTCCATGAAATAATATCAATTGAGGTAACATCAAATGAGATAACATTCATATTTATAACAAGGTATGGGAACAATTTATTCATCTCCAGAACTCACTCTACATTCATATTTACCTTATGTAGTAATAGTAAATAGTAATTACACAATTGGGGTCTAACATACTTCCCCCCCTGTGAATCATCATCCTCGATGACTTTAGGTAGCAATATTAAAAACATAATGTAACAAATAACATATTGTTTCAAACACTCTCATAAACATTAAGAATATGAGGAAACTTTTGCCGAATTTCAGCATTGTCCTCCCAAGTAGTTGATTCCTCTACATACTGGTCCCACTAGACTTTGCATTGCAAGACTTCTCTATTACACAAGCATACCTTACGTGTTTCGAGCACCTTAACGAGATCGATAGTTACTACTCTGAGGACCTGTACCTGTAAAGTAGTCCAATCAATCACATGATTATCACCAAGTATATACTTTTTAAGGTAGGACACATGGAAGACATTATGCACTTTGGCAAGAGCTGGTGGCAATGCAATCTAATAAGCTACTGGATTCACTTCCTCTAGAATCTCAAAAGGTCCAACATAACACATGACTCACTTAGAAGACTTTCCAAATTTAATGGAGCTCTTGTGAGGTTTCACTCTCAACAACACTTTGTTGCCTATGGAAAAATTTTAGGGCACTCTCTTAGCATCATCGTAGCTTTCCTGTCTATTGTTAGCTTAAGCTAATCTTTGCTTAACAATTTTAACTTGCTTATCCATTTCAGCCAATGGCCTGAGAATCACTTGATCCTCAAGTTTATCCCAAATTATAGGAGTTCGACACTTTCAACCATACAAAGCTTCAAAAGGAGCCATCTTTATCACAAAATGATAAGAATTATTGTAAGAAAATTCTACTAAGGGAAAGTAATCTTCCAACTTATATTGCTGATCCATGCAATACATCCTAAGTAGGTCTTCCAATACTTTATTTACCCTTTTAGTTTTCCCATGCATTTTTGGATGATAAGCTGAGCTAATGTTCAACTGAGTCCCTAAAGCAAAAAAAAAAAAGGTTTTCCAAAACCTAGAAGTGACTCATGCATCCCTATCTGAGATAATATTCCGAGGAATCCCATGCAACCTAAACACTTCTTGCACAAATTTCCTAGCAATGACAAGTGCTCCATCAGTTAGATTCTCGGGTATAAAATGTGCTACTTTGGTAAGCTTATCTACAATCAAAAGAATGTCATTGTGATTATTCCTTGACATAGACAATCCTTGCACAAAGTCCATACTTATGACTTTCCACTTCCTATCTGGTATAATGTGTGGGTATAACAAGCTCGCAGGATGATGATGCTCATTTTTCACTCTTTGACACTCAAGACACCTAGCCACAAAATTGGCGACATCTCCTTTCATTCCTTTCCAAAAGTATAATGGCTTTAATTCTACCATCATTTTCATAACTCCAGGATGTCCAGAGTATGATGCTTCATGTACTTCCTTCCATACCATTTTTCTCAACTCTTCTACATCAAGTACATATATTCTACCCTTATATCTAAGTAATCCGGGTTAGGTTAAAAATGAAACCCTTCATACCTAGAATCTTGTGGACTTTAGAGAGTGCTTGCTTGAGCTACAAGTAATACTCATCCTCTTTGCACTTTTGCAACACTTGCCCCTTAAAGTCGGTTTGAATCATTACTGCAATTTAGCAATATGATGTCTTCGACTTAAGGCGACGACTACCCAATTTTCTTTCCCTTTAATATAACTAATATTAAAATCATAATCAACAATTAACTCTAACCATCTTCTTTGCCTAACATTCAGATTAGGTTGAGTGAAAAGGTACTTTGACCCATTATGGTTAGGTTTCATCTCAAAGGGTTTTCCTAACAAGTAGTGCCTCCATATTTGCAATGCAAGAACCACAACTGCTAATTCTAAATCATGCAGTGCATAATTCATCTCATAAGGTTTTAGCTTCCTAGATTCATAAGAAATTACTTGCCCATATTGCATTAATACACCTCCTAACCCTTCTCTGCATGCATCCATGATAATTGTAAAGTTACTCTCAGGATCTGGTACTTTTAAGATTGGTGCGGTGGTTAACTTCTCTTTGAGTAGGTCAAAAGCTTCTTAACACTTCTCAATCCATTCAAATTTCTTTCCTTTCTTTTGTAAAGAATTAATCGGGAAAGCGATCTTAGAAAAGTTTGCAACTTCCTTCCTATAGTGTGATGAGCCCTGCTGGCTCTCAACTCAAACCCCAATATTTTCTTAAATCTTAATGTGTTTTTTTAGTTTTTTAAGAGAAATTTTGTAGACAGGGGAGAAGGGGCGCATCATATAAAAGCTCATAAATTGAGAAACAGAGCTATTTTCTATAGAATGAAAATGCAGAAGGTATTATTTAACAATAACAAATAGATCACAAGTGCTAAACATACCAGAATGTTTCCAGATTATTTATTTAAAGAAGTAAGCCAACTCGCCAGCCAAGAATGGTGAAAAAATGGTATATGTGGACACCTAGCCTCCAGAATTGACTTTCCTCACTCAGAAACAAGATACAATGAGATAATAGTAGTAGCCGCCCATAATGAAGCTCAAACATGAGCCAAAAAGAAAGTGCCCTAGCTTCTAGCTTCACACGCCATCCTCGAAGAAGGCACAAATTTCAATACAATGGTACAACCCAATGAAGAAACTGAAGGATCAAAGCTGGAGCTATAGATCTGCTGAAGATGGTGACTCTGGATGAAGTAACCCTCTTCCTTATTGCCAACAATTGAATACTAAATAATAGAGCCCTGATTGAAGCATGTAGAACCTCTATATGAAGCTCTCACAATTGCACTAATTCGACTGGTCTCTCACAGTCTCAAAAGTGCTCAACATTGAAGAGATATCGTTCTCCAATGGAAGATTGCTCAAAACCCTGATCACAGGTAAAAGCATAGAAGGAAACCCAAGGAAAAGTCAAAATAATCAAGAATGATGTTCTCATTGCCCAAAATGCCTTATATAAAAAAGGCACACATTTCCAAGAAGATACGCCCTTTTCCATCATTTAAATCTTTTAAAATATTATTAAGTCCTTTTCAATAATTATGAACTTAATATTTGGCGCCCACTTAAATGATTAAGTGATTTAATTTTAAATCACCCTTTTTATGAATATTTAAGTGATATAAAAGGGATAAAGTCAATTTGACTTTATAATAAAATAATAAGTTAATTAATAACTTAAATCACTTAAATAAGCATAACTTCCTCAAATCTCCATAGAATTATGTGCTGTTAGAAGCTGTCAACTCCTAAACTGCCAAGGCCTGCAGTGAGCCAAACACTGAACTTTGAACTGAGAACGAAAAAAATCATCAAATAATGCCACTGACCCTCTAACCCAACCTGTTAGCCTACGAGAGTCTAAGTAATAGGCCAACCACCAACAAACACGATCATGCTGAAAAAGGGGACATTACATATAGTATCCTGCTAGACCCATGAAACTTCTTACCTCTGACACATTCCTAGGTACAGGCCACTCAAGTACTACCTTGATATTAGCTAGGTCTATAGAAATTCCATCTGTCGAGATCACATGACCCAGATAATCTACCCTCTTTTGGAAGAATGTACACTTGGAGAGTTTACCATACAACTTATGTTCTCTTAAATGTTGTTGGACCATTTCTAAATGCTTGCAATGTTCTTCCTCATTTCTAGAATAAATCAAGATATCATCTAGAAAAACTAATACAAATTTGTCAAGACAATCCCTAAATACACTATTCATTAGGTTCATAAATGCTGCAGGTGCATTTGTTAAACCAAAGGGTAAAATGGTGAACTCATAATGTCCATATTTGGTTCTGAATGTGGTTTTAAAGATATCTTCATCCTTAATCCTCAATTGGTGATATCCAGATCTCAGATCTATTTTAGAGAATACAGTGGCTCCCCTCATTTGATAAAAAAGATCGTCTATGTGTGGCAACAGTTTCTTGTTTTTAACCATAGCTTTGTTAAGCATATGATAGTCGATGCACAAATGCAAGGTACCATCCTTATTTTTAACAAATATGATTGGCGCTCCCTAAGGAAAAACACTTGGTCTTATCAGTCCTTTAGACAACAATTTGTCCAATTGTGCCTTAAGTTCCATAAGTTCAGTGGTTGTCATCCTATAGGGTACCTTGGAAACAGGTTTTGACCCTAGAACTATATCTATAGATAAATCAAATACTCTTTTCAGAGGAAACCCTGGTAACTCATCTGGAAATGCATCTGAAAATTTTCTCAATATTGGATACTTCTCCATATCTGACTTTCTAGTTTCATCTATTCCACCATCTTCTAACTCTTGAAACCTTTGGAACTCCAAATCATCACTATCCTTTCCATGTTCTTCAATATTTATGGCAAAGAGTTTACACCCTTTCTTCTTAGCACTTGTAAGTTGCATTGCCATGATTTGTCAAATCCTAACTTCTCTAGGTATCCCTTGAAATTTTACTTGATTTCCAAAATCATCTAGGCATTCTACAACTTTCGCATGGAAATATACCTTAGCCCTATGTCTCCACAACCAATTCATACCTAGGATAACATCATATGATCCTAGAGTTGCAACATAAAGGTTTACTTCTGTAGAAAAATTGGGTAGTTCTATCCTAGCCTCGAATAGACATTGATCCACCTTTGCTCTTGTCTGGTTTGCATACTCTACATCCCAAGACATTTCCATGTATCCCGCCTTCCTAGATAATTGTTTAGCTACTCTAGGTGAAATGAAATTCTTAGTTGCACCAGTATCAATAAGAACAAAAATATGTAAGCCAAACAAAATACCTGGCGTTTCAACTAGAGTTACTTGGTACTCTGCTTGACGATCATCCACAACCGCATTCATGTATCTTTTGCTGAAACATCACTTGCTGGGTGGGTAATGGATTACCATATGGTCATGATCCAAAAGTTTTATTGGGACACTTGCTTGCATAGTGGTCCCCTCTACATATAAAACATCCTATAGTCGAGCCTCTTTTCCCTATGGTTTCTCTAGACTTGTTGACATTTTCATTAGCCTTGTTGGTATTACCCATGCTAGAATCATTCCTTTTACACTCTCTTTTAGAATCCTTTCCATCATTGCAAAACCTATTTCCCTTTTTCCTTGGAACATTTTGCACAGGTTCCACATTCTTCAAAACTATCTTGTCAGGAAATTTTGCATCCTTCTTTTGCTCTCTTCTTTCTTGACGAGTGGAATTAGCCTTGAGCTTTTGCTCCTGCTTAATTGCTTTCTCATATACAAGATCCATTGTTGTTGGACCATGCATATCCACTTCTCCTTCGATCTGACTGTTAAGTCCCATTATAAATTTCCTAATGTGGAAGTGCTCATCCTTGTGATATATGGGAACATAGTACAAAAGTCGGGTAAACTTCTCCCAATACTCATTGACCATCATGTTACCTTGTTTCAAACCCTAGAAATTTGAGATTTTTTGGACATAATAGAGTTGTGGCAACCATATTTTATGAAAAATATCCATGAATTCCCCCCATGCTAGTTTCCATGAGTTAATACTAAGTTCCAACTTCTTGTTCATCCACCAGTTAGAGGCTTCTCGTACTAACTGATACACACCCCACACAACTTTAGTAAATTCATCATAGTTTCGTATTTCAAAATACTTTTCCATTTGGAAAATCCACACCTCAACCTCATCTCCTCTAGCACTACCATCAAACTTGGGTGGAATAATATTCATGTCCGTGGAAAGTTCCAAAGCCACAAGCTTCTTATTCCTTTCTTCATATGGAGTAGGTGATTTTTCCCTCTCATGATCATGGGTTTCTCCACATCAATGAAAAGAGTTTTCTCCCTCATGCTCATTAATGGGAACATCATTCTCTACCCTATCCTCAACTCATTCTTGCTCAAGATTAGCCAGCCTTGCCAAAATTTGGTCAAGTCTAGCCTCAACTCTAGTAGTTTCTTGTCCAACCTCTTGGCTTTCACCATGATTAGTTCATGTCCTCACCATCCTTATGAGATCGGTCTTTACCTGAATGTTTTATCCATTTTAGACTAAATTATGTTATCAACTATCTTATGGAAAACATTAAAAATGGCATTCATACATACATAAAGAATTCCACATAAGATTAAGCATATGCTCTTTTTGATAAAAACATAATTTTATTCATTTCATGAGGATTTCAATATCCCTTCGATTACATGGAGTGACTATTCAGATAGTCGAGTGGATAATATCCTTCAGATTCACTCTCTAACACATAACGTAAAGGAGTATAACCTATAGATTGAGACTGTTGTTGTTCCGTATCTTTATTTTCATCCCTCATTTGTTCGTACCTATCCCAAAAGGATAATAGCCTTGGGATTTATCATTCGATACATAGTTACGAGAGGCAATTTCAATATGGTGCTCATCAACAATGTAGTCTAGCCCTTTTGTAGAAATTTGTTCATGAGACGATTTCTCATCTGGCGATGTCCATGGTACATATTCCTCAAACTCGTTACTCGAAGAAATTACTATTACTTTGACCAATGGAAGAACTCTAGGGTCCCTAAAAATGAATGTCAGACTAACACTTCCTTCTGAGGGCATATCCCTGGAAAGAGATAATGACTTAGACTTTTCTAGTGAGATGGTTGGTAGATAGTTGTACATAGACTCCATCTTTATCTTTCTCTTCACATCATTGATCTGAGAGAGTGCGTGACTAAAAGTTTCATTGTCACTCAACTAGATAGCATTGTCATAGTTGGTACCCTTGATGATTCTAACAATGGCTTCTCTTTCCTTCTTGGCCTTGAGGTAGTGCTTGTTTCCAATTACTGACTTTCAAGCTCTTAATCTGAGATGCACCATCCTAACACAAGAATTCACAACATTAGATAACTTTGGATGAAAAGAATGATGAGCTCATAGGTTCTAGAGCTAAACCTAGTAGCTTTGATACCACATGTAACATACTAACCCTTCAATGAAGTAAAAAATTCTAATTTTTCACCTTACGAGTAAATAAACTATGTAACAAGCCATTGCAATAAAAAAAATTCTTTTCTTTATTGAGAATATGTGAACAAAGATGCATAACATATTACAATAAGGATTCCATTTCATTACAATAATTCACGAATTACATCAATACAAGAATGCATACAATTTACATACATAGCTTAATGAGCTTTGGAACAAATAGCTGTAAGATGGTCCAGGATCCTTCCTTTCAAATCTTGGTTCTTCTATTGCCTGCTCTGGAGGAGAAGCATCACTCAAGTGCTTTTCTGCCAACCTCAAACTCTTAATGCAGTCCCCCACACATCTATCATTCGATAGATGGCCCTTCCCTTTGACGAAGAGATTGGTAGAGTAACCAATAATACCAACCAACTAAGTGTAGTGTCGTTTCCTACATAACTAGAACTTGTAATCCCACAATCTCAAACTAGTATGTAATACTGGATCAGGGTGAATTGACAGTGGAGCCAAAGGTTGTCACACTACTTTGGCCAAAGTATTCTCAATGGTAATTCAGAGGAAGGTCATCCATCACATACATTACTTAGGGCTAATTTGACTTAAGGCCATCTTAAACTATGTATAGGTGGGTGATCCCACAATATTGGTTTACAATTTTTGGCCAGATTGGACACTAAACTGAATTTTTCTAACTAAATCTTCACTTTTGGGCACCTATAGTGGCTAAACTGTGAGGAATTTGAAAATGATGCAAACTAGTGATTTGTGACATTTTGTTTGTAGATTGTAAATATATATTTTTTCAAAATTTTTGGAATCAAATTGCAGTTATTTTTCCATCTCCTTCGAAAACGAGTTTTTTTTCAATAAACACCATTTTTAAGGAGTAATGCTCACTGTATACAACATAACTTTTTTTCCATGAAGGATAAAATTCTATTTTTTTTCATTTAGATTTGTAACTATGATATCTAGCACTTTCATTTGGTTTCATAATGTTTTATTGAACATTGTTTCCTTAATCAAGTTTCAAAGTTAAACCAATTACAATTTAGACATAGGCAGACCGTATACAACATAACTTTTTTGTATGTATCGAAATTCATTTTTTGTTGTTGGATCAAGGACTTCAATATCTAGTGCATTGATATATATATATATATTTGATAATCTACTATTTTTCCACATGTGCACAACAGGGAGCTTGATTTTCAGTGAAAAACCTAGATGTTTAATCAAACTAAAAAAAATACATAATAAAACCAAAACATATTAAAATTATTTTCATTGGATAGTTCGTTCTGAGGACAACCATCATCTAGTTGGGTCTGTGAAGTCTCCTCCATTTTCATCCTCAACTTGAGCTTCAAAGGGAAAAAATTGGTGCCAGAGGGGGAGAAGGGGGGAAAGGGGTGTTCGAATGAACATAGGTTCGAGTGAACCCCCCTTTCCACTAAGTTTTCCTTTTTTTCATTTCAGGAAATGTGGAATATGGTGGGACCCAACATTAAATAGGTCTGCTTGAAGGGGGGTTTGAGCGAACCCCCTTTGGGTTCGCTTGAACCAAAAGTTCATTCGAACCCCCAAAAACCAAAATTTTCTCCATGGGGGCATTTTTTGAAATTTTCCTTCCTTAATGGAATTGTAAACCAGTTTTGTGGGTTTACCCAGGTATTTCCTTCAATAGATAATCTATCATCTCAGAGATAACCTATCACCATTTTAACCTACTTAGAATAAACCTACTTAACAAGTAAGTACACAAGCTCCCTCCCATACTGGATAAACAATCCTAGGAGTAAACACAAGCTATTCTAGTTAACTCAATAACTTAGCTAAGTGTATCACATGTGCTACTAATGTTAAATCATGTCTAGTATATAATACCTATGATAAACACCATTCTCCTATTATGGAGTTTTTACAAGCACATCATAAAACAATATAAAAGCTTCTATTTCCCTTTCAATGAAAATCTAAATTCTCTAAATGCAAGTACTTAGAAAAGACATTTCAAGCATACACAGAGAACAATTCATTCATAATTTAAAATAACAAAGTAGAATATTCTTATGCCTGTTATCATTTGTCCAATCAATTGACAACAACACAACCTTTCCCAAACAACAACAAGCTAGATAATACTTCTCAAGAATGTCTCAATGAAACTCTATCTCTCAAGTTGATTGTTCACAAGTCTCTCTAACAACAACTCTCTCACAATAAATAGAATTCTCTTTTTCCCTCTCTCACAAATAAAAACAGAGTATAAGTTGAAATAATGTAGAGTAGAAACTTGCAAGAAGTATGCTCATGATGGCTCCTGTCAAATGAGCAAACACTACTAGATTTATACAGATTCAAGGTAACTTCTCAGCCTACAGTTTAGGCATGAAAAAGGAAAAAAAAATCCATGCAAAGAAACACATAAAACACAACAAAAAGGTGGCGATAAAAAAAGCTCATGCTCAGCAAAATCCTCAATAGATCGACTTGCAAAATCGACAACAAATGAAGAATCATTCAAATCTGCACATGGATAATTTGAATTATCTCCAACAATAGACATCTATAGAAAATAGGTTTCTGGAGGTGGTGCCAAAGCTTCCACACTCCTCTCACTACTGGCATGGTTTCATGCAATTAGAATAAGTGAATTACCAATTTGCAACACCAAGCATTCATCGATTTAAACTATGGGAATGAAATGATTCAAGATATTAACTCTCTTTGACAAAGTCATCGTTTATTCCTCGTGTATCAACTTATGTATAAAACATGGTAGTTTAAGTTTACCAATGCAAAGATAATCTTCTCCATGGCGTCAACTAAGTCTATGTCTTGTATTGACATAATGTTGTGAGCTTAATGCAAAATACTTGTTTCATAAGGTGTAACAACTTGAGTGAAACTCAGCTTCAACAAACATCATCATAAGTAATTTCTATCGGCCTCTAATAAAATAGTCATAAACGACTATAATCGGCCTATATAAATTGACTTCTATCATGGTAAATGATAGTCAATTTCTAATAATATATAATATGTTATATATATCTATATATAAATATAATATATTTAAATGCCATCATATATATATATATAAACATTAATATATATTTACATATATATATATATATATATCATAAGCCATCAATGTAAATATTCATTCAATATTTAGACAAGTATAATCACAATAGTATTCACATACTATCACAATATATCGAATATATGCATATATATACATGTATATAAGTATATGTCTCTATGTACACGTATGTGTATGTATATCTATATTAATACATTCGTAGGAGTGTGTCCATTCACCAACGTACATGTGTATCGATACATATATACATATGGATATGCGTATATACTATACATACATACATACATACATATATATATATATATACATACATATATATATATATGTTCACATTCGATTCACATATAGCCATTCACAATTACCATCATATTGATAAGTATTTATGTGTAGTACATATATACATGTGCATATACATATCATTAGATCCCATTGACATGTATGTGCATATATATACACATACTCCATATACGTCCCTCTTAGCAATCGTAACAATACAAGAAAGATCCCATAAGCTCAATAGATAAAAATCACCCAATAATGCACACAATAGTAAACAAGACTCTACTAATGCTAACACATTAACTAAGGATGACTTACCAACTTCCCACAAACTGACTCAACTCAATCGTTCTACTATGGTGTGTGTATGCTCAGATAGTTCACTTTTACTAGTTACCTGACCAAGATCTTCTCATGAGTGATACTTCCCCTCTGCCTAGAGGAATGGAACATATACCTGCATCCACTAACACATGAACACGACAGTCAATTGTTCACAACATATGCAATATATGTGAAACATCTCCAAAGTTAGAATAGTAATTCAATAACTATCCATTCACATATGCAATATTTTTCCATGAAATAACATCAATTGAGGTAACATCAAATGCAATAACATCAAATGAGATAACATTCATATTGATAACAAGCTGTAATGCCTACTCATGAAAATATCAATAAATTTTTTAAATTAAACAATTAAATAACAAGGCAATCATGGTAAAAGGAGGAAATTCATTTAAATAAATTTGAACAATATATACTCTTTATATTGCAATGATTAACCTATGCAATCATTAGACATAGATAAGTAATATTAGACAATTCAAACAAAACTTCACAACCATAAAACATCAATGAGACTATAACAAAATGTTTGTCTTGAGTGGAAAACCCTCTTGGGGTAGATAAACCACTCAAAAATTTTCCGCACTGGCTTAATCTCAAAACTTTTTGTTTACAATACCTCATTGGCCATATATCAGTATTTTTAATTATTGTTATAATGATACACAAAGTATCACCCTTATTTATTTTACAAGATCTTCTGATCTCACAACACTCTAGATTCAAAGGTAGAAGTTCAAGTACAACATAATTGGTTAATTCCACCAAGCACTGAATGGGCTATCCAGATAAATTTTAAATATGAATCATTAAAAGGCCATTTCTAAACTGGGAATAATACTTCTTTTCTACTCACCACTTTTTGAAAGAGTACATGGAAGGATGCATATATGATGTTTTGGATTACTGAACTATAGTATCTTTTCGAACTGAAAAGTAACTTTCTTCTCTAACTATCCCTTAACTATATACTTTCACTCACATAAAATTCTTCATATATATATATATATATATATATATATATATCTAAAATCAGTGAATCACTTGATATACACATCCTTAATGTTAGAAAATTTAAATGCACCATTTGATAAACCTAAAATTTAATATATACTCAAAGATTTTATAATCATACACCAAGGTTTAGCACCTCTACCATAACCCATTCTTCCTTACCTCCACTATATGTATATGAGGTAATGTCAAAGCATCATTGTAAAATGATAACAAGCTAATTACCCACAAAAGAAAAGATTGACTCCTATTTCTTGAAATTCATATCATCAACATATTTGATTACTGAAACTTATTTTCTCATAGTCGATATCGAAGGCATTATATAAAAGTGCTTGATCAATTTATTACTACTAGCCTATATTTCTCTGAATATTTTAAGCCATAAATCATAAATTAGTTAACTCTCCTGAACAACTCTAAATCGAATAACCTTTCATTCAAAGTTTAGATAAAATGATCTACTTCCTATTTCCCTAATTACTTCATGAAATCATTCCTTATTAAACCATTAACTCCACACTTAACTATGATATATAATCCAATTGATTCATAAATATCTCCCTCAAGACTTCGTTGCCATGTACTCAGGTAACGAAGGCCTTTGGAGATGACCGACCCTGAATCCTCATTCCAAACCACAGATGCGTCTTGAATATAAAAAAGAGAAAATATGATTGATAATCCTGTCAGCTATGAAACATCGAAACAATGAATGTGACTCTCTGCATTCCAGGAGCTAAGCCCATGTTTTTCTAGAACCACCTTTTTCTTTACATATAAAAATGTAGATGTAAGAGGCTTTGTAGCACCTTTGGAATCAAATGCTCCACCCGTTAGTGAAACGTGCTCCATTGGCTAGATAGCTAGAGGTGAACTAATGGAGTCATTTTTAATTGAAGCCCCCTACCCATTCAATGTGTGTGTTCTATATTCAGAGGAATCCCTTTCTACACTTGCCCCCCTATTAACATAGCCTCAAAGATTGTTTTAAACTATTTTCCTTCCCAAATTTCTTGGCAATTGCCCGCCTCTTCAATAAGTCGCATTGTCTTTTACCTCATAGACTTCAAGATTCGGTTAAGAAGTTAGTTTTACTCCAACCATATTGCTCCCAAAGGATGACTCGATAGGTATCCGCAAGAAATGGTTAGGAGTAAACATAATCATCACTCAAGTGCATCAAATTTGCATTAAAACAACCAAAAAACATATTTTGTATGAATAAATAGTACCCTATCCATAGATGATTGACCTATGGTGTTAATTTTACAATATATAATGATAAAAGAGCTCTTATTCCCTAGAAAGCATAATAATTATTAATTTAAATCATTTAACTAAACCGTATCAAGGCCTTATTGACAAATTCTAATTTTTTTATAACTTATTTCATAATTTCATAAACAAATCTAGAATTAGCTCCTCTATCTCAAAATTATTCTCAATAAAATATCATCATTAATAAATAAGTTTCTAGTACGCCTTGCATTCTTCCCCCCTAAGAATGGACTTCCTCCTGGAAGTCATCGAGAGAAAGAATATTTCCTAACTTCATCGCATCCATCAAAAGTTATATTTCATTAAAATATTTTCTAGGTCGACTAGATACCTGCATCACCAAATAGAGAAAAATACAGAGAATTCCAAGTTTGCTCTTCAATAATAATATTCATATCACAAGAAACAGATTTAATCCATACATTGTAGAGACTAATTAATATCATTTAAATATTACTAAAAATAAAATTCATTGCCTCATATTCTTTCTAACAACCAAGATATAATTCACACATACCAACACTCACCATCTCAATTTCGAATTCCTTAATTGAAGTAGTAGCATTAGGATTGATATTACCTACCTTTCATTGAATCTTTACCTGCTTTGGAAAGAAAGAAACTAATTTCATACAAGTGCATGAATGCTGAAGACTAGCTCCTAATTATACACATTACTCATTGGTAAAGGAACTCACGACTGCTCCAATTCTGCTAAGCATCTTCGCACTGAAGTTTATGAAAATTGAAATAATATAATTCCTTTCAAAGATAATAATCAAAAATTGTTTTGAGATCTTAGGTTTTATGGTTTAAGTTGTACACAATATCACAACATAAGTAAGCTAACTCAAAGCTCTTATCTAAGTGAACAGAAAAGCTCTTGTAATATAAAAAATAGGTTAATGAACTCAAATTGAAAAAATCCCTCTTTTTCCAAATATCTGTCAACTTCACCTGAAACCTCCTTAAAACAACCTCAATCCTTTTGTAAAATGTCCTAGATGAATATTTAGAAAAAAAATCATGACAAAAACGTTGCACAAATCAAATGGGAACAACTCAAGGGGTACATCATTAAGGCTTTTAAAATGGAGACTAGAGTTTAAATTTGTAGGAGGCAATTTACATGCCAATATGTACATATGTTGAGATTTTAAATTGAGCAAGCTACCAAATCCAATTCCATGCCCATTTATAGTAGGAACCCATCCAAATCTCCAAGAGACAAATTATATACTAAATATGTACAAATGTTGAATTTAACATGTACAAATGTTCAGAGTCTAAATTGGGTGGGCTATTACATCTAACTTTGGGTCTACTATAGGAGAAAATTTACATACTTATGTCTACAAATGTTGAGAGTACAAACTGGATTAAAGTACTACATCCATAAGACAAGGTCATGTGCACGTGCTAGGTTAATAACCCAAAATTAGAAAAGTACAAAACCATGTAATACCCATCCAAAACTTAACTTACAAAACTCAATAAATTAGCTAAAATTTTCAAATATTTAATCATTTAAGTATTAAAAGATAAAAGATTCACTTTTAATTAATGAGAGCGAGAAACTAAAGCTCAATTTGGAGAAATCAAAATGAGTATTGCTAGGATTTGTACCTTTAACATGGTCACGAAGAGTATAAACTAACTTAACCCAAATACACACAATCTACTTGCTCTTAAAGTTTAGTTTTCCTTAATTTATATCTGTCCATGCTACCTATGTTTACCTAAAATATAGCTTAATTGAAATCTATAGTCTCATACATGTAATAAGAGAAACTATCAATACACTGACACTCTCAAAATTAGATAAATTAAGGCTGCATCAGATGCACAAAGCAGTCATTGGCTGAGTACCAATAAAATCCAATTACACTGGAAATAAGATAACTACTTAGAAATCCCATGGATGGCCTGGGATACATGCAAGAAAATATTATCAATAGGATAGTGATAACTGATCTTAGGAAAACCAATCCGAACACTAATTGCACTAACATAACAATATCTATCTATATAGCAAGCAATAGCCATGGTTGAAGTTGACAAATCTAACCCAGGTTTATAACCCAACCATGTTGCATAAATATCATTTATAAGTTGAATGGAGTGGACAAGCAGCTAAAACTAAATGTCATCTACAAGAAGCTGTATTGGGCCCATCATAACTCTACTATTGATATGAATACATCAGTTCATTGTCATGTAGTTTCCATTGTCCATAATGTTGAAGAAATGAAATGTACAATTGGACATAAATAAAAAAAAAAAAAAATTCACTTGGAGCAACATATGCTACATGAGATATATGTGCAACAAATATTACAACCTTTGTATTCAAAACTTGTAGATACTATAAAAAGTAGTACATAAACTCTCTATGGATGTAGAATTAGTATGCTCAAGTTCTATTTTCTCATGGAATTTCTTAAGTTCAACACATTAAGTTAATTCAGGCTCAGGAAACTGTACTGCAAATATATCCAAATGATATATTACGGTCCAATTGCAAGCTTTGTGCCAGGGTATCCAAGCTTACAAGAAATTGAAAGGCTACGTATTACAGCTTCAAATTCTCAAGTCAAAGCATCAATATGAGTAACAGTGGTTGGGATGAACAATCCTTGCGCTAGGGTACTCAAGCTCACAAAAAATAGCATGCTACTTACTACAGCTTCAAATACTCAACTTGAAACATCAAAAGGAGTACTAAGGGTTTGAATGAACAAAACCATAGATCAAGTGAACTGTAATAATCGTTAAGTAATAATGAGAGTATAAGAACAATTACCTCTTGATATGAGTAGCTGCACTTCGAAAATGTAAATGATGTCAAGAGTTTAAACATGTAAACACTAAATGTGATCATTGGGACAAATCTAATAGATCCAGTAAATTCTATCATCTATTTTTTTGAAACGGTTACAACATTGGTTTTGACAATGGCGAATCAACCCCTGCTATCATTCAGTGCCACATAATTAAACAATTAAATGATGGATATACAATTCCAAGTGAAATCGGATTATAAGACTTTCAACTTGAAGATAAATGGCCTCCAAATAAAGACAGGGGCTAGAGAACGAGACCCTTGTAGAATATTTGGTACATCTAAAAGATTTATCTTCAAAATCTACAATGGTTGAAGACCTATCAATTCAAGTAGGTCATAATTGTAATGAGCCTAACACATCCCACACGAAGTGTAGAAAATAAAATCAAACATAAAATTGGTGCCTGTGCAAACAATCAAAAGTTTAAGAATCAAAATAATGTTTAGCAAGAAATGAATGAAATGTATATATATCCAAAAAGGATTATTTAAATACAATCTCTCTCCTCGTCAGCCAAGTCGAATGTAATTCTGAAAACAATTAAAATAGATCTATTATGTTTAAAGGAATGTGTGCTTCATAAATAATCATAAACATTATTCTTTCCTCATTATAAATGTGACATCATAGAGTTGGGGGTTAGGAAGTATGGTGGTTTCAAACCACACGAAGCTCCAACATATACCACAAAAGTAGTTATTCATGAAACTTATAAACTTGTGAGCATTCAATAGCTTTGAATTATCAAAGTTTAGAAAACTCCCTTTTTTCACAAAGGAAACCCCCTTTATTTCACTACAGCTCCCAATAATCAAAATAATAGCTCACACAAAGCAACGACCATTGCTCCCTCATAATAACACACACAGAGCAACACCAATTCCCAATGGCTCACACAGAGCAAAAAAACTCCCAATAGCTCACACAGAGCAACAACAACTCCCATTAGCTTGCATAGAGCAACATTAACTCCCAATGGCTCACATAGAGCTTTGATAATGAATCACATAGTGCTAATATGCTCACACAGAGCCATGATTTTTCTTTTTTTTTTTTTTATAATTTTCCAATCATTGAAATCAAAACATTAATCTAACCATAAATTAGAATTTTCAACAAATTTCATACCTTCTTTCTCCAAACTAGAATCCACACTTGCGAGTTTCTACCATTTTTTCTTCTATCTCTACGAGATTCCTCTACTTAACAAGGTGAGTGTTATCTACTGAAATTTAACCCTTATCAAGTTGCAAAACTTGATACTTCAGAGAAACATGGGAACTTTTCCAGGTTGTGGGTCACCTAAAAATGGAAAAGAACCTCCGGAGAAGGCCGGATTCCTTTGTGTTATCACCTAACTACTGATCTTTGTAATGAAAAGGGAGAAGGAGTGCATAAAAATGAAAACTAAACCCTATAGTGATACACCGAACTGACAGGAATCACGAAATAAAATAGATGAACATACCCTTGTAGAACTAATGATAGTTATTTCATTTACTCAACATAATTTTGTGAACTTATGCATAATTCATGAAAAGGTTTAATCTACATATAAATTTTAAGAAGGAAAGATGAATTTCACAACTTTAAAGTTCAAATGCAGATTTAGAAAAACACAGTTCAAAACTTACATAATCTGAAAGAAAAATGAAAGTAATATAAACACTAACACTGGTTTCCAAGGTAATCTCTGTATTTTATATTCCAAATTCCAAATGAGTTACAAACCATACATCAGCTAAGAAAGGATTTGAGAAAAATCACTAACTCTCTAGAATGTATAATCCAAACTCCTTTACAAAGAGGCCAAAATGCCATATATACAAAAAAAACTCAAAAGTGTTGGCCTCTGCCCTAGGATTTACAAAAATGAGTTGGTTCCAGAGCACGTCGGCCCTCAGATCTTTTGGAATAAAGTTAATGCTGCATTCAATATGCCTCCCTCGTGTCCATGTCGGTGAAGGATCGCTCCAGGAATGGCCTCCAGATCTTTTGGAATAATTGCATTAACCTCTGGCCTCTGTGTCCACCCTCAAACTTCCATCAGAATCGCCTTGAATGTGGTTGTTATGATAATCATAAATGTTAATCTACCCCTCGCCAGTAGACACCATAGCTGTCATTGTGACTTGAGGTTTTTTCCTTTGTGTCTTTTTCCTACTCAAGATCTTTCTACAAGTTGACCGTCTTCGAGAAGCAGCATCCAACCTCCCCTGTTAGATCTCTTCATAGATGACACCACTGGACACCGAACCGATCCATCATCCTTTGATCACAGAGCAGATCCATACCACTCGCATTCCGTTGACCTTCCACAGGGCAGTTACAACAGTCAAATAGTCAATGGTTCACCCTTGGCCTTTTCTGATTGGCTGAACACATACCACTTAGGCTTTCCAGGCAGTCAAAGGTTACTCAAACATAATCGCATGTCAGTGAGACACTACTCCATAGTAGCAATTGACATAGCTTAGAACTGTAGGCAAGAGTTCATAGTGAGTAGCCAGACATCTCCCCGAGCTCAAAACATTACACTGAAGGCACCATTATTTCAGTGAGACTCCATTTGATCGGCAAGACTTCATAGCGAACAAGATTTCTTTTCCCCAATGATAATCCCTTTTTGGCAAGACCTCTCGCGGTCAGCAAGACTTTTCAGCGAGGTCACAATCTTTCGGCGAGCTCAGACCATTTCGGGGAGACTCCACCCTGTCAGTGAGATATTACCCCGAACTCATAACCTTTCCCCGATGCCAGCCTCTTTCGGCGAGACTCCCATGTGTTGGTGAGACCTTACACCGAAGTCAAAACATACACCGAAGGCACCATCCTTCGATGAGACTTCATCTGGTCAGCAAGACATTATGCCGAACCCTTCATCTTTCGGCGAGAACACCATGAGTCGACAAGACAACCGGTCATTGGCAAGACATCATGCCGAAGCCACAAACTTTCCCCAAGACTATTCTGTTTCGGCGAGACTCCCACGAGTTGGCCAAACCTCTTAGTGAATGAGACTTACTTTCCTCAAGCTCAAATCTCTTTCTGCAAGAGTCCACCCTGTCGGCCAGACATCTTAGCAAAAGCACAAACCTTTGGTGAGAGCCCCATTTGTTGGCGAGACACCACGCTGAACTCAAAACCTTTCGGCGAGACTCCCACCGGTCAGGAAGAAATCACAGCGAATCCCCTTCTGTCAGCGAGACCACGATCATTCGACTAGACTTTACACCGAAGGCAATCCCTTTCAGCGAGACTCCCCCGATGACACCTCCTTTCGGTGAGACCTTGCTTGGTCACCGAGAGGTTACACCGAGACCATTCCACTTTGGCGAGACCTCACCCCATCGGTGAGACACTACACCGAAGGCACAACCTTTCACCGAGACCACCATCTGTCGGTAGGACATCTCCCCGAGCGCAGATTCTTTCCCTGACGCTAACCTTGTGAACAAGGGTTGGCGAGACCTCTCAAGCAGGGAGATATATAAAAACTCATAGAAACAGAAATGTCTTGGCGACCTGGATATTTCAAATGAATATAACACAATAGCCAGTAGGCAAGACATCCGACTAGTCTCACCGACTTTCTTCTTTGAGGAGTTTTATGCCAGATTCGAATGAGGCATACTTTCCAACATACCTCCTTGTGAAATAGCATCAGATGTATGATTTAAACCTGCAAAACAATGCCTCCATTTGGCCTTCATGAACACCTGAAACATAGATTGCCCTGCCTGATTGAGCATGCAGGTGAAAATCAGGTAACATTTCTGGCGACCTCAGCTGGATGTTTGCCTGCTAAACATGCAAACTAGTGGCCTAGACTTGTCCATTGGGTATGGAGTCACTTGATAACTCAGAGGTTTACTTAAAACACTAGCTTTGTACATGGCTCAAACACATTTGTAACTCAAGAAACAGATCACTTAGAAATTTATGAAAACAGAAAACTACAGAAGTGAAACTATTTGCTGTGCTAGAACAACACTTAGGGAATGAAACAACAACAAAAAAAAAGCGCAACAACACTTATTGAAAACATAAAATCTAACCTAATATGTGCAATGATAAATCATACCTCAAAAAAATGTTTGAGGTGAATTCCATTAACTGGGATTGGTAACTTTTCTCCATCCATGTTTGATAACTGGAATGCATTATGCTCTTTGCATTCAGTAATAGTAAATGGACCTGCCCAGAAATGATCAAACTTTGTGTGCTTGCCTGGTCCACTCTTTAACACATCCCACTTGAGAACAATATCACCTTCTTTAAAATTTCTGGCTATAGCTTTCTTATCAAATGTTCTCTTTGTTTGGAGCTGATGATACTCCAAATTTTTCATTGCCTTATCTCTTGATTCTTCAAGCTCCATGAGCTCTGAATATCTCACGGACATCGGGTCCTGTTCTTCATACATCTCCAACTGGTGAACAATGTCTAGAGTTGGAAGCTCTACAGACAGAGGTAATCTAGCTTCTTTACCATAAATGAGTACATACGAAGAGTTACCAACTGATCTCTTAGGGGTTATCCTATCTGCCCAAAGCACAAATTTCAATGTGGTATGCCAAACCCTTTGATTCTCCTCCATGGTCCTCTTAATAATTCTGATCAGATTTTTATTTGTACTTTCAACTAAACCATTACCCTGTGGGTAATAATTGGAGGAAGTATTCAGATGAATTCTATTTTTAATAGCCCAACCTATGACTCTTAACCCAACAAAAACAAGAGCATTATTTGAAATGACGGAGTTAGGGACTCCAAATCTGATGATTATATCTTCATAAAAGCTAAAAAATGAAGATTCATTTGCTTCTTTCAAAGCTACTGCCTCTGTCCACCATGTAAAATAGTTTGTGGCAGTGAGCACCCTCTTGTGACCAGCACTAGAAGGTGGATTAATTGGTCTGATAAAGTCAATCCCCCATCTCATGAAGGGGTACTCTACTTGAACTGGATGTAAAGGCATAGCAGATAACTTTTCCTTTCCTGCAAATAAAGCACACTTAATACACTTCCTTGAACATGCATATGTATCTTTAAACAAGTTGGACCAGTAGTAACCAACTCTCATGATTTTCCAAGTAGTTGTCCTTGGAGCAAAATGACCTCCCAAAATTCCATTATGAAACTCATGAAGTACCTACTCTGTTTGATTAGCATCAATACACCTTAATAAGACACCATTTAGATCTTTCCTGAAAATAATACTATCAATGAGGACATAAGGAATTGATTGTAATCTGAAGTATCTTCGTTTTGCTCTGTCTAGACCTGGTGGACATTCACTAGTATGAAGAAAGTGGGTCATTTCTTGAACCCAACCTGCAACTGATGCAGGTGCAACAACTTGAAAATTTTGAGGCTCATCAGTATTAGCTAAAACAACACCAGTTTCTGATTTTTGTACATCTTCAAGGGTTGAGGCAAGTTGCTCACAAAGTCCTCTATCCTTGACAAGTTTTTTGATGTTGATGTCAACATCAAATTCCATTACTTTTGTGATCCACCCTGCTCTTTTCTCACTCAAATCTTTATTCAACAGAAATTCCTTTACACTTGGGTGTGCAACCAAAATATGAATTTTATTGTTTGAAACTAAAGGTTTAAACTTCTTTAGACTTTTGATCACAGCGAGAACATGTTTCTCAACAAATGTATATTTTTGTTCATAATCAACAAGTCCTCGACTAAAGAAAGCTATTGGCTGCTCTAAATTATCACTATTTTTTTGAATAAGCATAGCAGAAATTGAACTAATGTTGCCAAAAGCATACAAAAAGTAGTCTTTAGATAAATTTGGATTTACCAGTGTTGGGGTTGTTGCTAAAGCTTCCTTGATTTCTTCAAAGCTACATTTTTCTTCTGTTGACCAACTGAAAACTGCATTCTTTTTAAGCATGGCAGTCAAAGGCTGTAGTAAATTTGCAACATCAGGAATGAATCTTCTTAAAAAGTTGATTCTCCCTAAAAAGCTCTGCAATCCTTGTGATTAGGTAATGGTAGTTTGAGTATAGCTTTAACTCTTTCAGGATCAATGGTAACTCCGTCTTTTGATACTATGTGACCTAACAGTTTACCTTCATGAACTGCAAAAATACTCTTTTTTGGATTGAGAGATATTCCATATTCTTTGCATTTTTCAAAAACTTGCTTGAGATGTGACAAGTGTTCATCTGCATTCTTTGAATATACAGTTATGTCATCTAAGTGAACCAGCAAAACATTTTGAATTAAGCTCTGAAATGCCATATCCATGGCACACTGAAAGGTGGCACTAGTGTTAGATAAACCAAAAGGCATTCTCTTGTAGGCCATAGTGTCCCATTTTGTTGTAAATGTTGTTTTATATTGATCCTCCTCTTTGACTAGAATCTGGTTATAACCAAAATATCCATCTAGAAGAGAAAATCTCTCTGAACCAGCAACAACTTGGAGAATTTGTTCCATAGACGGTAAAGGATAATGATCTTTCAGAGATGCTCTGTTAAGGTCTCTAAAATCTACACATAATCTTACGTCACCGTTCTTTTTTCTAACCGGATCAAGGCTAGAAACACAGGATGTGTGTTTAAGTGGAAACACAATACCCCCCTCTACTAACTTGGTTAGCTCTTTGATCATTAAAGGTTCGAGCTTGGGGTTCAAGGGTCTCTGTTTTTGTCTAACAGGCTTGGCTCCAGGTTCTAACTCAATTGTATGTTGTGTAATATGAGGATCAAACCCTTTTAAATCAGAATATTGCCAAGAAAAAACATCATGATACTCTTGGCATAAAGCAATGAAAGCTTTCTTATCTTCAGCTGAACAAATTTTACCTAATTTGAGAAGCTTACCTTTAAAAATTTCAACTTCCTCATAGTGATCTTCTTTGACTTGAATGCCGACTTTTCTCTTCTTAAGCTGATCATCAGAATTGAATATGGATTCCAAGGTAACCAGCCCTTTGGGAAGTTTATTTGTCTTCAACTGTATTACTTGATCATCATACTATTGTTTAATCCTTTCTTGGTTCACTACAGAAAATTGATCTTCTTGGAGCAGAAAGGTTAATATCTACTCATCACTTTCAAATGCCTAGCAGTTAATGTTGTTATCAGGAATTGATGGCCTGATAACCACCTTGACATACTGCTGTATTTTATCCTTTTTGATATCGCCTCAGATATCAAACTGTGCTCCAATTGCTGCAAGTCTATCAACATACTTATTCTGATTTCTTGGAATAGAAATCAAATTGAAATTGTTAAACTCTTCAATTATGTTCCAAACTCTGTTTTTGTATGACTTCAAAGCATCATTCTTGGCAACATTCATTCCTCTAACCCGGTTAACTATCAATTCACTGTCTCCATAGACTTTCAAACAGTCAATTCTTCTTTTCCTTGCCCACTCAAGGCCTTGAATGAGTCCTTCATACTCAACACTATTGTTAGAACATGCAAAAAAAAAATGAAAGGCTAAAAATTACTTATCACCCTGTGGAGAAACCAAAATTACACCTCCACCTGCTCCATTCTTGCTTTTGGAACCATCAAAAAACATTTCCCAAAGTTCACTTCGCTATTGCAACAACTGATCTGTACCCTTTTCAAGGTTTGGAACCTCTGCATCAGGTTCAAGCATCACATAATTACCCATACCGACATCTTGAATAAAATCTATAGGATTGTCCAACACATTTTCAGCTGCCCATTCATGTAGCAACACATCAGGAACAACTTCTGCTTGAAGTTCTTGAGCGGTAGCCAATTCACTATCAGTAAAAATGACACAATTTGTGTCTGTAGCAATAGGAATAGCGTTGATAGGATTTGAGTTATACGTCTCAATATGATATTT
Organism: Sequoia sempervirens; assembly: GCA_007258455.2. NCBI lineage: Eukaryota > Viridiplantae > Streptophyta > Pinopsida > Cupressales > Cupressaceae > Sequoia > Sequoia sempervirens. Next base: position 54,728,962 of record VDFB02000363.1, on the reverse strand, counting down.
AGCCAACTTTTCAGATTTAATGGTAACCTTAGTTCCATATCTTGTTCTAAACAACATATGTGACCAATCAGCTGACACAACCACCTATCTTAGTTGTAAAGTCTCTTGAGAGGCACAAAGAAAAGAAAGGTGGAAGATCTATGACACACATGTCTTGAGGAACTGAAAAATTCAGACAAGCATGAAGGGTAAGACTCAAATCTTTAATAACACCCAATGTACTAACAGAAGTACCATCCAATTGAATCATTCCTTTCTCTAAAGGCTGATACTTTAGTCCAAGCTTGTTAGCAATTTGCTTTGGCATTACTGAGCTACTAGCTCCACTGTCTACCATATAGTTATGAACCAACTTATCACCTATGATTACAGATACGTAAAATGGAGGAGGTTTGACTTCTTTTCTGGCCTCTTTGCTGGGTTGTTTATAATATTCTTGAGGATTATTTGTCAAGACAGTTCTAACTTGACCTATTGGAGACTCAGATTCATCAGACATTTTTAAGTTTGACAAGGCTGACTGTAACATATCTTTTTGACTTGGAATAACTAATGAATCCCACATAGACATCGTTACATTCATCTTATTCATACTATCAATAATATTATAGGGTGCAACTAGGTTTACTTTATGATGTACCTTTATGCCAGCATGATCAACTTGTAAGTGTGGCTATTCCTTGACTGGGAGTTGCTGATTTTTTTGCAAAACACGAGTCACTTGAGATGTAGATGGTTCTGCAACTGTTGCTTTTCCTTTATCAGTTGCTTGATCAATCTCAAAAGCTCTTTTCTTTGCCCTTGTGTTAGCTGCAACTGGAGAATTATCTACATTCAATCCACATAATTCTTCGCCTTTCCAGTTAAGTAGGGTAGTTTCATTGGTAAGCTGATCTTGGTGCTGTAGAGGTGCATTATTGAGTGCATTATGTTGTGAACTTGAAGCATTTTGAACCATAAGTGCTTGATTCATAAGTCCATTTGAGAAAGTGGCTTGATTGTGAAGTTGGTTGCAAGGGCCGTACCACTCATAATCTTCTGCTAAGTTATTTTGAATAGGGATAAGATCCTTAACTACACTAACAGGTGCTGGAGCATAAGCCTGAAAAGGTCTTGTGTTTACATTTTGTCTTGGGCCCTAGTAGTTTCCTTGATAAGCCTGTTTATTACCTTGATATTGTTGTTGCTAACCTAAATTTTGCTGTTGATAAGGCCTGTTATATTATTGTTGCTTTTCCAAGCTCACAAGCTTATTACCAAAAGTCTGTAATAAACTTTTGATCTCCTGTAACTCATTTGAAGAACTTGAAACAACAATTGCTTTTGCTACAGCAGTTGGAACAACAGTTGATACTGTTGGAATAGGTGGAAAAGGTGCAAAAGGTGGTATTTGCAGAGGGATATTTGAATGAATATCTGGAAATATAGGCATTTGTGGCCTAGGAGCAAGTTTACCAGCTTTTATTAGGCTATTTTCAGCTCTGATTGCTACTTCATAAGCATCCAGCAAAGAAACTCCTCCCATTGACTGTATTAAAACTGAAATATTGCTATTTATAGCTCTAAGATAATACAAGAAGGAATATTCATGTGAAGGCCTCACCATAGCAGGAATCCTATCCCATGTTCTTTGAAAACAGAAATTGAAATCCATCATTTTCTCCTGAGGGGCTCTCTTTATAGTTGTAAGTTGTTCTACAAAAGACAAGTTATCTGACTTATCTTGAAACTGTTTATGCAACTTGTGTCCAAATTCATCCCAAGTTGCGATTGAGCCTACTGCTAAACCCCTATACCATTGCACAACTCTTCCTTTCAGTGAAGCAGCTAGCAATCTCACAGCAACATCCTCTTGAGTTATGTGATGGACTCCGCATAACGAAGCCACATCTCGTATATGTTCAATTGGGGTAGTCTGATCTTCCCCAGTGAAAGTTGGAAAAAATTTCAACGCTACCATTGGAATGTCATTGTACTGTGCCAAATTTAATGGACTGCCTCCATTAAAAGCAACAAATGGTTGATTCCTTGCCATCTGTATAGCAAGAGGTGGGTTTACTTGCACTCTAGGTGAAACAAAAGATGGGACAACAATATGGGATCTCACAGATGGAGGAGTAGATTTAGTTCTTCTAGAATAGACAAATGTTGTCCTTGGTCTTTCTGTTGTCCCACCTTTTCTCTTTGGTGGGGAAAGTTGTAAATATTCAAAAGGAACTAAGTTGCTCCTTGTCTGAACTCTTCTCATAAGCTATAAAAGTACTAATTCTAAAGTTCTTTCTCTTCACGGAGTCGCCAAGTATGCTAAAATAACTTCTGCAAAGTCTGAAGCTTGTTGGTTGCATACCAAACCAATAATATAACATGGAACTTGTCCCACCGGGCATGCCAAAAACTGTTATCTACTGAAATTTCACCCTTATCAAGTTGCAAAACTTGATACTTCAGAGAAACATGGGAACCTTTCCAAGTTGTGGGTCACCTAAAAATGGAAAAGAACCTCTAGAGAAGGCCAGCTTCCTTTGTGTTATCACCTAACTACTGATCTTTGTAAGGAAAAGGGAGAAGGAGTGCATAAAAATGAAAACTAAACCCAATGGTGATACACCGAACTAATAAGAATCATGAAATAAAATAGATGAACTTACCCCTAGAGAACTAATGATAGTTATTTCATTTACTCAACATAATTTTGTGAACTTATGCGTAATTCATGAAAAGTCTTAATTTGCATATACATTTTAAGAAGGAAAGATGAATTTCACAACTTTAAAGTCCAAATGCAGATTTAGAAAAACACAGTTCAAAACTTACATAATCTGAAAGAAAAATGAAAGTAATATGAATGCTAACATTGGTTTCCAAGGTAATCTCTGTATTTTATATTCCAAATTCCAAATGAGTTACAAAGCATACATCAGCTGAGAAAGGATTTGGGAAAAATCACTAACTCTCCAGAATGCATAATCTGAACTCCTTTACAAAGAGGCCAAAATGCCATATATACAAAAAAAACTCAAAAGTGTCGGCCTCTGCCCTAGGGTTTACAAGAATGAGTTGGTTCCAGAACATGTCGGCCCTCAGATCTTTTGGAACAAATTTAATGTTGCATTCAATGTGCCTCCCCTATGTCCATGTTGGTGAAGGATCGCTCCAGGAATGGCCTCCAGATCTTTTTGAATAATCGCATTAACCTCTGGCCTCCGTGTCCACCCTCGAACTTCCATCAGAGCTGCCTTGAATGTGGTTGTTCTGATAATCATAAATTTCAATCTACCCCTTGCTAGTAGACACCACAGTTGTCACTGTGACTTGAGGTTTTTTCCTTTCTTCCTTTTTCCTGCTCAAGATCTTTCTGCAAGTTGACCATCTTCGAGAAGTAGCATTCGACCTCCCTTGTTAGATCTCCTCACAGACGACAACACTGGACATCGAACTGATCCATCATCCTTTGATCACAGAGTAGATCCATACCACTCGCATTCCATTGATCTTCCACAGGGTGGTCACATCAGTCAAACAATCAATGGTTCACCCTTGACCTTTTTTGATTGGCTGAACACATGCCACTTAGGCTTTCCAGGTGGTCAAAGGTTACTCAAACGAAATCGCATGTCGGTGAGACACTAGTCGTGTCTCCCTGATGTGATTATACTCCACAACAACAATCGACATAGCTTATAACTATTGGCAAGAGTTCATAGCGAGCGGCTAGACATCTCCCTGAGCTCAAAACATTACACCGAAGGCACCATTCTTTCGGTGAGACTCCGTTTGATCACAAGACTTCATAGCGAACAAAGGTTCTTTTCCCCGATGACAATCCCTTTTCGGCAAAACCTCCCACGGTTAGCAAGACCTCTCGCAGTCGGCAAGACTTTTCAGAGAGGTCACAATATTTCAACGAACTCAGACCATTTCGAGGAGACTCCACCCTATCGGTGAGATATTACCCCGAACTCATAACTTTTCCTTGATGCTGGCCTCTTTCGGTGAGACTCCCATTTGTCGGTGAGACCTTACACCGAAGTCAAAACATACACCAAATGCACCATCCTTCGACGAGACTTCATCGGGTCGGCAAGACATTATGCCGAACCCTTCATCTTTCGGTGAGACCAGCATGAGTTGACAAGACAACCGGTCATCGACAAGACATTACGCCGAAGCCACATACTTTCCCTGAGACCATTCTGTTTCAGCGAGACTCCCGTGAGTCGGCCAGACCTCTTAGTGAATGAGACATCCTTTCCCCAAGCTCAAATCTCTTTTGGCAAGAGTCCACCTTGTCGGCCAGACATCTTAGCAAAAGCACAAACCTTCAGTGAGAGCTCCATTTGTTGGCGAGACATCACGTCAAACTCAAAACCTTTTGGCGAGACTCCCACTGGTCAGGAAGACATCATAGTGAATCCCCTTCTGTCGGTGAGACCACGATCATTTGGCCAGACTTTACACCGAAGGCAATCCCTTTCGGCGAGACTCCCCCGATGACACCTCCTTTCGGCAAGACCTTGCTTGGTCGGCGAGAGGTTACACCGAGACCATTCCACTTTGGTGAGACCTCATCCCATCGGTGAGACACTACACCGAAGGCACAACCTTTCGCCGAGACCACTATCTGTCGGCAGGACATCTCCCTAAGCGCAGATTCTTTCCCCGACGCTAACCTTGTGAACAACGTTCGGCGAGACCTCTCAATCGGGGAGATATATAAAAACTCATGGCGACCGAAATGTCTTGGCAACCTGGGTATTTCAAATGAATATAACACAACAGCCAGTCGACAATACATCCAGCTAGTCTCATCGACTTTCTTCTTTGAGGAGTTTTATGCCAGATCCGAATGAGGCATACTTTCCAACAGACCTCCTTGTGAAATAGCATCAGATGTATGATTTAACCCTACAAAACAATGCCTCCAGTTGGCCTTCATGAACACCTGAACCATAGATTTCCCTACCTGATTGAGCCCGCAGGTGAAAATTAGGTAACAGTGAGATCCCAAATCAAACTTATATTACCAATGCTTTTACCCCAAACATCCAAAGTGTTTCAACTTGGTGCTCTTATACCTATGTAATTCCTACTCATGAAAATATCAGTAAAATTTATAAATTAAACAATTAAATAAAAATGCAATCATGGTAAAAGGAGGAAATTCATTTAAATAAATCTGAACAATATATACTCTTTATATTGCAATGATTAACCTATGAAATCATTAGAAATAGATAAGTAATATTAGGAAATTCAAACAAAACTTCACAACCCTAAAACATCAATGAGATTATAACAAAATGTTTGTCTTGAGTGGAAAACCCTCTTGGGGTAGAAAAACCACTCGAAAAATTGCCGCACTGGCTTAATCTCAAAACTTGTTGTTTACAATGCCTCATTGGTTGGATATATTAGTATTTTCAATTATTGTTATAATGATACACAAAGTATCACCCCTGTTTATTTTACAAGATCTTATGATCTCGCAACACTCTAGATTCAAAGGTAGAAGTTCAAGTACAACATAATTGGTTAATTCCACCAAGCACTGAATGGGCTATCCAAATAACTTTCAAATATGAATCATTAAAAGGCCATTTCTAAATTGGGATTAATACTTCTTTTCTTCTCACCACTTTTTGAAAGAGTAGATGGAAGGATATATATATGTTGTTCTGGATTACTGAATTGGAGTATCTTTTTGAACTAAAGAGTAACTTTCTTCTCTAATTGTCCCTTAACTATATACTTTAACTCTTATAAAATTATTCATATTTGTATATATCTAAAATCAGTGAATCACTTGATATACACATCCTTGATGTTAGAAAATTTAAATACACCATTTGATAAACCTAAAATTTAATATATACTCCAAGATTTTATCATCATACACCAAGGTTTAGCACTTCTACCATAACCCATTCTTCCTTACCTCCACTAGATGTATAGATAATGTCAAAGCATCCTTGTAAAATGATAACAAGCTAATTACCCACAAGAGAAGAGATTGACTCATATTTTTTGAAATTCATATCATCAACATATTTGATTACTAAAACTTATTTTCTCATAGTCGATATCAAAGGCATTATATAAAAGTGCTTGATCGATTTATTACTACTAGCCTATATTTCTCTAAATAGTTTAAGCCATAAATCATAAATTAGTTAACTCTCTTGAACAACTCTAAATCGAATAACCTTTCATTCAAAGTTTAGATAAAATGATCTACTTCCTATTTCCCTAATTACTTCATGAAATCATTCCTTATTAAACCATTAACTCCACACTTAACTATGATTTAATCCAATTGATTCATAAATACCTCCCTCAAGATTTTGTTGCCATGTATTTAGGTAACAAAGGCCTTTGGAGATGATCGACACTGAATCCTCATTCCAAACTGCAGATGTGTATTGAATATAAAAGAGAAAATATGATTGATAATCCTGTCAGCTATGAAGAATTGAAACACTGAATGCGACTCTCTACATTCCAAGAGCTAAGCCCATGCCATTATAGAACCACCTTTTTCTTTATAGATAAAAATGTAGATGTAAGAGGCTCTGTAGCACCTTTGGAATCAAATGCTCCACCCATTAGTGAAACGTGCTCCATTGGCTGGATCACTGGAGGTGAACTAATGGAGTCATTTTTAATTGAAGCCCCCCATTGATACAATGTGCATGTTGTATATTTGGAGGAATCCATTTCTACTCTTGCGCCCCCCTGTTAACATAGCATCAAAGACCATTTTAAACTAATTTCCTTCCCAAATTTCTCGACAATCGCTGACCTCTTCAAGAATTTGCATTGTCTTTTACCTCATAGGCTTCAAGATTCAGTTAAGAAGTTAGTTTTACTCCAACCATATCGCTCCCCAAGGATGACTCAATAGGTATCCACAAGAAATGGTTAGGAGGAGTAAACATAATCATCACTCAAGTGCATCAAATTTGCATCAAAACAACCTGAAAACATATTTTGTATGAATAAACATTACCCTATCCATAGATGATTGACCTATGGTGTTAATTTTACAAAATAAAATGATAAAAGAGCTCTTATTCCCCACAACACATAATAATTATTAATTTAAATCAATTAAATAAATCATATTAAGGCCTTATTGACAAATTCTAATCTTTTTATAACTTATTTCATAATTTCATAAACAAATCTAGAATTAGCTCCTCTATCTCGAAATTATTCTCAATAAAATATCACCATTAATAAATAAGTTTCTAGTACACCCTACATAAGGTACAAGCACATTTATTCATCTCCAGAATTCAGTTTACATTCATATTTACCCTATGTAGAAATAGTAAATAGTAATTACACAATTGAGGTGTATAAACAAATAACTAGTGCTCAAGTGACCAAACCATTGATGCCATAACATAAAAAGATCATTATTCTTAGTCACTATGGCTTGATTTTTGTCAATTGTATCAAACCTAAATATTTAAGCAATTTCTGAAGCACTTGCAACAATCTTTGAACTTTTTGACTTATCATAAATGATGCATACTTTTTTATCATCATTTTTATCAAATTCAATCCTCAAGTTGTGATAAAAAAATTGATTCACAAAGGAAGAATTTTGGTAAGCCCTATCACATATAAGACTGCAAATTTGTAATGAGATTTCACCAATACCTTAGATGTCATAGGTTCTATCATATTTAGGAGAAAATTTAGCATCATGGAGTTTCAATGTGAGAAACCACTCCTTCTGTCAATTCATGTGCTTGATAGCACTTGAGTTTACATACCAAAATAATTTGATTGTGAACTATCTTTTGAAGTGTGAGAAGAGAAAACATACTCTTCTTCTTCAAAAACATTGTTGTGTTGTTTTTGTTTGTTCTTCTACTCCCATTGTGTATTGCCAGTTTGAAATCGCTTCTCTTGATGTGATTTCTTGAATGATCCTTTGGCCAAGGAGTTGTACCAACAATTTTTCACACCATGTCCAATCCTTTCACAAATTGGACACTTCTTTTAGGATTGAGATGAATTACTAGGTTTAGAAGGTTCACCAAATTTATTTTTAATATTTTTTCCTTTATGGTGTGTGGTCATTGCATGATCCTCCTCACCATGTTCTTGGCTTAAATACTCTTCTTTCTGAAGTAGATTCACTAGCTTCTCAAAGTTGGGTTTATGTTTTGTGACATTCAAAGTTGTCACAAACACTATATGTGGAAGGAAATTCTCATAGAACAATAGGCACAAAGACAAAATTTTCTATTGTTTCACCCAATGCCTGTAAGGAAGCTCTCAACTCAACAATCCTTTTGAGATTTAGGTTTCCAACTGTGCTCCATTCTTCATTATCAAGCTATGTAGTCGACTCTGCAAATTCAAGATTTGATTCTGATTCTTTGCCTCATATGTCCTAATTTTGTCCCATGCATATTTTGTTGCGGACGAGTCTTGGATAAAGGGTTGAACTTCATTATCTATGTGCTAAACATGATGATCAATTTGGCCTTTCTATTGACTTGATCAAATTTTATTTTCTCATTAACATCAGTCTTATGTTGCATAGTGGTACCACCAACCACATGGAAAACTTTCTTAAACTTGAATTATGTTTTGAGTTTGGGCTTCCACATGGAATAATTATTCCCACACAACATAATCTAGAAGAATAAACTTTTGAGAACTACCTGCCATTAATTTAGCTAGAAATAAATGTTATTTTTTCCTATTTCTCGTCACTCAGATAAGCAATTTTCCATAGAGGAGAGGACACTTTAAGAAAAAAATATCTTAAAAATATAATTGAAAAATGGCTTAATTTGTGATAGAAATGACACTTAGATTTTTATTTTCTGCGATTTAACAAAGAAATCTACCCAAAAGTATAAAACCCAACTCTCGCAACTCCTGCTTACCCTAAGTTTTAGCAAATAAATCTACCTATCAGAGAAACAAAATGAGGAATATCCCCAACAAAACTACATGGGTGACAAAATCTTCCCTTAGAAAAGAAAAATCCAACTCTTAATTAAGGTGTCGTACTGAGAAACAATATTCTTTGTCTTCAACGATGCCATTATTCATGGATTGTCAAGGCCAAATATTGACCAATCTTTGCAAGGGAAGAAGCTTATGTTCATGCTAAATCGAAACATTAGGCTCAAAATTGGCAAAAAATTGCTCATATGCTTATAATTTATTTTGTCAATCTTTGAGATATGGGCTCTTGTGATTGCAATAATGTTGACGAGGTCTTCAAATTTGACTTGGAAAAAATGATATTCTTGTCTACTTCATGTCTTTACCTTGCTAGGGATATATGCCATTATGTATTCAATATTTGCTAGCTATTTATGCATGCATGAAAACAAAGACCAAAAGAAACTTGAAATAAACACCAATGTTCTCTCAAATGTTCTCATTTTATACATTAATGCCCCACACACGGAAACCCAAACTTGGAATTCATTTAAACAAGAAGAAATGTAGCATGACTAAAGCAATTTTGGTTGCAAAATTACCTTGGGAGATTGAATGAGACCTCGACACGTGTAGAGTATGAAATGGAGAAAATTTTCTCCAACAAGGCTCGATCCTGTTTTATTCTAGAACAATAATCATATCATCGCAACGACCAATGTATATAATGCATTAGTTGATAAACATAAATGTTTGGTCACATCATTAGGACATGCCACAATATTTTGCACTTAACATAGATATATTATTTTATCTCAATCGGATTTGATCACCTAATCGACCATAATATTTTGTACTTATATTTTTTTGTAATTCGCAGAAAACATCTACTGCTTTGAGTCTCCCATTTATTTCAATCCTACAAAATGTCATGGCAGGCATATGTAGATGACCACTTGATGTGCGATCTGGGGCGGGGAACTCGTTTGTCTACAGTTGCGATCATTGGCCAATATTCATGAGATCCTAAGAAAAATTATATTCAGATGGTAACTGTGGATGATCATGAGTTCAACCTATTTATCTTTCTTAGTCAAAGCATAATTCTGAACTAATGAATTATGCACAATATAATAATGATAATCCCACTTGCTTGGACACTCCGATACAAGTTGGGGAAGCTATAAAGAGCTATACCTACTCTGATACTATATGGAGATTAATGGTTCGTTTTAAACACTACACCCTAAATGTGACTATTTAGTGTGGTTCATGTGAGGTTGGCTTGCTTGGACACTCCCATACTATTGGGAGGAAGAGGTGCAATAAAACACAAAGTCACTATTGTGACAGGATGGATAGAGTAGAAATAAACACACAAAGTATGCACAGCGACAACAAAACTAAACGGACAGAATTTAACTTTTCATATATTCCATATTTGCTTCAAAATACAAAAACTACAGAGTATATTCTTTATTTGCATGAGAAAATTAAAACTAAACTATTTGGACAGATGCCCAATGACTGGGTGCTACACTCACACCTCAAAACATAAAAGGCTATAGTCCTGTCGCTGCAACTGATAATACGCTGCGACTGATAAACATTCCTTCTATGTTGTTGTTGTCACCTTACTTTCTCCTAAACATTCTCTACTTCATCTACTGCTGTAGGGTCTTCTTCCAATACAAAAACTTCTACCAAAAACTAACTCCAACGGTTGCCAAGACATTCCTTTTGTCTTACTTTCAACTCATGAGAATGAGTGCTTCATTCTAATTTCAAAATCACCTAACATCATTAATCGCTGCAGGCTGCAACAACTATTTCAAACTTAAAAACATGCGCTCCATTTCAAATTCAAATATATCTACCAAAAATAAATTTTGCAGGTTACGTTGGGGGGAAACTTGAAAATCTTCAACCTGACATGGGTGCTGACTTGGAGATTATTTAATATTCCAACACTCCCCCTTAATCTACAAGTCAATTGTCACTTTGATGTTTCTTTTCGGAGCTGATATTTGAAGCTATCCAAAATGCCAAGCCTATCTATTAGGCATTCAAAACTTTCCTTAGGCAATGCCTTGGTGAAGATGTCAGTGAGTTGCTACTCGGATCTACAATACTGAACTTCTATCTCACCTTGTTCTACCAATTCCCTTATGAAATGATAACGAATCTCAATATGTTTGATTCATCTGTGGAAGACCAGATTCTTTGTTGGCGCTATGGAGGACACATTATCACAATGAATGACTATGCTATCAACTTGTTGTTGTTGTAAATCCGCAAGGATCCTCCTCAATCAAATAGCCTGACAAGCTATTGCATTTGCCACTATGTATTATGCTTTTACTGTGCTGAGAGAGACAATCGGTTGCTTCTTTGATGCCCATGAGATTGCACCCGATCCCATGTTGAAGACATACCCTAATGTGCTTTTCCTATCATCCACATTTCCTGCCCAATCAATATCTATGAAATCATCCAACTTGAACTTATTAGATGTTGCATACAAAATGCTATAACCGGTTGTTCCATTGACATACCTCAAAATCCTTTTTCTTGCTTGTCAATGTGTCTCCTTAGGTTCCTCCATGAACCTAGATATCAAGCTTATTGCATACATTAAATCAGGCTTAGTTGGTGTCAAATACATCAAACTTCCAACCATGCTTTTGTAGAGGGTTGGGTTCACTTCCTTACTATTGTCAGACTTGCACAGTTTCATACTTGATGTTGTTGGTGTGGGAGCAGGTTTGTTGTTATTCATTTTGAACCTCCTTGAAATTTGTTTGGCATAATTAGATGTGAAATGAAAATGTCAAGTTGTGTTTGTTTAACTTTTATCCCAAGAAAATACTTCAACAAACCTAGATCCGCCATCTTAAATTCAATTTTCATCACTTCTTTAAAATCTGCAAGTTTGCTGTCACTGTTATAGTAAAAATCAAATCTACATACAAAACAACAATTAAAATATCACCTTCAACTAATTTGATGTAGAGTGTGGGCTCACTGCTACTCTTGCTAAAGCCATTACACAACAAATAGGAGTCTATTCTGCTGTACCACACTTGAGGTGCTTGTTTCAACCCATAAAGAGCTTTTCGGAGCCTATAGACTTTGTCCTCTTGCCTTGGGACTTCATATCCAGGTGGTTTCTCCACATACACTTCCTCCTTCAACACTCCATTCAAGAAGTTTGACTTTACATCCATCTAATACACTTTCCACTGATGTTGTGCTACAACTGCTATCATTGTCTGCACTATTTCCAGCCTTGCAACTGGTGCATATGTCTCATCATAGTCAATATTGGGCTGTTATTTGTACCCTTTCACAACTAGCCTTCCCTTTTGTCTTTCAAATTTTCCTTTTGCAGTACACTTGGTCTTATAGACCCACTTCACTCCAATCACTTGCTTACCCTTGGGTAAATCAGTCAACTCCCATGTTTGGTTCCTCTCTATAGCCTCCAACTTTTCATCCATGGCCTTACACCATTTCTCTTTTTTCACCACTTCCTTAAAGTGTGTTGGATCACTATAGGAGAATAATGCAAAATCCAAATTTTCATCAAAATCAACATATCGTGTGCTGTCATAGATCTCCCTCACACTCCTTGTCTTACGTGGCATCAATGATGCGAGTGTAGGGTTTGAATTTTCTTTCGAATTGTTGCTACTCTGACCTCTAGAGCTACCATACTACTGATTGTCGAAGCTAGTGCTCTGCTGAATTCTGGAGCTGCTAGATTGCCATCTCTATTCAGTGCTACTAGATTGCTGTCTTTGTTCAACACTGCTAGAGTTACTGTTCTGCGGCATATCACTAGAGCTGTTGTTTTGTAATGCTCTACAGTAGTTTCTTCTTGAGCTCCCCCTATGTTGCTATCATCAGTAACTTCTTCATCATCAAGGGGTATTGTAACTGAAATACTCATTGTGTCATCCACCGTTCCATCCCATCTTTCATTTTCAATAAACATATCTCTATTGATCACAACATTCTTAGTGATGGGATTGTACAATTTGTAGGCTTTTGACTCCTCACTATAGCCTATGAAGATACACTTTTCTCCTTTATCATCAAATTCCTGCCTCTTCTCTTTTGGAACGAGTGCGTATGCCACACACCCAAATATCCTTAAGTGCTCAACACTCCATTTGTTGTTTGTCCACGTCTCTTGTGGAATCCTATCATGAACAACCTTTATGGGGAACCTATTCAATATATAGACTACTATTGCTACAACTTCTCCCTAAAATATGTGTGACAACCCTTTTTCTTTCAACATACTTGTTGTGATATCTTGAATGGTCCTATTCTTCCTTTCCACCACTCCATTTTGCTGTGGGGTATAACTTGTTGTAAATTGTTTGTGAATGCCCTCATTCCTTCAAAAAATTAGAAAATCATTGGAGATGTACTCTCCCCCTCTATCTATTCTAAGGGCTTTTATATAGTGACTAGTCTCCTTCTCAACTGTTGCCTTGAACCATTTAAACTTCTCAAAGGATTCTGATTTATTTTTCAAGAAATAGACCCAAATTTTTCTGTTGTAATCATCTATAAAATTCATGAAATATGTATTTCTAGCTAAAGTGGGGGTTTTCATGGGTCCACATAAATATGAGTGCACTAACTCAAGGGGTGCTTTTGCTCTCCTAAAATACCCAAATTGAAAAGGTTGCCTATGTTGCTTTCCTAAAATGCAAGCCTCACACTTGCCATCAGGTTCTACCAGGGATGGTAAACCCCTAACAATTCCTTTCCTAGACAATAAAATTAAACTTGAAATGTTTAAGTTCCCATACCTTAAATTCCATAGTTTGGATGGGTCTTTGATGAATGTCTTGCATGTAGACTGTTGTTCAACAACCAACTGTTGTGCGACTACTGTGAGTGCTAAGGAATTTTGCTGTTGCTGACCGTCTAATGTTCCTGTCATAGACACTATGTGCATCCTGAGAGAAAACATTCTATTTCTCGCCATTTGCATTGCAACCAACACTCTCTTGCTACCTCCTCTATCAAATATCTTGCATTCTCCATTCTCCATCAAGATTTTGTAACCATTTTGGACCATTTGTCCAATGCTCAATAGATTATGCTTCATGCCAGGGGCATAATAAACATCTTGGATTTGCTGCTTCTCACCATTCTTGGTTTGAATGTTGACTACACCTTTTCCAATGATGGGAACCTTCTCATCATTTCCCATTTTGATTTTTTTTTTATACTAGTATCTATGGAGGCAAATAAATTTTTGTTACCACTCATGTGGTTGCTACATACACTATCCAAGTACCATACTTTATCATTGTTGCATTCAACATGGTTGCAAACAATGAAAACATTGGACTGTTTGTCATTTTCAACTTTGTTCTCATTGGCTACATTAGCATTTTGACCTCCATGGTCACATTGCTTCTTTCTACACTCACTAGCATAATGGCCATATTTGTGACAGTAATAACACTGCACATTACTTTTGTCATTCCTTTGATTCAAACTGATGTTCTTCCTCTAGTTCTGGTTTGCTGACAGTGAGTTGCTTGGCTCCTCTATGCTGTCAGAACCTCCTATTCCGGAATTGCTTCTTCCTTTGCCTTTTTGACCTCTTCCTCTATTGTTTCTTCCTCTTTCTTGACCTCTTGTATTGGTCTGAGCTTTGAATGCTTGCTGTAGGGAAGGAGCAGATCTGTTCAACCACTGCTCATGGGTTTGTAGTGAACCCATCAACTCATCTATAGTCATCTAAGACAAATATTTTGCCTCTTCAATGGCAACGACTACATAATCAAACTTAGAAGGCAGACTTCTTAGGATTTTCTCAACAATCCTTTGCTATTCCATTTTTTCTCCATTGACTCTCAGCTGATTTATCATGGTTGAAACCTTAGTGTGATAATCTGAAATGGACTCATTATCTTTCATTTGTAGAGTCTCAAAATTTCTTCTCAAGAGCTGCAACTTAGCTAACCTCACTTTGTCAGTCCCTTTATAACTATTTTGCAATATATCCCAAGCTTGTTTTGCAAAGTTTGATGCTACAATACATGGGAAAATAGCCTCACTCAAGGTTTCCTCAATCAAATTGAGGGCTTTTGCATCCTTCATTCTTATCTATTTCAACTGATTTTTTTGTGCATTTGAAAGGTCTGGAAATGCATTTGGGTCTGTAATATCATTGAACCCATTAGTGACCAAATCCTATAGGTCATTTGCAACTAAAATGGTTCTCATCTTCTTAGACAATATATTATAATTCTTCCCATCAAAATTTGGTGGCTGCTGCCAACCTTTGCTCTCACCTCTTGCCTTATTTCTCAAATTTGAGAAGACTAAACAATGCCTAGATAACCTAGGGCTTTACCCACAATAAACAAACTGACTGACTAACTTCCTAGAAAAATAGGGCTCTGATACCACTTGTTGGGAGGCAGGGGTGCAATAAAACACAGTCACTGTTGTGATAGGATGAATAGAGTAGAAATAAACACACATAAAACACATAGAGTATGCACAATGACAACAAAACTAAACATACATAATTTAAATTTTCATATATTCCATATTTGCTTCAAAATACAAAAACTACATAGTATATTCTTTGTTTTGCATGAACAAAATAAAACTAAACTATTTGGACAGATGTCCAATGACTGGGTGCTACACTCACACCTAAAAACATAAAAGGCTACAATCCTATAGCTGCAGTTGACAATGTGTTGCGACTGATAAACATTCCTTCTGTGTTGCTGCTATCACCTTACTTTCTGCTGAACATTCTCTACTTCATCTGCTATTGCAGGGTCTTCTTCCAGTACAAAAACTTCTACCAAAAACTAACTCCAACGGTTGCCAAGACATTCCTTTTGTCTTACTTTCAGCTCATGAGAATGAGCGCTTCATTCTAATTTCAAAATAACCTAACCTCATTAATTGCTACAGGCTGCAACAACTATTTCAGACTCAAAAATATGCACTCCATTTCAAATTCAAAAATACCTACAAAAAATAAATGTTGCAGGTTACTTTGGGGGCAACTTGAAAATCTTCAACTTGACATGGGTGCTGACTTGGAGATTATTTAATATTCCAATACATACAAAGTTGGGGAAGTTATAAAGAGCTATATACTCGCTCTGATATTATATCAAAGATTAATGGTCAGGTTTAAACAATAAACATTAAGTGTTATATGTTTAGTGTGGTTCATGTGATGCTCGCGCTATATGTCTTTTGGTACCATAGGGATGCTGGGGAGACTAGACTCATGATCTCTTGTTGCAATAGGATGCTTTTCGCCAATTGAGCTAGGTCCATGACCCCATATTATATATTTATATTTATTATATATAATAAATACATATTATATATTTATATTTTTAATATAATCTATAATAAATATATAATATATATTATAAATTATATAATATAATATATAGCATTCTTTTATTATTATATTATACGAAATATAGTATTATATTATATTTATAGTATATAGTAAACTATATTATAGATATAAAAATATAATATATTATATATTATATTATAAATATTATATAATATATTTATTCTCTTATTATTATATTGTATAATTGTCATATTATACAACCTTTATCAACATCCCATCTCAAATGGGAGTTTTGGAACAAGGTATGGATATCCATCAAAGCATAAAGGGTGGAGGAATTTTGTGAGAGGTAGTTACAACAGATTTGGTAGACATGTATGCAAAATGTAGTTACACATTCTAAAACCAACATAGTCAACTTTGAGAGTAGTTTTCATACCACTTTCATACCATAAGTAATTGTAGCTATAATTCACCATACAATCAATGGAGATATATAAGATTTAAAGAGTTGAGAAAAGCTGGAATGAGGTATATGCTTAAGTTGAAACTAGTTAAATGATATTTTATTGATGTGAATTATGTGTGTGTGACTTGTGAAGTTATTAAATTGTGACAATCTATGTCTAAGATAGAGTTCTCAATGTGGTTGTGTGGATATACCATTCTATGTTTGTGAATTCATGATTCTCATGGTCTCATGTCTAAGTTGGGATCCTTTTGTATGAGTTTAATCTATTGTAGCACAATGTGCATGTGATCTAGCGACAAGGAAGACTTTGTGGACTAATTTTTTTTATCATCCTTCAGGCCTTAATGGAGTTGTAAGTTGTCATTTTATAAAGAGAATAGCTTCATGGTCATTCTATATAAAGTAAGATGATGATTATTTTGGTGAATCAAAAATACAAATGATGGTCATCCTAGTAGAAATGGTGTATTTTTCATATCAATTTCAAGTCAAGAATAACATGGATTTCCATAGTGAGGTGTTATTTCAGTTATCAAGGTATTCTTAGGATGATTTCTATTTTAGTTTAAAGTTGGATATTATTTCTTTGGTATATCAAGGTGTTACATTTTGATCAAGGAATTTCCTTGTTGGGATGTACTAGGGCTCATTGAAGTGGTTGTAGGCCCCAAAACCATGTTGAATTTAATTGTGACTCAAATTTTTAGAGACTTGTGTGTGTTGATATGTATGCATGCTTGCACATGTATCAATTGGTCAATCTAGTGATATTGAGTTCTAGATTGGTTGAGTGGTGGATGCCATAATTTTCTTAGATTGTCTAAGTGGTGAATTATACGGTCTTATTGGATTGGTTTTATAAATTAGATACAAAATTTCTTAATGGTATAAGCCTTGTACCAATCAAATGGTTTGAAAACCTTTGAATGCACACACTTCAACACCCCTACAACATTGAATACCTCATTGCAATGGTTGATAGGAGGAAAAGTAGGATGAAACTTGGATTGACCTCCAAGCAAAGAACTCTACACTTTAATAATAAATTGGTAACACATGTTTATATATTATATGAATTAATGAATACCTTTGGTTATAATAATGATGAATGAATATTATCTCTAAATTTGTGATCCTAATTACAACTATATTTGACTATTGCAATGAACTTTCTAATCTATGTTTATCCAATATGTCTATATGCCTATAGGATAAAGGGTTAAGATAGGAATTAAATACTTTTGCATTAGTTGCATACCTAGAAAATTCTAGTGAAGACTAAATTCCATATGCCACATCTAATGTTTTTTAACAATCCTTAATCATAACTACAAAGAATATTGAGTTCTTGTCCTTGATTCATTTCGTGATGTAAATTCTTAAGTCATGGTTAATAATTTTTGTTTAGTTGATTTTGAATAGAATTTTACCATAAGCATACGTGTTTGTATGAAAACAAGAAAAGAAAAACAGTATTTTGGAAAGAATCTAGAACGATGAACTTTAAGAGATGGATTTTTTCTTAAGAATTTATTTAGATGGATTCTTTCTTTGAATTTCTTAGATCCCATCCCACTTTTATGTTCCTTTTTTTCTCATTCTAATGCTATGATCCAACTATAAAATTTGTTAGTTTCCTTGGAAAAAATTGGTCTCATATTTTATGTTGAATGAGGAGTATTCTTTTGCAATTAATTTTAGTATTTTAGTTTCCATTTTGTTGGGTTCTCTATACTCCTAACACCCTTGCTCTTTTTCCTCAATCTTAGAGCTTAGTAAGTTATTTATGAGTTCCGCTCTTATCTGTCTTCTATCATCTTCTCTCTTCTTCCTCATGGTTGAAGTTAAACCTATGAAAGCACAATGATAAACAAGTATTTTCTATTGATACACTATAAAGGACTAACTTTTGAATTTTAGCTTTGTAACTACTTGCATCAATAGAGTAGCTACATGGTCAATCCCTAATCAATCTCAAAATTAAACATAAAATTGTTATCCTTAATGGCCCACCATGCCCTTAGTTTAAACCATGCTTTGATCCCATATAGCGCAACCCAATAGACTTAAAAAAAATTAAACTATTTATTTAATTCAACTTCTTAAGTTTTTTCCCACATTATATAAAGGAATGTAGTCTTACAAAATAAATAAATCCCTATGAAAAGTCATCCACAACTTCTATTAGATTGACATACTTGGATTCTTGGATTTCATAATAACATTAAGCTTGGGCATTCTTCACTAGGCATAAAAGAATTCCTAATTTTATCTTAACATTGGGTGACATCTGAGAGATGGGCCTTAAGACAAGATTTAGTCTAGATTTAACTATCAAATTTCATTAGAATCGGTATGGGAACACATGACCAACTCTAATTGTTACATTTTTTACAGTCATGAGATCCCAAGCATATTTGGCATATACTTTAATTATTCTTATGGATCAATATTATTATTTTATACAACCTAGTTTAATTAGGTGTCTAGGTTTAAAAATGTAATGGCCTTAGATTCGTGAGCTCAATGGATGCAAGAGTCCTATAAAACATTACACAATTGTAAGTTAGTTCTAGAGTCCTAAGGTTGTATCTCTAAAGTATTCCAAAGTGGACACCTATTTACTTAGGATTGAGTTTAATATAAACACATGGCATGCACCCAATTGTTAGGTTTCTTGACTCTCAACATCTTAGGCACAAACATATTATCAATCCTAATTTATTTGAGAGCTTGATTTTGGAACTTAAATGATTATCTCTAGAGTTCCACACACTTAAGTCGTCTACTAACTTTAACTAATTATATATAATATATAATATATAATGTTGTCTTATTATTATATTATATTATATAAATAATATTAAATATTTATATATGATATAATATTTATATAATAAAATAATATAGTATAATCTTATATAATATAATATATTATAATATATAAAAATATAAATATATGATATAATATAAAAATATAAAAAATATAATATATCTATTTATATAATATAGCATATATAGTATAATCTATAATAATATATAATATATAATATAAATAATATATTATAATACAATATATAATATAAAGACAGATATTTTTGTAGCCTTTCAAATGAAAATATTTGAACTCTTAATAATTACATAAGCCTTGAAAATATTTTTGCAATTTAAAAAATACAGCTGAAATGACAAACACAAATAGGAAGAGGCACATATTAAGAGGGCCCCATATGAGCCACACTAAGCAGTTAACGCTTAGTGTGTGTTGTTTAAGGCCAATCCAAAATAATCCCAATGAATATGCCTTACATTTCTATATTAGATGCTAGGTATAAATAACCTCCACCTATAACAAATTCCATGAAACAAACTCATGGAGAAAATAGACTTAAAAAAAACTATATTTTTTTTTTGCTTTGTAAGAGGTGAGTTTTATAAAAATGCTCCAATTTAGCCTAGCCAACATCCAGTTGAGATCACAAAAGAGGGATCTCATCCCCATGGATTTAGCACTATGCCTTATTTATTTAGCCATGGTCGTTCTCGACCATTCAAATCACTACCTATTTGATCACAATCCAAACCATTACTACTTAGACTAAAAGACTATGCCTAAACAACAACCCAACTACACTTGTGCATTGCTCATATTTTCGCAATTCAATTTATGAGAGAGAATCCTGGCAACTGTTGCCAGCTGGGAGTTGACACCTAATTTAGCTTGAGGGCCCAACATATCACTGATTTCCTTTAATTTGAGAATAACCTTTTCCTTTTTCTACGCTTTGAGCCTTTCTAATTCCCCTTCATTTTGTTGTTGCATTTTGTTGAAAGCATCCCCATTTGGACTGCTATTCCTCTTCTTTTTCCTTACTATTTTCCATTCATTACCTTCATCCCCATCAGTGGAATCCTTTAGATCGTGAGTTGTAGCATGAGAGGAGCAGTGCCCAACTACTGTGGTATGAGTACCTTCGCCCACTACCGTGGAGCCTTGAAAGGTAGCATAACTGCCATCAACACAAGACAATTTTTGTTCAATTCTTGATATTTGAGGATGCTCATCGATCTTTTTCTCCATCTTGTTGCTGGTATCAATTTTTGAGGAACCACAATTTTTGAGTGGGTTGAACACCGAGTAATGTTTTGGAGAAGCATCTTTCCACTAGGAAGCTTCCCGTTTTGCTTGGGATTTTGCATTTGGGCACTTTGAAGCAATGTGCCCAATTTTGAAACATCTACATTTGAAAGTTAATCCTTCATAATCCAAAGGTTGCAGCTAGCAATTACCATTCACATTCAGGTTAATCTTTGCTAGAAGGGCTTTGGATATATCTATCTCCACCAAAATCCTGTCGAAGGTTGTATGAATGAAATTTCCTGAATCTGCATCTATGCGAATGAAGTTACCAAGAGAGTTTCCAATGGCTGCAAAACAAGATTCAAACCAATAGTGTAGGGGAAGATTCGGGAGGTGAACCCATATCGACATAATTGAAAATGATTCACTGGTTGGATCAAAATTGGGGTGCCACGATTTTAAAAGCAGTGTGTTGTCTCCCCAATGCCATGTGTGGCTAAGGATGGCATTTTTGTCATGCTTGTTGTCAAAAACCACTGTGAAAAAACCTTTTGCACTAGGGTAAATCTCCAAATTATTTTTCATTAGAGGGAGCCAAGATTTGGAAATCCACTCATGCAATCCTAAAAGGCTAGGCCAAAATTGACTGAGCCTACCAATTAACCCATTTTGAGAGAAAAATTCTTCATTTTCACGCAGTTCCTTCACTAAAATAGCATCAAGCTCTAGTTCCACAGGTTTATCTGAATAAAGAATAGGCCTCTTGTTGATTGTACCTGGTTGCTTGGGTTTAAAGCTCGACACAGGGGTGCCGTTAGATCTCCCATCCATCCCCCTTCCATTTTTAACAACATTCACAAAGGAGTCCGTAGCAAATCCAACCCAAAAGACACCCTCGAGAATATCACCAGAATTCTGGCATGGATTTTTAATTGCGTCAAAAAATGGGGTATTTGGCTAAGATTCAACCACCACAGTCACTTTTCTCTTGTTTTTGTTGAGCACTTTAGCCTGGTCAGCAACATCCCCAACCAAATTACCAGCCAGGGAACCATTGACATTAAATCCCCCACCGTTGCACAGTCCATCACCAACTCCTTTGAGAGTTGCAGGAGAATGAAGGGAATTTTTGGCCAAACCATGGGATCTGCCACTGGCCACAACCAATCCATTTTGCATGAGCTCAGAACTAGAGAATTTAACACCACCATGGGAGACTGAAACTTCACCAGTATTGCTCGCAGCACCTGAAACCCTAGAAGTGCAGAAATTCAGCAGTGCCATTTTTGAATATGAATTAAAACAAACTATTAAAATAATATGGAAACAAACAATAACAAATAATAAAAAACCACCCACGAGGTGTCAATGATGGAGTAATCCAATAGGCACATCCCCAATCTATCAACAATCTTTAATCAATCAAAAAAAATCTTTGTTTTAATGTGTATTACTTTCTTTGCAAGTCTTTCTCTATGCACCACAAGGTGGACTATACACTCTCTCCTCGATGATACAAATGGATCTCAAATATTTTTTCTAGCATGATGGCAATTGGTTAGGTTTCTCATCACACTTGTTTACAAATGGTTCTTTCATTTGTTTCCTTGAGTTGATAGTTTGTATTGTGTGGTAGTGGTTGTATAGTGTCTCATCTTCCATGATTGACTAGAGCTTCATTAATTTGGTTTGCATATTCTAAATCTTATCAATTCCTTATTAAATGTAAGGAGACTTGTCATTAAGACCGCATTCCATTTTGTCTAAGTTTTAAGTTTCTAAATTCAAACATGAAGATCTTAGTTTCATGCCATTATTTTGGGCTAGCAATAAAATAGGTTATGGATCTTAGTTAGGTTTGCAACATGTTCTAGAGAATATGACTATGTTTGATTCCCATAAGAAGATATTTATAAATAATAATGATGTGATAATTTGGGGTTGTCATTGATATATCCTAAATATTCTAGCATGTTTGTTAAGCCCTTGACATGTATAAGTATGCATCCCTAAAATAATGGTAAGGATTAATCACTTTCAAAAAAAGTTACATCTTTCAAAATTATAAAAGCTTTATATTTTATGATATTCTCTCGCAAGAAGTTATAGGCATGTGTTCCACATTAGATGTATTGTATTCCAGAAGTCAATAAAGATATAGGTTGTTATTTCATTTTTCCTCTTGGTTGCCACATTTCTGTGTGTTTTCTATTGAGATGTGTGATTTAACAATCCTTAATTAGACTCTTTGACCTTTCCTTGCATCAAGTGATATAAAAATGAGGTACGCTTCATCTAGTGAATTGATCTCCAAGGATCCAAGTGATTTTGAAATGTATATGGTATGGCATGTTATTTCCAAATCTTACATTGCCCTAATTTCCATGTAGTGTTATGTTGTCATGTAACATGTAACAATGATAAGGATAAAGATATGTAGATAAGGGAGAGGAGAGAGATGAGAATAGAACCAGTGAGAAAAATGGGGGAGGGGGAGGATATGAGAGGTTGAGAGATGAGGAGATTGAGAGAGTGAGAAGGAAGGGATGAGATATGACGTGATAGAGAGAGGAATCAGGGAGAGGATGGGGAGCACATATAGAAGAGAGGGAAGGGTGGGAGGAAGGAAGAGAGACAAAGAGAGGGGGAGATAGAGAAAATTAGAGAGGGAAGGAGGGAGGGGAAGAGAAATGATATATATATATATATATAGAGAGAGAGAGAGAGAGAGAAAGAGAGAGAGCTCAAGGGAGAGACATTCAAATAAAGGGATAGAGATAATGAGAGAGAGAGAGGTCTAGAGTATAAGAGATAAACAATGAGTGAGATAGAAACATAGAGAGAGAGAGAGAGAGAGAGAGAGAGAGAGAGAGATGATCAATTATATTTAATATTTTTTTCTTTTATATATCTTAAAGATACATTATTAGATAACTATAGATTGAAAGGATCAAGACATAGTGGAAATTAAAGGACACATCCACTAGTACTCACCTACTGATCCCAATGTGTTCACACCCTCAATTTGGTCTCAAGAGGTGCAACAAAAATATGGTAACATGAATGAGACATTTTGCAAGAATACATTCATTGTTGGCACGATAAATTAAATGGAGTTTAGGAAAATAAGAGATGTTATTTTTGTTGGACTTGACATCCACTTGTAAGTACAAATAGAGCATTCCTAGGTGTCATGAATTTTGAGAAAAACTATATCAATTTTTTACATTTTTTTGCTCTTATATCTCTTAGGAGACTTTGGGAAGTCAATGTAGCTTGAAAATATTAGGGCACAATGGTAATGAAATGAGGCCTCCACTAGCATTCTCTCACCACCCACCATAATGTGTTCACACCCTTGGTTTGGTTCTACAAGGTGTATAAAAGAGTATGCCCCTTTACACCCTTTCACTAAATATGAATGAGGTGTTTTACAAAAAAATATTTGTTATCAACATGATCAAATGGTTTGGAGTTAATGAAAATGAAGATAAGTTATTATACTTAGACTCAATATTCAATCATAATGCAAACAAAATGTATACACCTAAAAATGGTCTGGAGAATCTAATTAGTTAAATATGACTTTTTTGATTAATTAATCTTAATTCATCTACTTAGTAAATAAATAGAAATATTTATTTATATTAAGTTCACTATTAATTCTTCTATTTTCCTCTTAATTAAATAAACAAAATTAAATGCTTTTTTTATTTAATTATTATCATTATTATTTCTTCTATACTTTATCCATTAAATTCTATTTAAATTAAATACACAACTTCAATATTTTGTGTTATTTAATTAACTTGTCATATTTCCTCTTAATTAAATAAAGATATCCTAAAGTTTTTATTTAATTATCATATTCCTCTTTATTAAATAAGAAAATATCAAATATTTGTTTTATTTAATTAAATCTTCCTATTATGCTAAATTGAATAAATAAAAAATATTCAAATAAAGGCATAAATCAATATTCTTCTATTCACTCACCAATAAAATTAGATTTTTTAAATCTGATTAATGCAACTGACATTCACGGGAAAGCTTCGGGGACAAACTTGTAGGCAATCCTCTCAATCTTCTTCCTCAGATCTTTCCTATCATCTTGCCTAGTGTTTTCATGGGGAGGGACAATCCCCATGATCAACTCCAACTCCTCAATCTCTCACCACTCAAATCTCAAGATTCAATCCAGGCCTCTGTTGTGCTGCCCCTATGCAAAACTGCTACTGGAAATTTATAAATACAACTTCCTTTCACAGGAAATCATTCGAGAAAAATCCCAATTTATGCAAACTTACTTTGCAGCATTCATAGCAACCAAGCAACCCAACAATAGCATTAGCAATAGCATTTCAACATCATAGCATCATAGCATCAATAGAATAGGATTTTTACATCACGACAACATCTTAGTTTTTACTGTAGCTTCATTTAGCAAGTTTCATGTCAGGATAGTTTACAGTAACATCATATCATCTATATATCATTAGCAATCATCACATCATTGCATTTAGCATCCATTCCGTTTTCTAGATAGGCATTTTAAATAGTTACGATGCTTACAAATCTGAGAGCCTCTGTAACTTGACAAATCTTTTTGAGATGGGACGCATTCAAGCTTTTTTATGTTTTTAAATTAGTTTAATTCATGATTAATCTTGATATAATGTTTCATTAAGGAGTGTTTTTAATTGTTTTTAGTATACTTTTTCCACACTTACATTCTGGCACCCACCGTGGGGCTGGAACCCCATGTTTTTAACATGTTTTTTTTTAAAAGCTTTCGTACAGGAATCTAGCGTAACTCTTTTAGCACGATTGAAAGATTCTGCAGTGCATCTGACTCGAACTATAGCACTTCCAATGAAAAGTTTAGTGCTTTGAAGGACTGTTTTAGCGCTTCGACCAAAAAGCTTTCAGCACAGCCTGACTATCAAAAACTCAAAACTGTTTTAGTGCATTTGATGATTTCTATAATGCTTTTGAAGGATTCTATAGCACTTCCACCATTTTCTATAACACTTCTGAGCATTTCTATAGCACTTCTGACTTTTGTCATAATGCTTCTGTGTAATTAATTTTCTGGATTCGACGCGATCGCGGCCACTAAACTTCATTTCTTTAGTTGGATTTAAAATGAATCAATCTAGGATAGACATTTCTTCAGTTGGTTTAAAAATGAATCAATCCTAGGATAGTCACATTTTCAAAATTGGTTTAAAATTTATCAATCTAGGGTAGCCACCAAACATTTCAATTTGGAATTAAAATTGAACACCATTTCTTTTTTTGTGAAGCAACATCTTCACATAGATAAAAAATTGTTGTTTGGGCTCTAAAAATTGAACAAGTTGATTTATGTGTTTGTGTGGTGATAGGCATATGCTCTCCCGTTAACTGGGTGATCAAAAAGCTAGAATCATCCTTTATGTATTTTTCAAAGCTTTATTAAATCTTGTAGAAGGCTTGCCGTAGTGGGAAAAAGTACTCACCCTATGGGAACGACCTAAATGGGTTCAAACCAAAGCCATGTTTTTCCACCCCACTCTAAATTTTAAAGCAAATATGGGGAAACCCTCTTTTTCGGAAGTGTGCAAGATAACCATCCCCAAAACCTTTGTTCTAAAGGTTGGGAGGTCTCCTGAGGGAGTTTATTATTTCCTCTCCAAATGGAAACCCTATCTAGGAACCATAGAGTAGTTTCCAACCGAGTCAGTAACTAGACATTGTAATACTCATAGTGCAAGGGGAGGGAAAAATCTACCCCCAAGACACTCACCATATAATTTCCAAGAACCGTTTGCTCAAGGGATCGAGAAATCTAACCATGAGTATGCACCTAGAAAAGACAAAAACATAGGCACCCTCTAGGGGGTGACACGACTGTGTGAGTCAACACAATTCTAAGTTGTGGGCTATTGAGTACAACAATGACCTTTTGACTATTAAGAGTGAGTTTGTCTAAAGTGTTTTATTGTTATCAAACTAGTGAAAATAGGACCATGCGTGGTTATTTTGAACATACACTATTTGTTTAGATTACAACTCTTAAAAACAACTATCTACATTTGATTGGTGTGTATTCTAAAATCATTAAAATTTAGATAAAAGATCATCCTGAAAAATACAAACAAATTGAACATAATCAAACTGAGAATATATGATTAGAGATTGGAAAACCACTAAGTTTGTCAAAAAATCTCTTGCCAAGAGAATTAGAAAACCCAGGACACCACTTAGTTACAAACATATTTTGCAAAGAAGACATTTCTTGTATCAAAACAGGAAGATTTTGCTTTATCATAGAACATTCCTCCATAGGTTTCATATTTCACTAGGGGTTACATCGATGATTATGCTATAGAGCCCTTGAATTCACAAGCCTATATTTAGATAAGCACCTTTTCGTAGGAACATAACCATAGTCAACATATTCGTCAATCTTCCATTCCAAAACCAACCATAGAATACTCCACTAAACCTAATCAATTCTTACAGTAGACAAACATTTAAGTTTTTATCCAAAATCAAGGAGTTACCATCACACCTTATGACCATTTGGCGACCTATAACTCCCATTCAACAATCAGGACTTATAGCACCTATCATACAACCTAGCCTTACATACATTGAAAGTGCCCAAACCGAAATCATCAGTAGTTGAGAACTTTCATTTTCAAAGAAAACCAAACACCCCATCAATTTCTTACAACATCCATCATTAGTTGAGAACTTTCATTTTCAAAGAAAACCAAACACCCCATCAATTTCTTACAACATCCATCATATTGAATGAAGAAGAAGAAAAGACAAACATAGCAATAGGAAGACACATGTTACTACCTCCTGCCTCATAATAGGCAGTGAATGAAATTGTGATAAGGTACTGGAGCCACCATACAACATACCTTATGACCATTTGGTGACCAACAACTCCTTTTCAACAACCTAGGCTAACCACCCCAATATTTCAGCTAGGTAATGTACACATTGAAGGTACCCAAACTAACATCATCAACAGTTTGAGAACATTCATTTTTGAGAAAAATGAAACACCTTGTCAATTTCTCACATCATCCATAGTATTAGACAAAGAAGAAGAGAAAGCAGACATAGCAGTTGAGAAACCCATATTACCACCCCTCGCTTGGAATTAAACAAAAACTATAGCGCTTCTACCATTTTTTTGTGCTTCTGAGCAATATTACAATGCTTATGTCAATAGTAAACCAAACTCTGTCAGTGATTAGAAAATAACAATGTTATAACACTTCTACATACTATTCTAGCGCTTTTGCACTATCTATCAGTGCTTCCACAGTAAAAAACAACACTTTTGCTATCTATTTCAGTGCTTCTAATCAAAATTATAGTGCTTCTGTCAGTGTTAAAAATATTACCAATATCAGAGAATTCACTAGTCCTTTAGTGCATATGCGCTCTATTTTAGAGCTTATGCTCTCTTTAACAACGCTTTTACCAGAAATTTTAGTGCTTTTGCACTCTGTTTTAGTGCTTCTACTTTCTATATTAGCGCTTCCATAGAACAAAAAAAAAGAACCTTAGAAAACAACTGTTAGAATTATTAACATCAGAAACACATGATTTTACCAATCAGGAACATTTCACAGATCAAACAATGTCCTAGAAAACCTAAAACAACGTAGGCTTCACAAGTCAAATTTGTTTTCAAACATAAAACTAGATCTTGAAAAATACAAAATGTCCAAATATCAAAACACATCTCAAGTATTGAGTCAAGTTTCCTCATCAATAGAATACATCATTCTATTTGACTTTGTTAAAATAAAATTGACATTAATCCCAACACAAAAGATCCAAGTTTAGTGGAAACAGACAAAACTTGTATGCCAATCTTGACAAGGTTGCAAAAACAAAAACTAAAAAAAAAAGGAAATTGAAAATCCAAACATGACTGAAGAAAACCCTATTTTCTAATTCCAACAAAATAATAACAATGAAATAACTCAAGAGGATGTACAACATGCTCAACAGGATCCAAATTTTCATAAATTAATGGAAAAGGTTTTAGAACAAGACATGGAGACATATCTCTTGATGTTAGCAAAGTTAGGTGCTAAACTTCCTAAAGACTTTGATATCAATCGATTAAAGGAAACACCTAGGACAAATGAATTAACCGAACCACACCACACCCATGACACAAATCAAGTAGTGTCTTTAACAACTCAAATGCAAAATCTATAGCAACATATTCAAAACATGCAAACAGGAACCACAAAGAAATATTTAGTACATGACATTTTTCCTTACCCTTTTCATCTGTGTGTGGATATGATACCTTTCCTTAGACACTATGAGTTTCCTAAATATGAAAATTACAATGGTAAATCGGATCCGATTGACCATGTACGAGAATTCAGAACAATGAGCCTCGAGTTCGCACAAGAAGATACATACCACATGAGGTTATTTCCTAGGAGTTTGGGAGCACATTGCATGGAATGGTTCTCCAAACTAGAACCAGGGATTAGATCCTTTGAAGAATTGGTCAACAAATTTATCACACAGTTCTCTTTTAACATCCAACATGACGTAACCATAAAGGATCTGTATAACATGAAACAAAAGAAGGGTGAGACATTTCTATCCTTCTTACAACGTTGGAGAAAGTTGTTCGCTAGATATCCTCGATCAATACTTGAAGAAGAAAGGATTGAATTGTTTATTGACAACTTAAATGGAGAAATGAGTTATAGATTGGAATTACAATGTCCCCCGACATTTGAAAAGCCAGTGATTGCTTAAAATTGAAGAAGCCCTAGTCAAATGAGGAGTGATCAAGCATTATAATGACACATCAAATAATGCGAGTTCCTCAAATCAATATGTAAACAATGAGAAACCAAAATTTTGGCAGAAAAATAGAAATACTGGAAGCAACGATGCTCCAACTGACACACAAAATACTAAACCAGTATTCAATTTGATGGCAACAACTGTCAAAAAAATCAAAATGAAAACCATAATAACAATCCAAGTACCAGTCAAAACAATAACACCAACAATGGAGAATCTCGACTGTCATATCAAAGACAATCTAATAGACAAAGATTCACCCCATTAGGACAAACCTTGGAATCAACAATGAGAGAACTCATTGCAAATAGACTCATTACCCTACTAGAAGCATGAAATTGGGAACCAAAGGTAAAACCATCTTGGTGGAACAATGCGGATTATTGCAACTTCCATAAGAATAAGGGACACAAAACAAATGACTGTATGCAATTAAAACATTTGATACAAGACTTGATCAAAGCAAAGAAGGTGTTTGTCAAAGGGCATCAAACAAATAATGATCATAGTGCATTTACAAATCCATTACCCAACTATGAAAAAGGGGAGTCTTCTTCAAATGGTAAAGGAAAAAGCATAAATTATGTCTATGACACCACCATTCTTTTCCTTTCTGAGGTTGAGAAAAATGACATTGATAATCAAACAAAGGACACAAACATAAATGACATCAAATCCTTGAACATGATATCAAGCTCAAACACAAGTGACAACCAAATCAACGTTTTAAAGATCAGGGAAACACAAGAACATCAACCAGTCAATATAATGACTAGGGGGCAGTCCAAAGTAACATTAAAAGGAGTTTCATCCAAAAACACTACTCCCACACAACATCAATACAACATTGTGGACCAATTACAAAAGATACCTACACAAATATCCATTTTGGAGTTTCTCAAAATTTCACCATCACATAAGGAAGTTTTGGAACAGGCTCTGGTGGCTACTACTGTACCCAATAATCTAGATGTTTGTCAATTCCAAGCCATGGTGGGACATCTGACCATACCTCATTGTTTGTCATT
Source organism: Sequoia sempervirens (assembly GCA_007258455.2). Lineage (NCBI taxonomy): Eukaryota > Viridiplantae > Streptophyta > Pinopsida > Cupressales > Cupressaceae > Sequoia > Sequoia sempervirens. The sequence continues at coordinate 54,698,246 of VDFB02000363.1, read as the reverse complement.
CTCCAAAAAAGACGATTTTTCATTAAATCACCCACACAATGCAGCCTTGCATATAGAAGTACTAATCCATAAACACCACGTCAAGTGTGTCCTAATAGATGGAGGAGTTGGGTTAAATATTTGTACTTTGAAACTAATTCATGCGCTAGGCTATTCTGAAAATGCCATTGATGCTAGGAGAAAGATAACAATAAAGGCATATGATGAAGAGGAAAGGTCTTCCAAAGGGCTGATAGTACTTCCAATTCAAGTGGGACCGATTCTCAAAAACATTGTTTGCAAAGTGTTAGACAAGGATCTAACATATAACATACTCTTGGGTCATCCCTGGATCCATGAAATGCAAGCGATACCCTCAACATACTATCAATGTTTGAAATTTCTAGTAAATAGATAGGAGGTTACTATATCAGTTGACAACAATAATCCACAAACTTGCAACATGTTAAAAGAAAATCAAGACACTTTGATACCCTACAATGGGGATGATAACACATCGGCCTCATCCAGTGGTGAAAAAAAACTCAATTTCATATCTAAATGGGTTGAGAAGAAGGATCAAGTAAAGGAAACAACTGTTGTAGATACAACATTATCAAACAATGAAGGTCCTATGATTAATCTATCACAACAGATTGTGGACAAGGTCCAATTGAAGGAAAAAGGCTTAGGAGAATATTCTCTTGAGAGATCTTTGTGCTTGCCACAATTGCTACCATCACCAAAAACATATGGGCAGCCCATTCTGATCACACCACGTTCCTCACAACCAATCACAGCTCTGAATGAAATATTTGTAAAAAGAGGTACACTTGAAGATGAATCTGAAGACAAATCCATTCTCAATTGGCTATACAAAGATGAGGAGGCCTCTACATCAGCGAATATCAACATCAAAACATACCAGTATGGAAAAGGGAAGGCTATCTTAGAGAAGATGGGCTATGAAGGCCAAGGACCAATTAGCAAGAGAAAGGATAGTATTATTGAATATTAAAACTCTAACACTGCAACCTAAGGAAAAAATAGGATTAGGTTACACAGGAGAAGAAAAAGAGGAAATAAAGTCTAGGTATGTGCAGGATCATCATGGAAAAAACAGGCCCTTAAGTGGCAAAAAAATCAGAGTTAGGCAACTTGATGTAAAAATTTGAATAAGTTATCTATATTATTTCAAAAATATGTAACAGTAGAATCTATAGAAAATTGAATGTATTTTCTAAAATACTAGGTTTATTTTAAAAATAAATATATCTATTTGGTGAAAATGTGAAATTTCAATGCAGTAGTACTTAAATTTTAGGGAAAAAATAAGAAGTAGGTGTTTGTCTGACCACCCTAACCACAACAAAATCATAATATTTTTTTATAATATTTTAGATATAAGTAGAGGACTCATGTTCCAATGTGATGCATATTTTTTGTAATTTTTTCCAAATAATTAATTATGAATTTTTTATTACAAATTTTAAAAAATATAAAAAATCATATGTCTAACCACCTTAACTTGGTCAAAACTTCATGAAATTCAATTTTTTTTAATCCTAGAGTATGCGAAGCATAGAATGTGACATATTTTTTGGATTCAAAAAATGTGATACCATTTGAAAGCTATAGATTTTTTTCAATTAGCCTATCAATCAGGACTTTATTCGTAATTCAAATAAAAAATGAATAATAATTATTTATTAAATTCAAAGTAAAGAATAATTTATATTGGTGGAAAGCTAGGAATCTCCTTTAAAAACCCTTTTTGTTTCATCAATTTTGGGTAAACAAAAAGTCGTCAGCCACATGGGCCATCATATCACTTACATATCGCCACTTTTTGGCACTCCATGATCCTGCACATACTTAGAAAGTGGTAGAAAGGATTCTACAAATGAGAGATGGTTCTGACACAGATTCCAAGTGAGGACGATTAGACATCGAATGAGATAGATGACTTGGAGGTCAGTAATATCATAGACCTCAACCTTCCTACTGACAAGTTTGACCACATAGCTATTAGAACACTTACAACTATCAACCTTACTCAAACTGATGATTTCTTACCCTTGAGACATCCTGAACTTATTGAATGGGAACCCACTGAGCTTATTAATATACCAGTCTTTTCAAATGATGCTGGCATCATCAACTATCTTTGCAATAATGAACCTGATACGCATTCAATCCATAACACTCATAGTGATGCTTCAAAACGGGAGGGTTCCAAATCTTCCAGTTGCAAAAATGACAACACGAAAAATAAATCTAATGGTGAAAACCTTTATGAGGTAGTATTAGATTTTGAAAAAGAAAAACTAAGGAACATATCCAATGGTTAAAACCTTTCTAAGGCACTAAAGGATGGAAGATTTGACACACTCCCAGAACATTACCATGACAAATCATCAGTATTGGTAGAACATACACAGTCTATAAATCTGGGAACAACTGAAAAGGAAAAGATCCTACATCTGGAAACATCCATGTCAGAACAGGAGAAGCTTTCCTTCACCAAATTCTTTGAGGAGCGACACATCAATTTTGCATGGTATTATTTTGACATGCCAGGATTGGATCCAAATCTCCTAATGCATCATCTATCACTACCCAATGGAATCAAACCAGTCAAGCAAAAGTTAAGAAAGATGCATCCCTACATCGCCTTGATGGTTAAGGCTGAGTTGAAGAAATTATTGGATGCATGATTTATTAGGTCCATAGATTATGCAGAATGGATCTCAAACATTGTGTCAGTATCAAAACCTGATAATAGCATCGAAATTTGCACAAATTTTAGGGATTTAAACAAGGCATGCTCGAAAGATGATTTTCCTCTACCAAGCATTGATATCATAGTAGATATAACAGTAGGCCACACAATGTTGTCATTAATGGATGGTTTCTCAGGGTACAACTAGATAAAAATAGCACCTGAAGATCAGGAAAAGACAACATTCACTTGTCCTTGGGGTACATTATGTTGGAATGTCATGCCCTTTGAGTTGAAAAGTGTAGGTGCAACATACCAGCGGGCGACCACTATTTTCCACGACATGATGCATACTTTCATGGAAGATTATGTAGATGACATCTTAGAAAAATAATTCACAAGGGAAGGACATTTGGAAATTCTAGATAAAATATTTACTAGGTTGGAAAAATTCAATGTCAGGTTGAACCCAAAGAAATGTGTGTTTGGGGTAACATCAACAAAACTCCTTGGTTACATAGTATCAGAAAAGGGTATTGAAGTGGACCTAGCTAAGGTTAAAGCAATAATGGAGATGCCACCACCTAAAAATATTAGTCAACTATGGTCCCTACAAAGAAGGTTACAATCCATCAGGAGATTTGTCTCACAGCTAGTGGACAAGAGTAACCCATTTAATCATCTACTTCATAGGAATGCTTCATTCAAATGGGATCATGACTGTGAAACAAATTTTGACTAGATAAAGAAATACTTGATATCACCGCCAATACTCATGCAACCTACAACAGAGAGACCATTGTTGCTATATATAGCAACAACTAACATATTTTTAGGAGCTCTATTGGCACAGGAGGATTCTGAAGGAAAATAACAAGTTTTTTACTACATCAGTAGGACACTCAATGGATATGAAATAAACTACACATTCATAGAGAAGGCTTGTTTGGTAGTGGTCTTTGTAACCTAGCAGTTGTGACACTACATGTTGACTCATACAGTTATACTAATAGCAAAAATAGACCCATTGAAATATCTACTCAGTAAAGATACTCTAATAGGGAGATTGGAAAAATGGGTCATGATCTTAAGTGAGTTCGACATCCAATATGTTGACAAGAGAGCCATCAAATGATAGGTAATAGTGGATCAACTAGCTGAAGCTCCATTATAGGACTATCATCCAATGAACATTGAATTTCCAGATGCAAACATCCTGAATATCACAACACAACAATGGAGGCTCTATTTTGATGGATCATACACACAAAGAGGGTCTGGGGCATGAATTCTATTTGTCACACCTTAAGGGCACACTATTCCAAGATCCCATAGGCTAATGTTTCCTTGTACCAACAATATAGCTGAGTACGAAGCATTGATTATCTACATCAAGGTAGCTTTTGAATGGAAAATCACATAAATGCAAGTGTATGGAGATTCACAGCTTGTTATATATCAGGTAAATGATGCGTATCAGACTAAGGATGAAAAGCTCATGCCTTACAAGAAAATGATAGATGATCTTAAAAAGTACTTCATGGATATCAAGTTCAAGCAAATACCAAGGGCAGAGAACAAGGCTGTAGATGCCATGGTGACGATTGCTTCCCTTTTACAATTACCAGAAAAGAAAGGTCGTTATGAGTTTATGGTAGAACAAGTATCTAACCCTGCATACGATAATCCTGATTCACATACCATATGTCAAATAACCGACACTCAAACCTCACAATATGAAGAGATCTATACTTACCTCAAGGATAATATCCTCCTGCCTGATCTCTCTAGAAACCAAAAGCGTAACTTTATCCATTAATTTGCAAGACATACATTGATTGCTGATATCCTCTACCATTGAGGTCTAGATGGTACTCTTCTTCGGTGTTTGGAACATCACGAATTTGAAACATCCTTACGAGAGGTTTATGAAGGTATTTGTGGGACCTATTCAAGTTGGCTGACCTTAGCTAAGAAACTCCTTCGTTTAGGGTATTATTGGCTGAACATGGAAAAGGAGTCCTATCAATATGTCAAAAAGTGTCAAAAATGCCAGATACATGGTAATCTAATTCATGCACTAGCACAAGAGTTACAACCCTTCACATCAACATGGCCATTTTGTTAGTGGGGACTGGACCTAGTAGGAAAAATAAATCTATCTTCATTTAAAGGACACAAGTCCATCATCACAACAATAAATTATCTCACAAAATGGATGGAAGTGGTTCCTTTGACAACTATCACTAGAAAGCAGATTTCATCTTTCATACTCAACTATTTCATTTGTCGGTACGAGGTACCACAATCCATTGTCACAGATAATGGTAGGCCTTTTAAAAACTAGAATGTCCACGAATTATGTGAACAATTCCATATCTAACATCGCTTCTCCACACCATACTATCCATAGGGAAATGGCCAAGCAGAGGCCTCAAACAAGACAATTATGAAAATACTAAAGAAAATAGTAAATGATGTTGGACGTGATTGGCATGTTCAACTAAATCCTACACTATGGGCCTACAATTCACCAACATTAGAACACCAAAAAGAGCTACACCATATTCCTTGGTGTATGGATCAGAATCCATCCTACCCATTGAGGTAGAAATACCAGCACTCTGTGTCTCACTGAAGGGTATCATTACAAATGAGGACTACAGAGTATCTCAGCTATGGGAGCTAGAATTATTGGATGAATGTCATTAGCAAGCTATCAATCATTTGAAGGCCTACCAACAAAGAATGTCAAGGAGCTACAATCACAGGGTAAAACCTAGAGTCTTTCAATTGGGAGACTTGGTCCTAAAGGAAAACCCTAGAAATCAATAGGATAGAGAAAATAAAGGGAAGTTTGAACCAAAATAGTTAGATCCCTTTGTAATCATATCGGTATATGGGTCAAGAGCATACCAATTGTCTGCACCTAAAGGGGATCTATTTGATGAACCAATCAACACTATCCATCTTAGACAATTATATACCTGAATCACTTAGTGCATGATTTAGTTTCTAAAAATGGTTACCTAGATGAAAAAATGGAAAATAGGCGTCCTAGTAATAGAAAAATATAAAAATACAAATTTTTTTTAGAAAAATACAAAAATACAAAAAAATCAAAAAGACTAAAAAAGTGCAATAAAAACATATGGTGAAAACCTGGAAACAGGCGCTATTTGTGATTCAAATCAGCTCTTCCATCTATTGGACACATGGAATGGTCATTATTTTCACCATCATTTTACATCCATTATCATATCATTACAAGTGGTCATGATGTACTGAACTAGAGAAGCTAAGAAGAAGAATGGTATTTTCTTTGTCTGTTGTTTGTGAGTTAATCATTATTACTGTGTGAATTTCTGCGAGACATGCTCTACAAAGTATCACTGATGACATTCCAATTCACATAGGAAGGTGATTAATTCTTTTCTATTTACACAAGAAATGCTTAGGTCATCTCAGTTTAATTATACCTCGATGCTTGTGTTCACTTGCAATATCAAAAATCATGGAAGTAGTACTCATGTCATCATTGGTTTACATTATACCATTGAAGCTTGTACTCACTTTCAACATTTTAAAAACTCTATGATGATAACAAGCAAAATAAAAGGACTGTTAAGATGCCAATGTTTGCATGTAGTTTTGCATGGTTAAATTAGATTGCATTTATGTTAGTTTTGTATTTGCAGAGTAATTTATTCCAAAGGTTGGTGAATGAATAACATGATAGAGCAATTATAAAATCTCTAACTGAATAAGTGTATATCTTCAAGTTTTAGTACATTAATCAATCCTATACTGGGGCATATCAATCAAAGCTCATAAACCACGTCAGCTAATGATATCTATATCGACCTACACCAGATGCAGAATCATGTCCCATGTCTTTGGGAAGAAGTCTAAAATCCTCCTATGATCATAACATATTGCAAATCAACAATATTATCAATCAATCAGCTTATCAATCTATTCAGCTTTGGTGATACTTTGGTCAAATCTAGTGAGTGACTATCATTGAACCTCGCTTATCATGAGGTCAATCAATTATCAATCTATCATTGATCCTCACCTATCATGAGGTCAATCAATCATCAACCTATCATTGATCCTCACCTATCATGAGGACAATCATCAACCTATCATTGATCCTCGCCTATCATGAGGTCAATCATCAAGCATCATTGAACCTCACCTATCATGAGGTCAATCATCAAGCATCATTGAAACTCACCTACAATGAGGTCAATACATCGAATCAACCTCTCCTATCATGAGGTTCATCAATCAAACTATAATTATTCCTCGCCTATCATGAGGATAATTATCATCAATCAATCATCAAACGTCACCTATCATGAGGTCGAACATCATCTACTTGATCAAGAGCATCAATCAATATCGAATGAAAGGTTGACACGATCGAAAATCATCAAACACAAGGAGGCTTATTTCACATTTCATCATAGGGGCAACTTTCTACATTAATTATCATGAGATAAATTATTTCATCGCCAAATCTTCATCAAATCATCGAAAAATCATAAGAAATCCAAAAAAATTCAAAATTCAAAATAAATAAAAAATCATTAATTTATCTCCCAAGGGGGCATATATCCATCAATCACTTGAAAATCATGTCTGGGGCATACTAAATTTTTTTCATCGATACTAGCAACAACATCACAAAATTTTCTTTGAAGTAATGCATAAACACATCACTTCAAAGAGGAGCAAAATGTATACATCTAAAAATGGTCTGGAGATTCTAATTAGTTAAATACAACTTTTTTGATTAATTAATCTTAATTCATCTACTTAGTAAATAAATAGAAATATTTATTTATATTAAGTTCACTATTAATTCCTCTATTTCCTCTTAATTAAATAAACAAAAGTAAATACTTTTTTTTATTTAATTATTATCATTATTATTTCTTCTATACTTTATCCATTAAATTCTATCTTAAATTAAATACACAACTTCAATATTTTGTGTTATTTAATTATCTTGTCATATTTCCTCTTAATTAAATAAAGATATCCTAAAGTTTTTATTTAATTATAATATTCCTCTTTATTAAATAAGAAAATATCAAATATTTATTTTATTTAATTACATCTTCATATTCTGCTAAATTGAATAAATAAAAAATATTCAAATAAAGGCATAAATCAATATTCCTCTATTCACTCACTAATAAAATTAGATTTTTTAAATCTAATTAATGCAACTAACATTCACAGGAAAGCTTTGGGGACAAACTTGCAGGCAATCCTCTCAATCTTCTTCCTCTGATCTTTCCTATCATCTTTCTTGGTGTTTTCATGGGGAGGAACAATCCCCATGATCAACTCCAGCTCCTCAATCTCTCACCACTCAAATCTCAAGATTCAATCCAGGCCTCTGCTGTGTTGCCCTTGTGCAAAACTGCTGCCGAAAATTTATAAATACAACTTCCTTTCATAGGAAATCATCCAAGAAAAATCCCAATTTATGCAAACTTACTTTGCAACATTCATAGCAACCAAGCAACCCAACAATAGCATTAGCAATAGCATTTCAACATCATAGCATCATGGCATCAGTAGAATAGGTTTTTTACACCACGACAGTATCTTAGTTTTTACTGTAGCTTCATTTAGCAAGTTTCATGTTAGGATAGTTTACAGTAACATCATATCATCTATATATCAGTAGCAATCATCACATCATTGCATTTAACATCTAGTCCATTCTCTAGATAGGAATTTTAAACAGTTACAGTGCTTACAAATATGAGAGCCTCTGTAACTTGAAAAATCTTTTGAGATAGGAGACAATGGGATGCATTCAAGCTTTTTGTGTTTTTAAATTAGTTTAATTCATGATTAATTTTGATATAATGTTTCATTAAGGAGTTTTTTTAATTGTTTTTATTATACTTTTTCCACACTTACCAAAAATATTCATGGGTGCCATAAACTTTGAGAAATGTTGCATCTAAGTTTGGCACTTTTTTGCTTATATATCTCTTAAGAGACTTTGTCAGATTGTTGTAGCCCCAAAATATTAGGACCTAGCAACAATTAAAAGAGGCTTCCAATTGCATTCACCTACCTACCTCGATGTGTTTATTCCCTTTGTTTGTTACCACATGGTGAAGAACCAAATGAAACATTTTTATGACAATGAATTCATTATCAACATGGTCAAATGGTTTGAAGTTGAGATAGATTATTATAATCAGAGTTGATATCAAATTTTTAATGCAAACAAAACATTCCTAGGTGCCATGGAATTAAAAAAATATTGCATCAGAGTTTGATTTTTTTTCCTCTTAGGTCTCTTAAGAGACTTTTCCAAATCATTACAACCTAGAAAGATAGGCACCCTTTGGCAACAAAAGGAGACCTTTGTTAGAATTCAACCACTCAACTCAATATTTGTGTGCCCTCAGTTTAATCTCATGAGATGTAGGATGAAAATATATCTCTTGGAATCCTTACATTTAAAGTGAATGATACATTTTCCAAGAATGCATGTGTTGTCATTATGTTCAAATAGTTTTAAGTTGAGATAAATTAAGATAGATGATTGTAGTAACATTTGAAATCCAACTATAGCTAAAAAAATATTCATAGGTTCCATAAAATTCAAGCAATGTTATACATCAAATTTTGACACATTTTTACTCTTAGGTATCTTAAGAGACTTTGGCATATTGTTGTAACTTGAAAGGATTAGATTCCTTTGTCAATGAAATGAGACCCCCACTAATATTAGCCTATCAACCTTGACATGTTTGCAACCTTCATTTGATCCCACAAGGTGTAGAACAAAAAAGTGGTTCTTGGCACCCTTGCATTGAATGTAAATAAGATAGTTCACAAGAATGTATTCATTGCTAGTATGGTCAAACAATTTTAAATTGAGAAAAAATGATTGATTATTATAGTTAGACTTGACATCCAATTGTACCTATACAAAAAAATTTCTCGAGTGTCATAGAATCTAAGAAATTTTCTTGTCAAATTTTAGTTATTTTTTGTTCTTAGGTGTAGAATTAAGACAATTTACGAGATTGACATGTAGTATAAAAGGAGTATGAATCTTTGACAACAAAACAAAGCTTCCAATATAATTCATTTACGCACCCCAATGTGTTCATGCCCTCGATTTAGTCCCATGAGCTATAAAATGACAAATATGGCTCTTAGCACCCTTTCACTAAACGTAAATGAGAGATTTCACAACAAAACATTTATTTATAGATAGTAAAATATTTTTTATTTGAGAAAAATTGAGATAGATTATCGTGATTGGACCCTACATCCAACCATAGGTGTAAAAAAAACATTCCTAGGTGCCACAAAATTTGAAATATGTCGTGTTAAAGTTGACACTTTTTAACTTTTAAATCTATTTAGAAAATTTCTCTGATTGCTATATCTCAAAGGAATACGAACCCATTGGATTTAAATTCAAATCAAACAGTCAAAAGATCCTTATCCTTTCCCATAATAACATTAAAGAAATCACAAACTATAATAAAAATCAACAAACTTCTTGACCTAGTTGAGGAGAAGAGGGCTCCATTGGATCTTACAAAAATATATATATCCTTTTATTTAGGGAAATGATACAATCTTGTGGGTTTCAAGAGTAATAATTCACTTATTAAACCATATCATAAATGAATCTTTGTCATTGCAACGTAAAATCAAAAAAATCAAAAAAGCCCATTTCATTCTTTATCTTCTTTACCATAAACAACTATAATTTTTGTAGAATATATCTAACATACAAATTGTAATTTATTTTTCCCTATTCTAGTAGGTTCTTATTCATGTCACTTAGTGATACACAAAGCTTCACTTATAATATAGTTATAATAATAATAATAATTAAAAAAATAATATTCAAACATTAATTTTTGTTGTAAATGAACCGCTACACTAATTGTCTAGCAAGAAAAAGTTTTCATAATGAGGCATAGTATTATAATTCATAATATTCATACAATAAATTTATTTCATAGTATTTATAATAAATTAACATTATATTAATTTAGAATATTTTTAAAGATAAAATATAACTGTTTTTTCATTTTTTAAAATATTTTTAATAAGATCTTTTTGAATATTTTTAAATGTGAATTTATAAACTTATTGTTAATTATACCAATAAATTTAAATTTTTAATTTTATGTGTAAACTTTAAAAGCATTCATTATTATCATTATTTTATAATTTTATTTTTATTTTTTATATACACTTTATTACTATTAAAATTTACAATTAGAGAGATCAACAAAAAATCTATAAACAATCATATAGTTCTATAAACAATCAAAGATGATGGCATTCAAATTAAATCATTAGTATTTTGACATTTGATAGAAAAACAGGTGGCACTATCGTTTTCTCCTTTGGCCACAGTTAAGCAATGAATGCAGTGATTGTTTTACGCATTCTTCAATAGTTGTTACACTTAGACTAAATAATCTGACAAAAGATGAAGGATTGCTTACATCTTGCACAGTCGTTCATTTTGTTGATTGCTGAACGTCACCTGCCATAATTGGCTGGGCCAAACATGATCGCCTTCTTACTATTTCTTTGCATCTGCAAATAGTCGGGCGTCAAGTGAGCCATTTGGTTCCTGCACTTTGACAAATGGGTTGATTCAAACGATTTTCAATGGATTCTTCGTCTATTTATGAAGTTGAATGGTTGGAAATGAGTTCATTATCAATTAAGTTTTATCGAGTGTAATTCTTCAATATTATAAGAGATGAGGTTGGAATCATGGCAAGATAATTTTGGCAGAATGGATACCCCTTAGTCCATGGCTCTCAATCAAAAAGGTTTAAACATGAGGATAACATTGGTAAAAATTGATACCCTTCCATCCTTGGCTCTCAACTAGATAGATTTCAAACTAAAATCTTTATTCTAATATGAAATAACTCAAATATCATGTGAATTTAATATATAAAACCTTGTAAAAATTCAATTGAATCCCCTAATTTTTTTTAACATTCCTTTACAAATACAAAAAAAAGTTTGGGATAATAAATTTGCATCTTTTGCTTGCTATATTCAAATTAATTTAATCAAAAAGAGCCTCCATAATTAGTTAACTAAATTTAAATATGTGAATCCATGTAGCATGAGAAAATATCCATATATTTTAATTTTTTTCATTGAATCTCTTATTTTGTGTAAAATGTTTCACTGTTTCTTCTTTTGAAAGATAATATCATCATGTCATTCACCTCTAAAGGGCCTTTAAATCATGTAGATAATAAAAATGGATACTTAAAATGTACGAGATCATGTACTTCCTACAAAATGAGAAAGATAGTCATATTTTAGGTTTATTGTCAAATCAAATTGGAATAAGAAAAATAATTATATAGTTTGGTTGTACGGCCATAGCCCTCACACTTGTTTAGGAATTTCATTTACATTTAAATATTGTGAAGTTTTTTTCAAAGAGCGATTTTTTTTTATAATATATAAATTGTTTAATTTAGACATTGAGTGTGTAGTTCAATAAACCATCTAATTTAATAAGAGGTATTTCCATAGCATGCCAAATTATGATATTGCAATTAGGATTCAATTATGTGCTTTTCGATTCAAACTCATTGACCTATGTTTCTTTAGTAGTGGTTCACATGAACCCATCTCTCATGAGTATGAATGGTACATTCAACACTCATTGCATATAGGTGATGCTCACATAAGTGAAGCATTGGATCTTCCTGAGAGGTCACCCATCCTAGTTTACTCCAACTCAAGTGTGCTTAACCATAGAGTTTCCCCCGAGGTTAAGCCCACTTAGCTTGCTACCCCATTATTTAAAACCTTCAACAAGTGTTGTGCCTTATGAAACATTCATTATAGAGTCTATTTAGTTCATCAATTAATAAGTAGGAGGTATTTTCCATAGCATGTCAAATTATGATATTGCTATCAAGATTCAATAGTGTGGTTTTTGGAGTCAAACTCATTGACCCATGTTTCATGAGGAGTGGTTCACATGAACCCATCTCTCATGAGTATGAATGGTACACAATGAATGCATTTGTATGAAAATGACTCTCTTTCCCTTTTTTTTGAGATTTTTAATTAGTGCATGTATTTTTCGTTTACAGGTATGGTAGTTTCATTCCATAGACACGAGGCATAGTTGGAGGGAGGGGAAAGATCAAATAGATAGAGGTTTCTCCCATTTTCTTTTCCATAACAGTTGTGGAGCTACAAAGGAGACGTGGTGATGACCACTTGAGGTGGAAATGTTGTGGCTTGGTGGAAGGAGCCAAAGTGTAGGCTAGGTCTATTTGATATAAGAGTCCAGATATAAAAAAAATAGGGGCACCAATTTATAAATGTTTACTATTTAACAAAGGAAGTTACAATGCTTAATCCCTTATTGCAATTTTCTTATAAATCATCTTTCTTTGTTTTGATTGTCCCATTTTTCATGATAAAAACTTAGATCTAATATTTAATTTAATTGAGGGAAGTAAACAACAAACTAACATGCCTTCTTAGATGTTGATTTTAAGGTGAATGCACGTAACTCATTTAATGCAAAAATTGAAAATTAGGATAATGTATTGATTGAAATAATACTCATTTATTCAATAAATTTGTTCTTCTTTTTTAAGCTGAACATGTAACTCATTGAATGCATTGAAGAGTCATTAAAAAGAGCATCAAAAGATTAATACAAATTAAGAATAATTGAGTTGGCAGAGTTTGACTCACAACTTATCTAAATCCTCAACAATTAAGAAGAAAACTTTTGAAATCTTCAACAATTATGAAAAAAATAGCTGTAAAAAATTTACTTGATAAAGAATATAAAGAGAAATCAAAGGAGTAAAAGAACAAGATTTACTTTATTTTCCAAAACATTTCGTGTGATTAATCTATCCACTTAGTTTTTCATCCATCTCTAGTTAAAATAGAGTTGGAGTATTTAATATATATAAATAATAAGTGAAATAGATAGAATTTTTAAAATTTAAAAATTAAGTAGAAAATAAATATTCTAAATTTACTATTCAATATAAAAGTAAGCTTCTAAATTAATATAAGCTATAGTTTCTAGAATTTAGAAATTTAAGTTTTAAAAAAATATTCTAAATATCAAAATGAAAGGCATTTGAACTAACAAAAAAATCAAAATCAAAGAGATTTGATGAAACAAAAAAAATCAAAATCAAAGAGATTTTATGAAACAAAAAAATCAAAACAAAGAGATTTGATGAAAAAAAAATCAAAATCAAAGAGATTTGATCTAAATTTACTATTCCATATAAAAGTAAGCTTCTAAATTAATATAAGCTATAGTTTCTAGAATTTAGAAAATTAAGTTTAAAAGAAATACAATTGGAGTTCAAATAGAGTTACCATAAAGGTTAAGTTTATGATTCAATTAGGGTTTGGATTAGGACTAGCATGCAATTAGGGTTTATTTAATGTTGAATGAGGGTTACAACTAGGATTCAATTCAGGTTATGACTAGGGTTAAAAAGTCTTATTGTTCAATTAGAGTTTAACTATGGTAAGTGTTATTGAGGTTCAATTAGAGTTAGTATTCAGGTTTGGGTGCAAATAGAGTTTAATTAAGGTTGAATTAGGGTTACAACTAAGATTCAATTAGGGTTATAACTAGGGTGATAAAGTGTTATTGTTCAATTAGAGTTTAACTATGGTAAGCGCTGGGATTCAATTATGATTAGGGTTCAATTATGACGAGGGTTCAAATAGGGTTAGGATTAGTGTTAGGGTTAGGGTTCAATTAGGGTTAGAGTTAGGATAAGGGTTAGGATTAGGATTAGTTATCCTTCTCGAGGCACCTATTTTCAGAATTTTTTCTCAATGTAATAGACGCCTTGAGAATGATAACTCTCAACGTATTTTTTATATATTGATATTTAATATATATATGCTAATTTTATAAACAAGCAAAGATTGTGACATTCAAACTAAATCATTAGTATTTTGACATTTGATAAGAAAAAACATAAAAAAATATTTCTTTGATAAGAGGTGGCACTATTGTTTTCTCCTTTGACCAAGGTTACAAAAGAGGGTATGTTTTTTACCACCCCACTTTTTCTAAATGGTATATACTTGATTCCCCATAAATTTTGACGACTGACTTCCTACCACCCATTCGGAATAATCCTTCTTCTAGATAGTATATAAGTTTTATTAATTAATTAAAATAATGTGCTTATTGATTAAGCCTTTAAATGCTACTACAATGACATCAAATTGGGAAAAAAATGTGCCTTGCCTTGTTGAGAGTTGTTTGGCTCAAAATTAAAGGAAACATTTACACTCCCAAAATTTAAGGAAACCCTCACACTAATGTCTTGGGCACTCATAATATCAATTTCCACGCTTAAGAAAAGATGAAAACCTATTTTCTAGTCTACATTTAATAATATTTTTTATTGATAAAAACGGAGACTTGAACTTTACGTCTTGTTAAAGTCACAAAACCAATTTTAACTTGAGAAATTGTATGCTCATTTATTTTCGGAAAGAAGAAATTAGAAGTGCACGGGGTAGATGAGAGGCCGATCATTTGATTGCATAATGATTCGTGTTTAGTTATTTTCAAACAAACACATTGAATTTTTTTAAAATGAATAATAGTTTTTTTATTATGTTATATTAAAAAGAATATAATAAGTCGTATAATGTGGTCTTGTGTTTAGTTATTTTCAAACAAATACATGAGTTTTTAAAAATGAATAATGGTTTTATTATTATCTCAAGTAATGTGACCTCATGTTTAGTTATTTTCAAACAAACTCATGAGTTTTTTAAAATGAATAATGGTTTTATTATTATGTTATATATTAAAAAGAACATAATAAGTTAGGTAATGTGGAGTTCTGTTTAGTTATTTTCAAAAAAACAAAATTTAATGTCAAGTTCAAATAACAATAAATAACAAATTCATTAAATAGTGAGAGCTACATCATTACATTAGATTTTAATTGTTCATTATAAATAAATTAAAATATTTTTAATAAAAAATTATAAATTTTTTAAATCAATATTTAAAATTACACTTAATATTTTATTATTATTTTATATTAATAATAAATCATAAAATATTAATTTAAAAAATTTCATTTTTATTTACCAAAAATATTTTAATTTATTTAGCTTCTACAATAGTAGTAATACTATATTTATTTTGCACAAAATTTAATGTAAGGATATTGTAGTAACAACTCCATATGTAAAGTGGGTGATACATGACACCCTTGAATTTATGGATATAATAATGGAAGTGCAGAAATAAAAATTGTTCAAGTTATCCTAAAGTCTTTTTTTAATAGTAGACAATAAATAATGATTTTTTCTTTTTCAAGAAACATAGACACGATGAAAGTGGATGTTCTTATGTTTGTGGGAATAAATATTTATTATTATTTTATTAGAATCTTAAATGTAAATGTAATCACATTTACCACAAGAGGTTATAAAAAAGTGAAATGGAAGTTATGGAGCATCTTCCTCATCATGGGTTATGACAAGAAATTAATTTACCCTCATGGAGCATCTAAGATTGGAAAAGTGGCCTTGAGTAAGAATATGACCATTATGATGAATATATATGATGCATAAGTGATGTACGAGGAGTTTCATTCTATTCTAGGAGGTTGACCAAGTGGATATAGACATTGCATTTTTACATGGAGGTTATTGGCACCTAAATTTGGGTCCACAACATTTGCCCCTATTTTATAAGCCATTCGTGGTTTCTTATTTTTAATTTGTATATGTATTGGAGCCTTGGTATAGTGGTTGATATATAAGTTTTATAAGTGTTGCTAGAATGTTATTGAATCTATGTAATTGCTCTTTGAAGATTAAAAAAAACTTGTGGCCTCTTTGATGGTGGATTTTCCCTTGAAAGGGTTTCTCTATGCACATATAATGTTATGTTTTTCACTTCCATTGTTTGCTAATTGTATATGCTCTCTACATTTCCATTGCATTTGTCAATACATTAACACATTAAAATATATACACTTAGTTTGATTTTATTGCTATAATAGTTCACCTTGTATTTCGACATTTGACATCATACGTGTTCTTTGATTTTGAGTAGAGGGGGATGCATTTATAGAAGTGCTTGATTTTTGTGGTTTGTGATGTGAGCATCTTGATTTTTGTGTTTGTAGGTATATGTGTGTATTGAAATAAATGAAAAGTACACCTCAATCAAAGATTAAAAAATTTATTGCTATTATTTATGAGCTTTGGAAACCTAAAAATGGGAATCTACTTGAAGAGAAATATTGGTGGAGAGCTACTTTGAACTTGAGGACAAATAAAAAAGTATGTCTAATGATGATTGGAAGAAACTAAATAACAAGGCATGAGGCAAGATTTGACTATCTATTACTCCCTCATATTATTTGGGGCTTATGGAAGGAGAGGAACAACAAAATTTTCAGGGATGCTTCCATTTCCCCTCTCTCCCTTTTTTTTCAAAATTGTGTCATCAATAAGGGGGAATTTTTTGCTGGTGGTTGAGAAAATTGATATTCCGGGAAGAGTGAGGGTTTCTGATTATGACATTGTGGTGGCTTCCCATTGGAAACTTTCTTGTGATATTGCTAAACCCTTGAAGATGGATAATGTGGATAGGGAAGGGGTTGTTTGGTTTCCTCCTCCTCTTGGTTAGCACAAAATCAACTTTGATGGTTCAGCTAAAGACAATTCGGGTCTTGCTGGTTGTGGGGGAGTGTTAAGAGATCACAATAGTAGGTTATTTTTAGTAGTGGTGCTCCCTTTGGGAATCCAAACAAACCACTTTGTTAAAGCTGTGACAACCTATCATAGCATTAAGTTGGCTAGAGACAAGGGGATCTCAAAGCTCTAGATTGAAGGGGAATCCCTAAATACTGTTAATTGTCTAAGGAAAGGGTCCCCCCTCTTGGACTATTAAAAATTTCATATTGGATGCCCTTGCTTTGATTCAGGAATTTGATTAAATTTATATCTCTCATGCTTTTAGAGAGGCAAATCATGTGGCTGATTGGGTGGAAAATTTTGGGGTGACGTCTACAAGGTTTTGGGAGGTGAATGATGTCCTACCTATTGAATTAAGCAATCTAATTCATAATGACATATCTTAGCATGTTGGTGTTGGCCACCTCCTTGGTTATTGGAATGTGTTGGTATTATGGATTCTTCTGGTTGATTAGACACTTTGCGCAAATGATGCTCATGGGAATTTGTGGGCATTCAAATCCGAGTTGCATGAGCCTCTTGTTCATAATTGCTCTTGGTACCATTCCTAGTAGATACACATGCTTTTTGGGTGTTCATCTCCCTTTTTCCTTATTATTTTTGTCTTTGTGTGAGGTTTATCTCTGCAAGTGCAAAGCTTTTGATGATGGGTGAGGATAGATGCAGAATGAAACCACTTTCCTGTGATGACCTCAAGGTTAACGCCAACGTTTGGGCTATTGCAAAAGGATGGGGTCAGTCCATTTATGGAAAGGTTGCATGGCTTTAAGCCCAGTGTTTCCAAAGATTTTGTTGATGCTTGGCATGGTTGTGTGCACTCAACATGTTTGGAAGGGATGCCACAATTAATAAATATATCATTATGGAAGCGACGGGTATGTCGATGGAAGGAAGGAAATTCTACAAGGACAAGAAAATATCATAGTCAGTTAGGAAAAATTTTATCTGGGACGAAGAACACGCTAAAATGGTTAGATTGGATTGTGTTGGGTATGATAGGTCCAAGATTAAACCTATATGGTAGGATGCGGAAGTGGTGTTGATGCAATACTTTACCTTGGATGGAAGATACACAACATTGTATGGCCACCATTTTGTTTTGATGAATCACTTTCAACACGGTAAGCTTGTTTCCTTCCCATTTTACCTATAGACCTTGATTATACACCCTCTTCTAGAGGGATGAAACCCTTAACTTCTAAGGCTAAACCTTCCTTCCCACGTGTTAAGCACAAAATTAAGGAGGCTTTTGTGGAGGGTGCAAAGGAGGGGATTTGTAGTGGTAAGAAGGCCAGGGGCTGCTCTAAGGATATGGGGGATAAATTTTAGGAGGTGGCGGAGGATATTAAGGGTGATGGGATGGTGAATTTAGGGAATTTGAACCCAGCTTATGATGGTGACAGTGGGTCCCCTCCTACTGGTAAGGTGAATTATGTTGTTGATGTGGATGAATCTGCTCAGATGTCAGCGTCCAAGGACAAGGGCAAGGCCAAGTTTATCCCTAATGTTTCTCAAGATGAGGATCCTCCTGCTGGCTTGCATCAGGGCTGGGGTTTTTTTGGGGGGGCTATGAAATTTTTGTAGGCATCAGATATGGTGAAAGAAGGGGTGGATATTTCTTTTAATTTATTGATGTGGTTGGTTCAAGAGGTGCAGGACCTCCACAATAAGCATGACACTATTGATTGTTGCAATATTTCCACTTTGCGCAGCCTTAAGGAGAAGGACTCCATCTTTGGTTTGGCCAAGTTGTTAAATTCTAGTGTTGGTTGTGTGGTGGAATCGAGCTGATTAATTTGAAAAAAGACTATGTGCCAAGGCCGACATTGCTGGAAAATCATAACAGGCAGCTCCATAAGGACATGGACACAATCATTAATCTTAGCAGGGAGAAGTTGGAGGCTTTGACTGAAGGTATGGTTTTCCTTAACCAGAAAGAAAAAGAATGGACGAGCAGAGGACTGTTTGATGAGAACGTGAGCAAGGAAAGGGGGGAGAATGTTGTCATGGAGATGCATACCACGGATCTGGGAACTAGACCAAGTGTGCATACTTAGAGTAAAACTAAGAAATGCAAAATGGTCCCTGTACAGGATGTGGAAGATATCATGGAGATGCGTGATAGGTTGGCATCTAAGGAAATGGAAGCAGCAAGGATGCTCAAAGAACTTCTATATTGGTCATTTTTTTGCTCTGTTGTTTTTGTTTTTTGATGTTGGTTTCGTTGATGGTCTGTTGATGTTCTAATAATCAACTTGATTTTGGTTTTTTGGGTGGGCAGTCGATTGCTTCATATTTTCTGCCACTGTTCCTTTTTGTACAAGGTTTCAAGTACCCTTCAAAACCTATTTATCATTAATAAAAAACCATTTCACTATCCATTATAGATTTTATACTTTTAAATATCTTTGAGGAGGCTACCACATATCTCCTATAGAGAAGGATCAATGAGAACTACCAAACAAAGAGTCTAGTAAATATACTTAATTTGAAACAAAAATTATACTCATTAAAATTGAAAGAAGGGGACAATTTTGTAAGGTATTTGAATGTATTTCATTTGATTCTAACTTAGTTAGGATCCATTGATGCAATCTTGATGAGGAAGATAAGTGTATTTTTCTACTTTACTATTTGCTTGAATCATGGGAAAATATAATTGTTGCTATAAGTGGTTTAATGACACATCCCAAATTGGATTCCCTTGTTGTTGCTTCCTTATAGAGTAGATGAAGATAACAACTATGAATGAGGGCTCAAAGGATGCATTGCATGCTTGAGGAAGGCCCAAGGATAAATGAGGATCTAAAAGGGATTAGAAAATATTTACCAAGAAGATATAAGCTTCAAGGTCATTGAAAGATCCCTTGAAATATAAAAGTGAAGTGTTAAAACTATGAAAAATGGGGGCATGTTAAGGAGTATACATATAAGAAAAATAATTATGACTTATTCACTAAAAAATCTTCTAAATGGTGAATTTGAAGCTTTTCTATTTATGTTAATGTTGTTTTTGGTGAATCCTAGTTGATTGGCTCGGGTTGTTCATATCACATGAATCCTCACAAGGAGTGGTTTTCTTCATAGCATTCTTATGATGGAGGAGAAGTGAATCTAGGTGACAATAATTCACATCAAATTGTTAAATATAGGAAGGTACAATTATGTTGTAGTGATGAGAGGGTAAAAATCCTTACTAGTGTTTTGCATGTTCTAAGACTTGCAAGAAATTTAATTTATATACCTAAGTTAAATGATTTTAGATTGCATGTGACATTTGACAAGTCTAGTTGTAGGTTGGTGAGAGGAAATTTGGTGATTTCTATAGGATCTTGGGTTGGGACTTTGTTTAGGTTGAATGCCTCCATATTCTCTCCCAATGTAATTGGTAATTATAAAAAATATATGTATATTGTGGCACCAAAATTTGGGCCACCATTGGTGAAAAAGGTGTTCAAACCCTTAATAACAAGATTATTGATTTTTCCTTTGGCTATACAAGATTTAAAAATGCTTTAAAATCCATCAAAATTGTGTCTCTAGAATATTTCATTTTTTGGATTTGTGGATACCATTTAGCTTATAAAATTTTACATTAGATCTCTACAACCAACAAAAAAATGCATTTTTGTGCCTTTAAATCCATTTTAAATCACTTTTTCTTAGGAACATGACCAAAATCCTTACAACCAAAAAAGTGAGATAGAAGGTTTCTTACTTATATCCACACTTCAGAAGGAGTCTTATAAACAATAGTTGAATAAGTAGATTGATTTACTGAGTAACAAAAAGTACTCATAGTCTTTACCCAAAAGCAATGATCCATCTATGTACCAGTCAACATATTTTTGGCTCTTTCCATGAAGCTTTAGTTCGATATTTCTTTAACCCTATCATTTTGTGATGTGCAAGGGTAGTCTTTTATTGGATAATTCTTGCACATGTTTATAAAAATTATCAAATTATTTTGAACAATATTTTCCACCATTATCATATCTTAACACCTTTATTTTCTTATCAATTTATTTTTGAGCAAGTGTCTTAAACTCTTTAAACTTGAAGAAAAATTTAGATTATTGATGTATAAGATAAACCTAAGTGTATTTAGAATAATCATCAATTAAAATGATATACTATCAATATTTACCCATGAAACCCACATCCATTGGACCAAACACATATGGATGTTCATTATTTCTAATGTTATCTTTGATTTATAAATTTTGGAGGGAAAATATGTTCTACTTTATTTTCCAAACACACAACTCATAGAAATCAAAATGCTCACTAGAGTAAATAAAAATGAAGGAAAATGGTGCATTTTAATACCAACATCAAAAAATAAGAAGATGCACATGTTGACGAATACAATATTGGATTACTAAATCAATAGGGAGCATAGATTTTAGATGATATTTTTGACCAAGATGACTAGGTTAAGCATGTGGAAGAATAGGTGGAGCCTGTAACTCCAACCTTGAGATGATCCATGAGACCAAAGAACCTAATTGACAAGTTTAGACCACTAGATTTTTATTATGTATTTACTTTGTTATATATTGATGATGAAAAAATATTTTTTAGGTAGGCTCTCTCTTCAAAGGATAGTGAGTCTTGGATGTAGGCCATGCAAGAGGAGATGATTACCTTAGATGTGAAATTTGGTATCTAGTTAATATTCTAAGGGAAGAAAACTCATTCATTACAAATGGGCATATAAAAACAAAATAATATTAGATGGATGGTTAGAGATAAGTACAAAGATAGATTAGTATTCAAGGGATACTCCCAAAGATAGGGAGTTGACTTTAGTTACATTTTCTCTCTTGTTGCTAAATTATCTTGAATTAGATTTTTTGAGACTTGCTGAAGTTTTGGAGGAGTTGGGTTTTTTATGAATCCCCATGGTTTTTCTTTTTCCTTTGGTGCCTATCGGGCCCTAGGTCTTGACTAGAACTTGGAACTTGAAACATATTTTTTCAAAATGAGTTTGAGCATCAAAGTCAAATGTCTAGGATTTGCTTCCAACTACATCTATTAATGTTGGAGGTCTCCTAACTACCAAAAATAAATTCTCAACTTGTCATTTGATCTAATACACCTATTCTAGGTGGGATTCATCCTTAGTCATGGATTTGACATTGTTAAGTGCCACGATCTAGGGAATTTCCCTACTGGGTGTTATTACTATGTTTTTGGTCCTAATGTTGATCACTGGATTGTACTAGGGCACAATAATAGTAGAGGAATAACCTAGAAAGGTAGAAATACACATAAAATCAACTTCACAACAATTGTAAGGAGCTAGGGAAATTGTTAGACCATTAAAAGGTTATTGTAAACTTATTGTTTATTTTTGTATCTCTATTAATGTATTGGAAAATTTAGAAAATATGCCAATTTTGGAATGTTCTCTTCAACACATTTGTGAAATTGTAAATGTAAACACCATTTGATGAATGTGATAGGATTCTAAACCTATTACAACATTTTGTAATAGATCATCTTGTGTTTGTATATGAAATTGTTTGACTCATTAAGAGATAATTGAGACTATGAAAATGGAAATAATGTATTTTAATTACATTTAGATTCTAGACCAAGTTGGTATTTATTAAATTGTCTCTTGCCATCTCTCCTTGTTATCTATGACTCTTTTGCCCTTGGATTGGCACTAATCTCCCATGTACTTGCTCCAATCACATGAAATAAAAATAAATCACTTAAACACTTTCTATTTAGTTTAGTTTTAGTCTATATAGATCATGGTATTAGTGCATACATGGAATAGTATTTATAAATTTATGAAAATCATGTATATTTCCCCCACCTTGTTCTCAATGAAATGATGTTGAATCAACTATATAGAGGTAATAAGGTAGTTAGTTGCTCTTAGTCCAATGCTAAACTTTTGGGGTTGAATTAATAATTTGGGTTTAACTACAAGTTTCATTTGTTTATTTTATACCCTAACATATAGGAATGCCCTTTTGATTCTAAACTAATCTCAAAGTGTAGGAGAGAAAACCTACTCTCATAGAGTCCCTTTGTTGTTCTATTGATGAACCAAATTCACCTACTTGATGATAACCTTGGCCTTGTGAGTGATATTTTGTTATAGGAAGTGGAGCAATGGTTTTGGGACCTACTAGAATGATGCCATTGTCAAGGAAAATTTGTTAAACATTTGAAGGTAATTTCCAAATCATAAA
The DNA here is from genome assembly GCA_007258455.2 of Sequoia sempervirens. Lineage (NCBI taxonomy): Eukaryota > Viridiplantae > Streptophyta > Pinopsida > Cupressales > Cupressaceae > Sequoia > Sequoia sempervirens. The sequence goes on along the minus strand of VDFB02000363.1, from coordinate 54,674,543 downwards.
AATTGTGTGTTTGTAGTTCTTGTTTTGGTTTGTAGCAGTAATTTTATCAAGAATTTTTTTCTTAGATTTTGGGAGTGACAACTATATTGTAAGAACCTAGTTTTATATTTTCTATTACATGGAATGAGCAAGACAATGCATAGATTAACCTATGCAATGATGTAATTTAGTTAATGCATTAAATCAGTGTGCTAAGTGGAAAATAAAGGATGGAGGAAGTCCTTTAGGGAAAAAAATGCCTACCTCAAACTTGCAATTAATTTTGGATGAATGGAGAAGTCCCTAGAATCTAAGCAATCACACACCCCCACAATCCTCAACCTATCACTAATTTCATTTTTCCAAAAATCCAAAGCCAAAAACACCAAAAAACACAAAAGGTGCCCCCCTACAGATTGCCTCCTAGGGAAAAATAAAACTTCTCCGTAGCCACCCTCAACCAACCAATCGTTATACTATCAAAACTTAATAACAAAAGGTCAATTTAATTAATTAATTACATTATATAGTTTATATATAAATAAATTTGGTTAAAACATTATAAATTGAATTTAATTATTTGCTTGATTTACATAATCCATATAATTTGAACATTAAAATTAATTAAATTCTTTATTATTAAATTATTATTTATTAATAAAAAGCAATCATAGGATTAAAACTTAATTAACCACAATACAACAGACATAACAAGGAAAACACTATAACATAAACACAACATACTCAATCAGGATTATTGGATCTGCTTCAATGGTCATCTGATCGGGTAGACACAGACTAGGCTCATTGCCCTAATATCGAGCAAAAGGGTTAAGGTTAGGGAAATAGGCCAATATGCTATCTCCCACAACCTCCATCAGAATTGGGCAGGCACACTCAGACCTGTGGGACCAGGTGGAGTCAATGCCCTGTACCTGCAACCCTACATCATAGATGAATGCATACACAATATAACATATAAACATGTACACACACACCAGTGAAGGGAAATCGTGACATCTCATGTCTCCCCGAAGGGAGTGATGAGACATCATCCCCTCTCACCACAATCAGAATCAAACACATAAAACATAATACATCATATCTCATAATCTAACTAAAAGCGTTAGTACCAGGGTTAATATCCATAAGTAATTGATCAAAACATAAATAGAATCATAATATAACATATAGATTACTCATAACATTATCTCATAAAATAAACCATCGTCATAACATAAGTGTCATCCAAATCGTATGTAACTAAATAGTCATCATAAGTTTATCTGAACATAATCAATGTCCAAAACATGGAGGGGTATCACAACACCCAAACGGGCCTAAAAAGTATCGACTATACCCTAGCCCTCCCAAATGAATTTAAATGTAAAAATAGAAAACAAGAACCTATATCCCTACACATACATAAGAAATGACACCACAAAACAAAACCTAGGAAAAAGAGGAATAAAAATTGCAGAACAACGCAACCAAGGGTACAAAATGAAAGGAGAGCAAAGACACACAACAAAATGCACATGGACTTGATGTTGCTTCATCTCCCATGCATGGTCTACTAGAGCCTCCTTTCATATCCCTTGAAATATTTCATTTCAAGAATACCAAATAATTGAATCTTAAGTTTTTTATTCATTTTTGTTAGTGTGAAAGGGGTACTTTATCTAACTAGTTCATTCTTAGCTAGTTCTCCACTAAAGTCCTCTTCACACTAGATTAACTTTACATAGGGATAAGGTGGTTAAGCCTTTAATGACATGAGTTGTCACACCTCATAGGATGCCAACACTTGTCATAATCTGGTTGCATCCATCTCTCCCCTTGTCCTATATAACCAAGGCATTTCCTTTGTATTATTTAATTCTCAAGTTGAATATAGCTTTGCATTTTTTAGAGGAATACAGTTTATTCCTCATATTTCTGGTTTTGCTTTCCTTCAGTCATTAGATTCTTGGGTAGGCTAGTTAGAAAATCTCACAGAGGGGGATGTTAGTGTGAAAGGGGTACTTTATCTAACTAGTTCATTCTTAGCTAGTTCTCCACTAAAGTCCTCTTCACACTAGCTTAACTTTACATAGGGATAAAGTGGTTGATCCTTTAATGATATGAGTTGTCACACCTCATAGGATGCCAACACTTGTCATAATATGGTTGCATCCATCTCTCCCCTTGGCCTATATAACCATGGAATTTCCTTTGTATTATTTAATTCTCAAGTTGAATATAGCTTTGCATTCTTGAGAGGAATACAATTTATTCCTCCTCATATTTCTGGTTTTGCTTTCCTTCAGTCATTGGATTCCTGGGTAGGTTAGTTAGCAAATCTCACATGGTATCAGAGCCAAATTTGAGTTGTGGGTTAGCATTCCTTTAGGAAATCTGAGAGTGTAGAGTTTTTTTTTCAATAAAACTGAGTATGCTCTTCTCTTGCATCCTTAGATGATCTGGAGAATTAGAAAGGTGTGAAAAAAAATCAGTTTCTGGGGGGTTCATGCATTGAATTGTTAGTTACAGGTCTTTTGAAGATTCCTAGAGAGATTATGAACTCACCATTGAGTTCAGAGTAGTTGAGACATGCAAATTTTCCCTTTATTTCGCCTGAAACAAACACTAGAGGTCAGATCTGCAACAATTTGAAGCAGGAGGTTCATTGCCAGATCCAACAAGGAGCCAACATTTCAGAGCATTTTGGGTCAAATCTGACCCTGCCATCGTGCTTAGAAGGCCCGAAAACCATAAAATTGACTATCAAAACATCAATTTTGGACAAGTTGACAGGTGAGACAAAAAATTTTTGTCTAGGGAGCCATTTGACTCCCATGAATTTAGAAAATAATATTTTTTTTCAAATCAAAATATTTATTGTTAAAAAAAATTATATTTTGTTTTGTTTATTATTTTTAAATTTTGATTTTTTAAATTGATTTTTCAAAATATTTGAAAAGAAAAATATATTTTATTTCTACAAAATTTGCAAAAAAAAAAAAAACTATATGTACAAAATATATGTTTTTTTTTTTAAATTTTTTTAAATAAATTTAAATAAAATATATAAATTAATTTTTTAAATTAAAAAAATAAAAATTCATTAAATTTTTTGTTCAACCTGTGCTGCTAGTACCAAAGGTATTGCAGGTGCCTGTGGTACCTATGGCCTTCGAGCCATGCGCCTAGGCTACGGCCTCTGTGCCTGCCTTCAGGCATTTTTTTAATTTTTTAATTTTTTTAATATTTCAAAAAAACATCAATCAAATTATTTTTTTCATTCTTCAATGCATACTCCAAATCCGTTGTCCTCAAAATTCTTGCCATTCGCACCAAGTACCTGTACTTGGGCGCTGCAAATTTCTTCGGCCTTTGGGCCTTTTAGCACAAAATTTTTAATTTTGAAATGTTAAAAAATATATATATATATATATTTTTTGAAATCCGCCGATACTTTTGCCGACATTTTAATTATTTTTTAAATTTTTTTCCATATTAAAATATATAAAGCTTTAAAATCCACTAATGCTTTTACAATATCTTGCTGGCAATTTTAATAATTTTTTAATATTTTTTAATTAAAAATATATAAAGATATTTATGCCACCACATTTGGAGGGACATTTAGCGGTAGTTAAGTTGGAGGTCTGCTAAATTTATCTGGTAGTCTACTATATTTGGCAAAGCTTTTGGTGGAGTTTTTGGCAGACATCTATTTTTGGCAGGTCGCTAATTTTGGCAGCAGTTCCACTAAGTTTGGCGGAAGTTTTTCACAGCTCCTCTTTGTTGCTCAGTTGATTTTTGAAGGTTAACTTTGAAAGCTCATAACTCGGGCTCCTGACCTCCAAATTCAGTGCAATTTTTTTTTATTTGGGATAATATTTCATGCTCTACACATTGGTGAAGGTAGTTTTAGATTTTGGTGCATGGATTTTGCATAAATTGTGGATTCTCAGAGATGACTCCTCACCATTCTCGTTTTGCAAACTTCAAATCTGCATAACTTTTGCATACGGCCTCAAATCAAGTTGATTTATTTTTTAAAGTGCATGATTTTTTGTGTACTTCACATTGGTGCTATTTATTTCATATGAAATTTTACCAAATATATACTTTCAGCACATGCTCATTTCTTGAGGATTTGTAACAGCATTGAAATCCATAAATTTGTAACTGCACTAAATATAAAGTGCCAAATCATTTTTTATCTGGGGGGTTCTTTGATTGAGTAAAAAAGGGGGGGTCTCTTGTTGTATTTGTGTTTGCACTTTTTGCTTTGTTTTTCCTTCACTATGGGTACATTTAAGTTTCTTTTTCTCACGCCCTACAACTACAACACATGGCATCAAAATGCATGGAATACCTTAATGCAACTAGGATATACACCTTATGTTGAGAAAAAGGTAACTGAACTCACAAATGATAAGGAAAAACTACTCTAGATGTTTGAACATACAAAATATCTTGGTTGTCTAAGGAGTTTAGTTTCTCTTGATAACATGTTTCATATTGAAGAATGTAAAGATTCACATGATGCATGGGACAAACTAAAAACTCTCTATGGTACAACTAATGAAGTTCGTGGTTATCAAATTGATAATGAATTAATGAGTCTTGATCCAAAGTCTTTTGATAACATCCAGGATTTTGTAACAAAGGTCAATGACCTTAGAGCACAATGTAAATCATGTGGTTTAGAGAAGAAAGACATTCAAAGTTTGTCTATAACACTCTAAACAAAATTGGACCTGAATTTGTAGCTTTTGTTTCTAACTTTCATACTCATAAGTTGACAATGGTATCCACATTCACTACACCTTCTTTTACTTCATTTTTTGAAATGTTGATGCAATGACAAGGTAAGCTTCTTTCAACGGGTCTTCTCAAGCCTTCACACTCACAAGCTTTGATGGCTAGTCAACCAAAGGGTCAGAAAGAATCAAGAAAACCTGACAACAAACAAAAGTAGTTCAAGAAGAAGTCACAAAGAGATCAAGCACAATCATCTTCAACAACAAAAGTTTACTCCAACTCCTCCTCTTCAAAGGGTAATTTTCAAAAGGAGTGGCCAACTTGTAGCTACTACAAGAAACCAGGTCATAAGGAACATTCTTGTCATAAGAAGTAGATTGATAAGTTAAAGCATCTTCTTAAAAAGAACAACATCAATCTACCTTCTTTTGTTGCTCAACAATCCTCTACTCTTTCCAAGCCAGGTAAAGGGAAAGCACATGCACTTGTTGCTATTATTGATTCTTCAAAAGAGTGAATTCTTGACTCACGTGTATCACATCACATGAGTTTTATTAAAGAACAACTTTCTTTGTTGGAGCCTTGTTTTGTGCCCCACATTCGCATTAGGGATGATTCTCCAATGTCTGATGTAATTGGGAAGGGTTCAATTGATACTGGCAATGGTACATTTAAGGATGTCCTCTGTGTGTCTAATTTTTCAACCAACCTTCTTGTTGTCTACCAAATCACTTAGCATGGTAGAAAAGTTGAATTCACTCCAGATTCTGTCAGTATCAAAAATATTGAAGATAATGCACTCCTAGCAGTTGGTAAGGCCAATCATGAGTCTTGCCTATATGCTTTCTCTCATTTTGTACCAGATTCACATTCAACTACATTTCTCACCCATTCAAATTCTATGAGAAAACTATGGAATGATGAGTGGTTTGGCCATCTCAACTACCGCTATCTTCAGAAACTCAACAAACAAAATATGGTCATGGGTCTTCCTCAAATCAAATTTTCAGAAGGTGTATGTTCAAGTTGTTCCTCGAGCAAACATCCTGAGGAGAAGTTTGACAAAGGGAAGGCTTGGAGGGCTTGTATGTCCTTGAATTGGTTCATAGTGACTTGGCGGGTCCTTTTCCATCATTATCTTTTAGTAAGGCTTGCTATTTTCTCACCTTCATTGATGACTATTCCAGATACACATGGGTCTACTTCATTCGAAACAAAGGAGAATTATTTGATAGATTTCAAGAGTTTAAGGCTTGTGTTGAGAAGCAATCTGGAAAGTGTGTCAAAATTCTCTGCACTAATAATGACAGAGAATATGTGAACCATCAATTTGAGAAATTTTGTACTCTTGAAGGGATTGATCTTCAACATACTGTTGCCTACACACCACAACAAAATGGTGTAGTTGAGAGGAAAAATAGGTCCCTAAAAGAGATGGTTGGTTGCATGATCGACGCTCGCTCCCTTACACTTGCATATTGGGCAGAAGCTATCAATTGTTTTGCTCACATCGAGAACATAGTTTCACATAAGGCATTAAAGGGCATCACTCCCTTTGAAGCTTGGTGTGGTAGGAAACCTATTGTGGGGAACTTTATAGTTTTTGGCGCCCCAACATGGGCACATATTTCTTCAAAGAAGTGCAAGGCCTTGAAACCTTAGAGTCAACATTGCATCTTTGTTGGTTACCTTGATGGTGTCAAAAGATATTGGCTAATGGATCCTCCAACGCATGAGATCTTCATTGAGCGTAGTGTGCATTTTGAGGAAAGCTCTTCTAGCTCATCCTCTTCTCTTCCTTCCTCCATAGTGGATTTAGAGGATTCTGACATTGAGGATTTTCCTCAAGCTTCCTCTAGTCATCAAGTTGATCATGAGATTTCCTCTTCCTCTTCATAGAGTTCAAAATCTCCCCCTCCTTCCCCTACCATGCCTCGTTGGGATCGCCAAACACTTGAGTCTGCAGACAATCTTGTTAGGGATCCTTCAAATACAAGGACTCAGTCACAACATCATGGAATTCCACATTCCTACATTGCCACAACTTCAAATCCACAATCATTTCATGAAGCTTCTGGTAGTGCTGAGTGGGATCCCACAATGGAGGAAGTGTACAACTCTTTAATGCAAAATAAAACATGGGATCTTGTTCCACTTCCTAAGGGAAGAAAATTTGTTCGAGGTGTAAGTGGATCTATCTAACCAAATTTGCAGTGGATGGCTCAATTGACAAGTATAAAGCATGACTTGTGGCCAAAGGTTTCTCTCAAGTACCAGGTATTGACTACACTGAGACCTTTTCCCTTGTTGCCAGAATGAACTCCATTCGCTTGTTGCTTGCTATTTCTGCAGCTTATGGTTGGGTTGTACATAAAATGGACGTGAAGAGTGCATTTCTTTGTGGATATCTACATGAAGATCTTTACATGGAGAAACCAAAAGGATTCATTCAAGATTCTTCACTGGTTTGTAAACTAAGAAAGTCTCTCTATGGCCTCAAATAGGCTCCACAAGCTTGGTATGCCAAAATGGACTCCTTTCTTCTCTCCATTGGGTTCTCCAAATGCCACTCCGATCTGAATAACTACATCTTGTGGTAGGAGGATGCTCTTCTCTTCTTGGATCTCTATGTTGATGACTTGATTGTCACTAGGAGCACTTCATCCATTATCTTGACTATCAAGATTGTTTTGCATGACATAATTGCCATGACTGACTTGGGTCTTTTGCACTACTTTCTCGAGATCAAGATCACCCAGACCTCTTCCGGGGTCTCACTTGCACAGCCTAAGTATGCTCTTGATCTTTTGTCACATTTTTATATGGTTGATTGTAAGCCTGCACTGAATCCTTTTCTGTCTGTAGTTAACCTTGAGACAAAATGTTCCACACCACTAGTTGATGCTACTTTGTATCGTCAACTTGTTGGTAGCCTCATCTACTTGACTCATACTCACCTTGAAATTTCCTTTGCAATTGGCATTGTTCCACGCTTCATGATGGAACCGCATGAGCTTCATTAGAAAGCTACCAAATGCATCTTGCACTACATCCAGGGCACTCATCGGTATGGGATTCACTATGTAGTAGGCACAAGTTTAGACTTACTTGGATACACAGATTCTAATTGGGATGGTGATATTGATGATCGCAAGTCTACATCTGACTACAATTTTCACTGTAGTTCTGGTCCCATTTGTTGGAAAAGCAAGAAGCAACATGCCATTGCTCTTTCTTCAATTGAGGCTAAGTATCGGGGAGCTGTCAATGCTACCACTAAGGCTATTTGGATTTAGAATATCCTCACTAAACTTGGTATCACCTTTCAGAATCCATCAATCATCTATTGTGACAACCAGAGTGCCATTTATATCTCGAAGAACCCAGTCCATCATCAACAAACTAAACACATCGAGATCCATATGCATTTTCTCCAAGAGTTGATTCAGGAGCATGTCATTGATTTACGATACTATCCTATAGCAGATCAAGTTGCAGATATATTCACCAAACCGTTCACTGAGAGCAAGTATGTTCATCTTCGGTCTCTCCTGGGGGTAAGGCACATCTCTTCTAGGGGGGTCACTTAGAACTTCTTCATTCACCCTCTCATAGGTAGGAGTTTTTTCACACTGGGTTTTCTCCTTCTTTATCATTGAGAGGTTATTATGTACATGGGTACCTCATCAAGCCTAGTAGTCGGGACCCATATTTTCATCTTTACATTGTATACTTCTCCCTAAGTTGCACTTAAGGGGGGGTGTTAGTGTGAAAGGGGTACTTTATCTAACTAGTTCATTCTTAGCTAGTTCTCCACTAAAGTCCTCTTCACACTAGCTTGACTTTACATGGAGATAAGGTTGTTGAGCCTTTAATGACATGAGTTGTCACACCTCAAAGGATGCCAACACTTGTCATAATCCGGTTGCATTCATCTCTCCCCTTGGCCTATATAACCAAGGAATTTCCTTTGTATTCTTCAATTCTCAAGCTGAATATAGCTTTGCATTCTTGAGAGGAATATAGTTTATTCCTCCTCATATTTTTGGTTTTTCTTTCCTTCATTCATTAGATTCCTGGGTAGGCTAGTTAGTAAATCTCATAATTTCCTTATCATTTCCAATAAATAAGATCTCATCAACATATATGACAATGATTTCCAACCAATCATCAACTAATTTAAAATAAACAAAATGATCTAGCTCACTTTTAGCAAAGTCATGATCCAACGAAAAAGCATCAAATTTATGATACCACATTCTCAAAGACTACTTCAAATCATACAAATATATCTTTAACCTACAAAATAAATGATGAGGTAGACTTGAATCAACACTCCAAAATGATGATACTAATGATAATGATGTTATAGAAACACATATACAACTTGATGAACTTAATCTCAAATATAAAGATACTAATGATGATGTGGATGCACATGATAACCTATATATTTGGTTGACGCACATGTCATATTTTCCATGTTGACTATACTATAATCAGGTTACAAGGAGTGAAAGCTTAAGTGAGTATAGGCCTGCAAGAGGAAGATAAAGAGATTCTTACAAATATGATTACAATAGTGAATGCATTTTAGTTGGTTACAATGAAGAATACATAAATTTATAGCTTGATGAACTTGCTCTCAAAGATGATGATGTTGATGATGACATAGAATGCACATGAGAACCTATTTATTTGGTGTGAGGCATGCCAATTTTCTATGTTGGTTGTAACATAAGTAGGTTACAAGGAGTGGAATTTTAAGAGAATGTAGGTCTATGAAAGGAAGACAAAGATGTCTACAGTACAAGTCTAATTACAATAGTGCATGTGTTTTAGCTAGTTCCAATGAATAGTTTAAAACAAAGGGTCAAATAGAAGAACTTGATTCTTCTCATGAACTACCTTAAGGGTTTTATTTTTTGGCTGATTATTTGAATGGAGACTTAGATCATGTAAGTAATTCAAGAAAAAAATAAGTGTATTTATATTTTAATTATAGTGCATCTTAATAGCCCATCTTTCAAAATAATGATGGGTGCACAAGTGTGTATGAATCCTCTCACTTTATTTTTTATCATGTTTCTAGTGTTGAAGGGATTTGTTGTAACTAATATTGAACATTTTGTGTGGGACAAGAATGCATGCAAGAAAATGAATGAGCCAAAAAGTATAGAAGAACTTTCAAATATCATTATGATGCAACTTAGCTTGAAAGCATGCTTAAAAATTGAAATGTTCTAGTTTTATGTCATGGATAACTTATTTGTATAAGTCAATATTATGATAATGTTTATTTTTACTTTCCTTTTGAGTCGAAGAATTTCACTTTTCACCCTAATTCATTTGTGGGAGTGAATATTTTTTAAATGATATTGTAAGCATGGATTATAAGTTTGGATTCTATCTTGCATATATGTTTTATTATTTTTCACTTGGTTATAAATGAAACATTATATACTACCTTGAGTATACAAGAAATTTGTCATTAGTGTTGTGTATCATGAGTCATCTAATTTTTACGGGTATGTGCAAGATCATGATGGGCCAAAAAGTGGCGATATGATGGGTTTTTGTGGGGTATGTGGTTGGCGACTTTTTTCTTACCCAAAATTGATGAAACGAAAAGGGTTTTTAAAGGAGATTCTCAGCTTTCCACCAATATAAATTATGATTTACTTTGAATTTAATAAATAATTATTATTCATTTTCTATTTGAATTACAACTAAAGCCCTGATTGATAGGTTGATTGAAAAACATTTATAGCTTTCAAACGGTATCACATTTTTTGAATCTGAAACATGCATCAATTTCTATGCTTCACATACTATAGGATTAAAAAAGAAAGAAATGAATTTCATGAAGTTTTGACCAAGTTAAGGTGGTTAGACATATGAGTTTTTTTAGTTTTTAAAAGTTTTAATAAAAAATTCATAATTAATTATTTACTTGGAAAAAAATTATAAAAAAATATGCATCACATCGGGACATGAGTTCTCTACTTATATCTAAAATATTATAAAAAATATTATCATTTTATTGTGGTTAGGGTGGTCAAACGACACCTACTTCTTATTTTTTCCCCGAAATTTAAGTACTATTGCATTGAAATTTCAAATTTTCACCAAATAGATTTAAAAAAAAAAAGAAACTTAGTAGTTTATAAACTACATTCAATTTTCTACAGATTCTATTCTTACATATTTTTGAAATAATATAGATAACTTATTCAACTTTTTATGTCAAGTTGCCTAACTCTAATTTTTCTGAATTTTTTGCCACTTAAGGGCCTGTTTTTTCCATGATGATCCTGCACATACCCTTACATTGGATTTTTTGATTGCTCTAGTAGTTCTTATTTGTAATTTCATACATATCTTTTTAATTTTGGCAACTTGCTCATTATGGATGTATGGCATATTTTTTATTACAACTAAGCGATAAATATATCACCAAGTCAAAATGTGGCTTCATCTTTAAGGTGGTTTTTGATAGAGGAAAGAGGTGAATTATAGTTTATTTATGGCTTAGGGTCATAGAATTCCTTTGTAGCATCTAACCTATAGAATGTCTCTCATATCACTTGTAGCCATATAAATTCAATTGTACTATGTGCTTACATGCCATTGGTTGCAAGAGGGTTGTTTTATCCATTTTGTGTATGCTAGTTGTGTAAGAATTTACTTATTTTTGTCTTTTGTACATACCCATTTATATTTGTGTGTCCTTATGGTTCCTTGTACCTCCCTTTCTCATTTTGGTTTGTATTTTAGAGACTAGTTCTAGATGCTTGCTATGCCTACAAGAGGTGAACATCCCCAACTAGAGCTAGTGTTGTATATCCCCAAAATACATTCTTATGCTTTCGTTGTTGGTGTTTTCCTCTATTTGGCCCATCATTAATAACCAATCTAATATTTTATTTAATATGGCCCCCACTTAAATTCATGTTAGGTACATTACATTTCATATCCCTCTTTATCTTGGAATTGTACATTTTGTATCACAATTGTCATGTCTAGGATATTTGTGGTTAGTATATATTCTAATATGGAACTTCAAAGTCTATGTAAACCTTTGTAATCTTTACAAGTTACATCTACATCTCCACCGTATGCTTCACTACCATACGTCTCTTGTATGGGTGTCTTTCTCCCCTTTTCATCTTTTTTGTCATCATGCTTCCTCACCTTTTTCTCCCACAAGCTTTACTCTTTATGGACTTGTAGAACTTAATGCATACCCACATGTCTTGCATGTTGTTCCAATACCCCCAAATTCTTTGATTCAACACTAATTTTGGTGGGTTGTGGGTCTCTCCTTGCATCTTGCATCCCTTGTTGCTCTTTGCTCCTCTACCCTCACAATCTATAAGTTGACAAAGAATTTTATCATTGACTTACCTATTCCACTTGCACTCTCATGTGTTATGCATGTTAGATTCTACATCCCACCACCCAAAAATACTTTTATTCTTGTGGATTGTAAATATCTTATGTCACCTTGTAGTTTCACACATTCCATACAAACTATTTTCTTGTCTTGCACATTGCATATCCACAATCTTCACTTTTCATGGGACTATGGACCCTTGGTGCATATTTAGATGTCACATGAAATGTCCCTCTTTGCTCTTGTGCCTTAAATCCTTCATTCGATCAATATACATATTCTCTACCTATTCATGTTGCATGCTACTTGATTACATGCTCCACAACTCTGACATGCTTCTATTTTGTTGACTTGGTGCTCCCCTTCATAACATTAAAGTTGGTCACCTAATCTTGTAGACACATAAAACTATCCACCACTTGACCACTCTCAACTTTACTATACCCTAGCATTAACTAAATAAAATCAAGTATTTAGTTAACCTTCTCAATCATTAATTAGATAAAATTATTTTTTTAATTAACTTATCATTTTTCCTTTTTCATCTATAGTTCACATAAGTCCAAGTTTCATATATATATCTTCCAAGAATTAAATAAATTTAAACTATTTATTTATTTCTCCCCTTTTCCACCTCAATCGAGTTAGTCGATTAAAACCAATTATTTAACTAATTGTTGGTGTGAGCAAGGATAACATCTGATTGGTTTACCCCCTAAGTCTTATTCACACTAGTCTAGTTAAGTTTATTTAGGGTACACATAGGATGCCCATCATTCTATTTCTCATATCATAAGATTAAGACATCATAACCATATGTAATCCTATGTCTCACCTTGACCTATATAACCAAGAATCTTGTTACAACTCTCTCATCATATTAAAACCTTTTGTTTTAGATTAGAATAATTAATCGATTGTTAACATTCTTGATCTGGGGATTAGGGAAGGGATCGTTGGATTAAAAGCAGGGAGGACTAACTCTTCCTTCCCATGCAATGTGGTAGTTAGCTCGAAAACACATATCCTAAGGGAGGGAGTGACTATTTATTCTGAAATGATGTGTATGGGATTGACAAGTCTCCAATGCTTCTATCAGATTATCATGGCATAGGTCTTGCAGGATTGTGGGCGGTAGTAGCAATGTGCCTAGGAATTCATTTCAGAAGCCATCTGATACTATCAAGTGGAAGGATCCCAGTAATACAGGAGCTTTGTTGGGGTCCACTGATTTTGGTAATTTGTCAGATGCACCATCATCATTGTTGGCAACAGAAGGGGCAGTTCCTAAAGTTTTAACCAGTATTTGGAACTGGCAAGGTTACAATATCCGTTACCATTTTTCAGCAAATGATGGTCCAACAGTGGTCCTAACCCACGTGTTTGTTGCAAACTGTGGTCATTGGAGGAAGAATCTACATGTTCTTGCAAAGTCCCACAGGGTTTATGCAATTGATCTTCTTGGTTAGGGACACTCGGACAAGCCAAATCCATGTGATTTTCCAATTAACTCATTATATAGTTCGAGCAATGGGCAAAGTAAGTTAATAAATTCTGTTAGGACATAGTTAAAGATCAAGCCTTCTTTGTAAGCAACTCCATTGGAGTGCAGGAGTTGGAATTGGTTACAACAGAGTATAGTGTGGCATCTATGATGAATGGAAGTGGAGAATGCTCAAAGAACATGGCATTGCATCCAAGCAACAAGGTATGGTTGCAGGTAAGTGTTTTTTTTATCTGCAAATAATTAACAAGAATACAGGGCTCTGTATATTCTACTCTGATGATTGATCCAAAACGTTTTTTTTTTAAATCTTACACACAATCAAATTGAAAATGAAAAATAATAAATGATAGTAATATAGATTGTGAAAATCTAATAACTCTAACATTAATTTTTAATAATTAATTATCTAATTGCTTTGAAAACGTTGAAAGTTTCTAAATCTTTTTAACAAATCTATTTTGTACCTATCTTGTAATTGTTGCATTTCATGAGGCCAAATTCCTTCGAGGCATTCTGTCGAACAATTTACGTGCCTTATCTTTTTGAGTATGGAGGAACCCAACCCCTCTTCAATAAACCTTCATTGCAATTGTTTCTTCTCAAGAATTTTAAGCATCAACAGTAGGGTTGATCTGTTATGACAACTATGGGAATTATTTTAGATGACATGTCCACCACCAGTTGTAAATAGTTAACAGTATTAATATATTAATTTAAGAATAAATTCTTCAAAGTTAAAAGGTAGTCATGATTGCTACAACAACATAATGGTATAGGTAAAAAGTTTGAAGTTATTTTTTATAAACAATTTTATGCATCATCAATAGGATCTATCCATCATGACATCCCCAGGATTTTTCATTACTACTATATTAATTTGAAAATAATTTTCAAAGTAAAAGGCAATCATGACCGCAGACACAATATATTGCTTTATTTTCATTTTCACTTCAAGGTTGTAGTGACAAACACTATTTAAAGAGTCTACTAAAGTTATAATTAGGTGTTGTCAGTAAACATTGGGAAACCTATTACTAAGGCTTTAGTAGGTACTTGAGAAATAAAAACATCTTGACGGTAAAATACCTAGGTAGAAAGTTATACTGCATATTTAGTAGTCAATAAGTCTCTTTAACTTCAAAATGGGATTGTTTGATATGTTGTCAAATCTATTCTTGAAGAAAATTCCATTTACCATTTTGAAGTTCATATTTTCAAATGTATTTGGTCACCAATTTCTTACAAGCTATTTTGTTCAATTCGCCATTCTATGGCTTGATGCCTGAAGTCAATTGTTATTCAAATCAAGTCAATTACAATACAAGTTACACCATTGTTGCCATATAAGATAGTAATCAAACATGAAACAGACTATGTATGAGTATAATTAATGGTTCACAAATAGATCTTGCATATAAGACTAACGAGCATTTACTTATACAGTAACATGATATACAATCTGAAGAACAAATGGTTTTTGTGGGATGATTATAGCATACACATAGTATCTGATGGGTACATGGTGCTTAATATAATGTTCATTTTCTATAGTCAGATGATCTTTTCACTTTAAGTTTTTCAAAGTCCATTTTTGGTATTTACTTTCAACTTAGAGAAAATAATTTCCAAAGTGATGAATTATATGCTAAACTTAGACCACATTATAGAACCAGCTATAAGAATAACCCTTTTTTAAAGTAATTAGCACAATGAATATTTTAGATTTTACACATTATTATGATACCTCCAATATGTACCCTTAACTTTGATGATTGTAAGGATTTTCTAGATAATTTATAGTTGTTGATGGATAAGGTTGATTGCAGATAAAGCTTCTCTTGAATGTCTTTGTGAACCTCCCAAAGTCCTTTCTAAGTTTATTTCTCCACTTTGCTAGTTTCTTAAAAAAAAATTAAAGTTTTGAATAGAATTTATATATTCAATTCATTTATTTTTCAAAGCACAACAAATTCAGAACTAGAAAAAATGAAATATAAATATTAAGGTTGTGGATAAATTCTTATACTCAAATAAACCTAACCAAAGTAGAATATTCTACATTAGAACATTTCAACCTAAACAAACTTTGGGGCAATTTGCAATATAATAAAATGATCCTAACTATCTAGAGATTATTGAAACTCAATAACACTAAAATTGTTATTGAGTGTTGAGAATTCTACATTTTATTTAAGACTTATGTTTTGTCAAAAACTATTGTTTTTGTGTTGAAATTTAGTAGATTGAATTGTAGGGAAGAGTGTTCTCATGAATTTATGAATTTCCAAAAATCTTTTCTAGGTTTTTTGCTTCACTTTTCCATCTTTACAAATAAAGTTTTAAATTTTTCTACGTAACATAAATTTTATGATCATTTAAAGATTGTCTCATTCCAGTTGAAAGCTACTAATTTGTATTAAACAATTTGGTAATGATATTAAGTTATTATCCATTTTGGGTATTATTTTACAAAGTGGTTATCATTTTGATAGTTTGGATTATTATTCTGCATAGATGATTCTATTGATCATTTTGTCTAGTTACCATTCATTAGGATTGCATGCTAAGTTATTAGTATTGTATAGTTAACAAAGTGATATGTTAATTCATATTATTTGAAGTATATATAAGATTGTGTGATTAGTTTGAATATATTTATTTATATTGCTCGATGATGAAGTTAGATTTCTTCTTAAATGATAGTAACAATTGTATATATAGTCATAGTGATTCTTAAGTAATAGATGTAGATTGCTTCATGTATTTTATAATTGATGATAAAAAAACAATAAAGAATATCTTAGTTCAATTTAACAATAAAATTATATTCCAAGAACTTTATCAAGTCAAATAAATAAAGTCACTTTTATCAAAGTTTCATAAAAATTAACTTAGGAATGTTCATGATCTTTCTTTTTTTTCTTAAAATATATTATGCATGTAGAGATAAACACTATGTTTGCATCCTGGATATAAGAATTGGTTTTTTCACATAAATCTTCTAGGTACATTTAAAATGGAATTTTATTTTCATCCCCTCTATAAGCTAGAGTACAAACTATTAACCCCGTCACTTAAAATTTTAGTCAAGAATAACATATACTAAATTATATAAGTTAAGAGAATAGTTTAGAAAGGCATTTTTGATCTACAAAAGATGTGGATTACTAATGATTTTGGATTCTTGCATACCACTTGCAATCAAAGGTTGATTTGTATGATGTTGTCACAATGCATTAAGATCAATTGAATAGCTCTTAGAAATTGTTTCATTGATCATGTATGAGTATCTATCATTGTTAATTAACTTGGTTTATAGATAGTTCTAATAATAATTTATATTATTGTGAGTAAATTAATTAATTGATTTGATGTTGCATTATTTTGATAAAAACTCCTTAGGTATTGGGCATTATACACCCAATACATAACACCAATAACTTTTTCAATAAAAAAAAACCAAATTTATATCCTAAGTAAACATGGAAAATATTCATAATTTAAACTCAACATCAAGAAACTCTCTAAAGTGTATTTATAAAGTTCTTCTTAATCAAGTTTTCATCCTTGTTCCACTTGAGTGGGTGGTTGTAGATAAAGAACTGCCTAGGGAAATTGGACCTTACAAATGGTTGCATATCCATTCATATAGTTACATGAAATGTTCATCTAGATTAGAAACCAAAACTACATATAGAATATACCTTGATCACATTTAGAAGTAGGTATGTAGGTAGTTTGGTGAACGAAGGAGGTTCCCAGTACGTAGCTTTTCAGGTGTGAGATTAGGAATGTTAACAAGAATGGAATTCCAACTAATGTTGGAACTATAAACAAATGATTCTCTTAATCTACCACATAAATGAATCACTTGATTTAAACTTAAAATTAAACCTCTAGAGTATATTTGGGATAAATAACATTCATTATGTACTTATAATAAATCCTAGATGGATTTGTTTACTCCTCAAGGCTTTAGACCAAATTTTGAGGTGGGACTGACTATATATATATATATTGTAAAATTCTTAGCCACTACAATTTTTTTTAATTTAATTTGCATCAAATACCAACTTAACCGATCAAACATCTTTCATCTAAGTTTGAAGTGCTAATTACAAAATTTCTTCATTCACCATGGTGACGATAAGTCAAGTTCATTCCTCCTCTTGTATAAGATCTTCAATCTCACCTTTAACCTAGGACTATTCATTAAGTTTATCACTTAGTCCAATATAATTAAATGATAATAATTTTCCATCAAGAGTTGGTCCCATACTAAACATTAGGAATCATTAGCGTACAAACATGCACAAATACACTGGGGCAATATGTACTATAATCCCAAGATCACATACATAATGAATGTCTCGAGCATACATCACACATACACAAGGTGACTAGCTCATACACATCACAAGTACAACAGTGATTGGCTCATACACACATCACAATACAACAATGGCTAGCTCATATGTACATCACAATTACAATAGTGACTAGCTCATACACATCACAAACACAATCATGACTAGATCATATGGGTGAAGCCACAATAGTGGTTTACAATTGAAGTGAGGAAGGAAAACTCACAAAAAATGAATACATGGAAAAAAAAATGATTTTAGGGGTTCATACAAACCTATTGGTTCGACTGAACCCATTAGGGGTTCGCTAGAACCTAGGTTCGGGCGAACCCTCCTAATACTTTCCCGCCAAAAAAGCCATCAAAACCCCTTATAGAAGGGGGTTCGAATGAACCCTGGTTCAAACGAACCCTGGTTCAAACGAACCCCTAGGGGTTTGCTCGAACCCTTAGGGGTTCACTCGAACCCCTATGGGTTTGTTTGATCCCCCTTTATTCCTCATCCCCTCCCTAAGACACAAAAAAACCTAAATTTTGGCACTTCGGAGGTCAGGTTGAGGATGAAAATGGAGGAATCTTCACAAACCCAACTTGAATCAAGTAGTCCTCAGAACGAGCTATCCAATGAATATAATTTTAATATGTTTTGGTTTTATTATGTATTTATTTTTTTAGTTTTATTAAACATAGGTTTTTCATACATAACATAATTATTAATACTGGTCAAGTGACCTAGTTAAATTTATCATAGTCAATAAATCCATGGGTTTATACATAGACCTCTAGATATGGAGTTGGATTTCACAAACACATAAGAGTTACACAGAACAAATACAAGATGGCATAAACCCAACATGTACATATAATCAAATACTTAATATAAAGTAGTCAAATCCCATACTTCATTTTGCTTACTATATATCTAATCATATTATGTATTTAAATATAAGTTATTAAATTTCCTTAACTTAATCATTACCCATTTGATACTCATTTAAGCATAAATCGAAGCCTACTAAAGAGAGAAGGTCAAACCAATTAGGAACAACCCCAAAATATGGGAATTATCCCCCTAGACCCTCCCCCTATGGACTTGAGGTCATAGGGGCATCCTTAGCCCAAGGACCACCTATGTACTTGCTTCCAAAAATATCAAATTCTCACATAATTCTCCTTACAAGGTCTCTCAAGAGATGCATAAGCACAAGTTTCCCATAATCAAGGTCTTGTTAATATTTTTATTCCATTGTTAATGCTTAAAAGTAGTTAGGAAAATATAAATAAGTATATAATTAACATCCCATACTGTAACACTTCACTTTAAGGATATTGAGGTCTTGAATTAAAATCCACCCATTAGCATTCATAAACCAACTTGGATGTCCTTGGGTTCATCTTATCAACATAGGGGCTAGGATTATTACTCAACACAAAATTACCTTGGTTCACACAAACCAATAGGAAATCACTTCCATTTGAAATTTACATAATAGATTCAATATTGAGGTTCTTATTCTCAAGGGGTCAATAGATATCTTTGAAGGACATCCAATAGTATTTATAAGCTTTTTTTTAGGATAATCAATACCTAAATCTTATTAGCCGCATTATATCCATTATATCAACATATGAAAATATAATCCCAATATTAATATTACTTTAATAGTATTTTTAATGTTCTAATCTCCTTTACCCTATGGTGCAACCCCATATTCTTATAATATTCTAGTTCATAGGATGTTTATTCATACTTGTCATTTAAACTAAAATTGACCTTAGTGGTCATCAATAAGGTATCAACAGATGCTAGGTAGGATTTATTTCATAACTCAATCTCAAAAACCTTGTCAAATTAAACATTAATCACCTTCCACTTAGTACACAATCATATTATGGTTCATCATAGCTATAATATCCTTCCTTCGTTCACATAATAATTTTAATATCAAGGCTCTCATATTAAGAGGTTGGTAGACATCATGCAATCATATTAAACATTTATCCTCAAATCCAAGGTGGGTTACCAAGAGTATCAGTCTGCAACATTAAAAAAAATGTTTAGTACAACACTGTTCTATTTAGGCTTAGAATGTGATGACATGTATACAACATGATCTAGTAATCTTAGTTATCACATGTGTATTGGTTCTTGATATCTTGAACCACTATATTATACTAATGAGAAACCCCTTATATTCATCTATGAGGATAACATGGTCAAATAAATATCTCAATTAGGATATGTATTTACTAACAATAAGAGTACAGTGATACTCAAGAAAGGTGAAAACACTATATATATTCATTAAGTCATCATATGAAGATATACCCTCAATAAGAATAATAAAATTCTTTACTTGAGGATTTTATTTAATGTATGGTACAACTCAATATTTACCATATCTTATGATTAGGTACACTAGATAGGATTTTATTGAAAAATAATTGTATAATTGATTCAATCAACTCCATGTAAAATTTTCCATGCATCATAGTTTTCCTATTAGACACCAAACATTGGCTAGTCATGTATAGTTTAAATCAATATAATTCCAATGTTTAGCTCAAGAAAATTAAATTAAACCCAACCCATATACAAGGTAAGATACATTCATGTAACAATTATTCCTTACATGCACACATCG
The DNA here is from genome assembly GCA_007258455.2 of Sequoia sempervirens. NCBI lineage: Eukaryota > Viridiplantae > Streptophyta > Pinopsida > Cupressales > Cupressaceae > Sequoia > Sequoia sempervirens. Next base: position 54,653,895 of record VDFB02000363.1, on the reverse strand, counting down.
GGATAAAAGGAGTCAACTATTTCATTATAATACCTCTACACCTTTTTTCTATTGAGGAAAGGCTACCTTAGGTTACAAGGATATAATAGTCTTAAGGACATATGTCCAATTTCTCATGCTTAGATGGTCAACTTTATTATGTCTAATATTTTCACATACTTGAAAGGTTTATTAGTCACATATACTCCAACATAGGAATACAAAATCTTCTGGAGTTTCCCAAAAGGGATGAAATGCTACATTTATTAATGCCAACACATAAGATAATCATTGTATCATCTTATATTGAGGCTACCCACTTCATATCTAAAAGTCAAGTTTCATTGCTACCCAATTTCATAACCCAAAATTCATTAATACATAGAATATTGTGACAACACAATTATTCTTTTCTTCTCACCATTATTGCAAAGCTCGTGTTTAAGTGATATTATACCATTTCATCCATTGTAGTATACAAGGACAACCCATTGTGAAGGTACTCATCTTCACTCTTTTTATTTTATGGTTAATGATTCCTTACCCCAATCCATTAAATTTTACCTTAAATACTTGAGAATCTACATTTAGTTTCAAATCCAAAATTCCAACTCAACCTGACATTATTGTCTAATATATATATACCTTTGGTATCATAAATAAAATAATTTAGTAAATAGTAGTTAAAACCATTCATCATAGTCAAAGGACATTTATTAACAAGGTCACTCTTGCAATCCAACTTCTCTTTCTTATAATAATCCATTTTTTTGGAGATCTAGTTAATTGCAACTACTCTAGATTGATCAATGAGTTTATAGCTAGGATTTATGATTTCTTTCAAAATATTTACTCACTCTAGCTTGTTATGCTTGTCTACACATATGAAATCGAATACATAATTGGCTATAATTTATTCTTCTCTTGTTATTTTTCTTTGGTGGTGAGATGCATGCACACTATATATTTTTAAGATGTTCCTTTCCCATAATATTTTTGTTTGCTGCTAATACATCATTAGCCACTAAGGTCCTAGACAATGTCAGGCATTTTATCCCCTCCATAGTAAAATTGTAATAGTTTGAAGCTGAAATGATATTGTAAAATGAAAGCAATATGCAAAAGAGTGATGGAAATAGTTATTAGAAAGCATTAGTTACTTTTCATCGCCTTCTCCCATCAATTCTTT
>VDFB02000363.1:54357047-54652627 GCA_007258455.2 Sequoia sempervirens | reverse complement strand
TGCCAACTCCAGGAATCTGCGAAGCACGGCCTCAACCTCCTGAACTGAAATCGGTGGAACACAATCTAGCTGAAACTCTAACACTGTGACTGAATGCTCGTGTCTTGTACAAGATTTTCTCCAAGCCATCAACGAGTCCTGCGTGTTCTGGATCAAAGTGGAGAAAGTAGCAGTATTCTCGAAATCATCCTATACAAAGGTCTTAACATCTGCGAAGAAAGGCACCAGCAAACCTCTCAAATTATCAAAATTAACTTCATCTGGATTCAGCCGCCTAGCAAATATAGCCTCAAAGGTATTCTGAACTCCATCTATAATGTTGGCCATAGCCTTGTGTACTCTAGCTGAATCCGCCTGTGCCGCATTGAAGAAGCCACGCCCCGTGATCGCCGAAGAATACCACCTAGAGAAATCATATCGGTCATTCCCCTGAATGACACCTCCATTGATTAGCACTCACAATGGCACATGCCTCAATACCTCAAGACGCTGGATAACTTTGCTTTGGTAGATAGAAGCATCTCCCCAAGCATGATCCACTGCATCTATTCGTGTCAAAATACTTGAGGCCTGCTGAAAGGCAGAAGCAAAGTCCTCCATAAATTTCTCTGTCTCGGCACGTACTCCTATGACCCATTTATCTGCCTCCTATGCCATCTTTCCCAATTCTACCAAGCCGCTGATCGACTCTCTAGGTATCTCGGCCGGAGGCTCTATCACTGGAACATCCTTCCCTCGAGAACAAGACAACCGTTGAACATATCCTATTAAAGCTTTGTGTTCTCTCTTCAACTTCTTATACTTTCCTTCTTTCTTGAACAACCTATCCTTGAGGGCGAGGAAGGAGTTATCACACTCCTCCACAATCTGCGCACCAATAGGACGTCCCAAGTCCAAAGTCGTGACCACATAATTCTCAGGAACTGCTTCATTCCGATCACACTCAACTCGTGGCACAGCTACATGAAGGGTGCGAGAGCCATCCTCTTCGGTGGAGATCTTCGAAAACTTTCTTGCTTTCTTTTTCTGTGGAGGTGCACTGATCCTGTTCAAGAACTCTTCAATCTCAACTGCTGGATCAATCTCCTCACTAGGGCTTCTTCTCATTCTATCCTTAAGCCAATCAGGCACATCATATTGTATATCGAAGGGTTGTTGTTCCTGTGCCTCCACTTCTCTGACTTATTCAACTTCTTCATCATTCTGGCGAGGCTCATCGTCCTCAAGTGGCTGAGTATCACCTGACACTATATCATCATCATCGTTCATAGCCTCCTCTAATTCCTGCTGAAACTGAGGGTCAGTAATAGTCCCCTCATCATCATGCTGATCAACCCTATCAGGTGCGTTGACACTCTGGCCAACTGACTCTCTTCGTGGAGGCTGAATATCATCCTGTACTACTTGCACCTGATTCAATGCAATCTTCTAATCAGAAAACAAAGAAACCTCCTGTAAACTTGAAGAACGTGTCTCCAATGGTGTCGCAGCTATAACTCGTGGAGGCTCTGGCTGAGTGGGCTCCTGTCGAACAATTTCCTTCTTTCTGGACTCTGGGCCTCGTGTAATCTGCTTCTTTCTGCCAGTGGTGGGCGTCCTGTGATCTCCCATCATGTTGTAAGTCATAGCAATTGACCTACTTTTTAGCCTGTTCACCCGTCTATCAACCCATGCTCTGGTGAATGTCATGACCGGGATAGAGAGAGTATCTAAATCTGCAACTTCGGGTTCTAACCAATCCAAAGGTGGAAGTGGGGTATCTCTTACAGCTGCATAGTCCAGATGTACAACATCCATATCCTCATTGACCTGGTCCGGAACTGGAACAACCTCACACTCCCTGATCAGAGTAACCGGCAATCGAGAAAACATTCTTTTCCTTACTTCAATTTCATCAGCTGCATCAGCCCAATAATCTTCAATGGTGGCCTTATGTTTAAATTCTTCTGACAACACCCACTTGATGTTATAATGCGGATCATAGTGTTGTCGACTTGTATGATATGAGAAATGATAAAACTGAAGCTCACTTTCAGCTTCTCTAGCTGCCTATATCGAAGGACACACCTCATCCGAGTTGCCCATTACAATTGGAAATTCTATCCCTCCCTTCTTTTCCTTCTTTTGGATTTTGTCAAAGGCTAGCAACTGTCTGGATATCTCTAGCATCAATATTCTATCTGTCGGGTACTTAGGCAGCCTATATGGGTATGATGAGAAACCTTGCAGCCTAATGTAAGAAAATCTCGGAAACTATATAAACCAGCACCCATACCTTTCAATCAACTCTTGAGCATCTCTAGAGATTCTATGGTGTAACCGCTCCTGAAGCAGCCTCGTGATATACATGGTGAATGAATCGTTGACACGCTTGTAGTGGGTTGTGCTCGACAGGTGCAACTGTGGACATGCCTCATGGATTTTGAACTGATGAGAGCCGCATCCAACAGGTTCTTTGTAAGATATCCCCCTGTAATTCGTCATCCGTGCCAACATATAGATAATATAAGAACTCATGTAAAATGTCTTCGTTCTCCTCAAGTTCAGGAGTTGCTCATGTAGATTATCACTTATCATCTCGGCCCAATTGACATAGTCCTTCCCTTCTAGCACCAGGTTGATGTAGTAAAACATCCAAGGCTCAAAAATGAACGATTGTGCACAGCCTCCAACCCGACTCAGCATCATGATGAGATCACAATATTCCTGCTTCAAGTCATCCGCTATGATCTGTTTTGGCAACTTCGTTCGAGAAGGCTTGGGAGTGCTCATCCAGTGGGTGTTAATTGTCTCCATGCATCGTTCAAAAGCAGAAGCATACATCCGCTCCGCTCGCTCTCTGGATTTGTAAACCATGTTCCGGTGCACCGGGATCCCGAAAGCTTCACCAATGGCTGCCGGAGTAAGATTAGCTAGCACATGGCCATCTGGTGACATGATTGACCGGTGTTCCTTCTCGTAGCAATTAGCACACTCCATCATCAGCTCCGAGCATTGAATGGCTAGCGGAAAACCAGCAGCTGCATATAGTCCGCTTCGAACAATGTTGTGCGAAGTGACCGAAGCCCGATGACTTCCAATTCCAAACATCCTGTTCTTGAAGGTTTCCAGGTTGACGGAGCCCAGGTTACTGTCTGTCAACTTGCCCAACTTTGAGATGAATTTCGACTCTGCCACGAACGTTTTGCTCAGCTTCTTGATCACAGCTTGTCTGGAGGCGCCATTGTCCTTTCCAGTTGTCCTCGCTTCAGCCATCTGCAACATAACAAACTTTCATCAGCAATTTAATTTATAAAAATAAGATATGACATTGTGTAGGGGCTGCAGTCGAATTCTAGAAGCTGCAATAACTCTTGTGTTTGCAAACCTCAGCTTCTTTTCTTGAACATCAATACTTAGAAGAGTTTCTAAGTAAATTTCGGTGGCTTCACTACTTCAGCAGTTTGAACTTTTATAGCTTCGTATTTTATCAGCAATCAGCAATCAATCAACTTGCACTTTGAAAGCTCTTCAGCAATTCATCCCAAGGCGTCCTCCTCAGCACAGGCAACTTCAACTTTCAGCAACAAATCAAACTTCAGCCACACTCGTACCTTTCAGCAACTTCTCTTCTCCAACCAGCAAGTGCGCACTTCTATACTTCAGCAAAGGCACCTCTCAGCATAGGCAACTTCAATCTTCAGCAAAAGCTTCTTTAACCAGCAAGGGTGCACTTCTCCAGCAACTCAAGGCGTTCTTCCAGCAGTCTCAACAACGCTCAGACTTCAAACTCTTCAAGCAACTACTCACTGCAACACTTCACTTAAAGCAAATTCGACTTCTTCAGCTGTGAAAACAAGTGAAAAACTTCTCCATTTTATAGCCAAAATTCGAATTCTAGAAGAAGTTAATTTTAGCCAGTGCATTTAACTTCCACTACTCTGTTTCAAAAATTCGAATTCTCCCTCTCTGGTATTTCTGACACTTGTCTCCAGTCGTCAGGAATCTCGTTCTTCTAGAAATTTGACTTTGACTGGTGCCTTTGAATTCGTTTTTGAAAATTTAATTTAAATCCATCTTCTTTTAACTCACCAGCCGAAGCTCTGTCACTTGAATTCGAATTCAACTTCTCTCCTCTGGAAAATTCATCCTTGAAGAATTTGATCAAAATTATCTAGGCAACTGACTTCAGATTCATCGTTCGAAGAAAATTCATTTTGAAAACACATTTTATTCATCCTTGCCTTAGAAAATTTTAAATTCTCCCTTAGGAAAATTCACAATTTGACCACTGATTAAATTCTTCATTGAAAAAGTGTCGGCGAAGTTCGGAAGACTTGGAAATCCATCTATCATTGCGAATGTTCAGTACCCAGAAGAAAATTTTCTTCAGAATGCCTCGAATCCATGGGTACCCAACGAACGGGTTCATTTAATTTTTTCAATTTTGAACCTTAGAAAAATATTATTTTATCAAATTAAAATCCATTCTTCGCCTGCGATCATCCTGTTGCTTCAATTTTGGAAAACTTGAATTCCTCCTGCACCTCTGACTTCATCACTGAGAAAAGTTGCTCGCTCTTCGGAAAATTTCATCACCTTGAGGCTCTAGGCGTATTTTCTAAGAAGAAAATATTTGCCTTAGAAAATATTTTAATCATCACACTCTGAGAATTTTCCTTAGGAAATATTTTGTTCGCCTGGCAGCGAGAGAAGTATCATCTTCACTTAGAAAAATTTTATTCACAAAGGCGCCTTGTACATTTCATCTTCACTCGCCACTTGCATTTCACTCCACACTTAGGAAAAAAAAATTCCAACACCTTAGAGAAATTTTTTAAAATCATCTTAGGCGCCTACCATACTTAGAAGAATTTTAAAATTACGCCTTAACAATTTATTTCCACCATCTTAAAATATTTTCCAACACACATCACTTCACCACGCCTTAGCAAATTTTCTAACACCTTATGACTCCCACCACCTTGGTGCATGTAGCACACTTGAGAGAAAATTCAAAAACCATGCCCAATATTCACCTTGGGCGCATTCTTAGTGTGGAGGAGGATAACACCTTGGTGTTTACCACTTTTCACCATGTCTAGGCAATATTTCTTACCTCACTTACCACCTCCGTTTACTATTTACACCTAAACTTGAGCGCATTTGAGCATGCAAGAGGGATGACCCTTCGTATTCCATTTTCGTCTTCACATGCACTAGTTTGGGCGCATTTCACCCCTTAAGGAGGACGAACTCCTTTGACTTGTTGACTAGCTTTTACCTTGAGCGCATTTAGGCATTGCTGGTGGATGAAGTTGCTTTGACCTTGTTGACTCTCACCAACTTGAGCGCATTTTCCTGTGGGTGGAGGATGAAACTTTTCAAATGCCTTGGAGTGACTTTTCAACTTCCATTTTTTTGTCTTGACATGGCCTTGTTTAGGCGCATTTTTCCTAGGGGGAAGGATGAAAACGTTTGACTTGTTGACTTCTTTGCAAATTGGGCGCATTTTACCCTGTGTGAAGGATGGCGCATTTTGAGGTGGATGGAGGATTTGAGTGTTGACTTCACTTTGACCACTTACAACGCATTTTAGCCTGTGTGAAGGATGAACTTCGTTTTCAAAAATTTTCCACGCCTCCTCATCAACTGGCGCATTTCACTAGGCCTGCTGGATGAAGTTCCAGACTTAGAACTTTTTCCTCGTTTTTCGCCAGGATTTCATGCCCTGCTATTTATAGTAAGTCTTCTCAATTTTGCACCTCTGAAGCTCGGAATGGCCTGAAACTTCGCACACCACCTCCTCATAGCCTTGTTGTTCTGTTGACACTGCCATCTTTAGTCACCCTGCTATTTTTAGCCTGTTTCTGAAGGTGGTTTACTATAAATAGTAACCTCATGTTTCTGACAGTTCCACTGCTTCGATCGAGTTGAAATTTGAATGAGGCGCTCCTCACCACGTGACCTGTCGGCTAACACTGACGCATGCACTCAATTTACTATTTTTAGCCTGTTTCCAAATTGACTTACCATAAATAGTAAGTGCTCCGTTTGACTTGAAATTTCACCAGCAGATAGCCTGAAGGACGCTAATCGCGGTGGTTTACACCGGTTTTCGAAAATTCTGACTTTTTACGCCTATTTTTAGGCTCCGAAGTTGGAAACTCTAATTCGCTCTGCATGCATATCAAATGATATCTGTTTCCCTTCGTTTCTGCGGCACTGCGATCAGCTCGTGAATCTGAACTGCTGGGAAGCGGCTGCCGGGACACACCTACTAAAAATAGCAAGTTCCTTACTGAGTGAGTATCTCCGTTTGCATGTCACACCATCGCAAAGCTCTCGAAAAACCCATCAGGAATCACCCGACATGCAAAAGAAACCCTGACATGCAATTCCTAAAAATATCCTCGGAAGGCTGAATTCTGAAATTGGTCGTCTCGTCTTGCATGTTATATCATCATGAAGGTCTTGAAAAACCCATAAGGAATATGCCGACATGCAAAGAAAATTTTTGCATCTGCACCTTGAAATTTACCCCGGAAGCTGGACTGCTAAAAATAGAAAGTTGTCCGTTTTCGCCCAAATTTTGCATGTGAGTAGCTTGATATGCTCTGAATGCTGTGTGATTGTCGGAAACTTGAAAATGCCGACAAATTGCCCTGAATTTCATACTTACTAAAAATAGTAAGTACCTCAGAATCTGACGAAAATTTGCCGGAAGCCTGCTGGAAGCATACTGACAACAATGTTAAGTTCAAATTTCAATTTATTCACCCTATTCAACCTTGGACTGACCAGAAACGATGAAACCCTAATTTTCAGACTTGGTCAGTTTCACACTTAAACTCACTGACGGGCGCAACCCCTCGAAAAGCGTACACCAGAAAAGAGACAAAGCGAGAGAGAGAGAGAGAAAAACCCAAGCCAAAAGACCGGAACGGAGCAAAAATTTAGGGGGTCCCCATCTTGAATGGGGCAATGTGTGAAAAGGTCACAACAATACATTGGGGGAAAAATCCTCAAAACAAATGAAGACCACCTAGTAGGGAACCAAAATCCTCGTGTGTCAATGATCACAGACACATTGGAGAAGCCAACTATATTATCATCAAACACTATAGGTGTACCAATGCAAAGTCTGAGAATGGTCATTGGGAAAAGTCTATGATTAAGGAGGTCAAGCTAGACAATTGTAGGAGACATTTGATTCTCCCAAAATCTCTCCTAACATTCAAATCCAAATAACTGTTACTAACAGAAAGAAAACTAGTAATGTGAGGTTTCCCTTGAGATCTATGTTGTGGAAGAGGGGTGTGAGAGGGTCCTTGATGTTGAGAAGAGATACAGCCATAGTAGAGTGAGAGTTGATGTGCCAAAGAGCTTTAGCCATAGTAAGTCACAAGGATGAGCAACGCCTCACCAATCCAACCCCATCCATACACAAATCAATAGTATCTGGAGGGCACTTAACGCCTCCAACATTTGTGATAGGTTGAAAAAAATAAGTAATCAATCTGATAGATTTGGAACCACCACAAAGAGATATATTCCTGAACTTAGTGATCTCACAAAGAAAAAGGGCCAAGCATCTCTAATCAGGGTAGTGGAAGAAAGTAGATAGAGAGCCACAAGAATATTTGCATAAACAATAGTAACTCCCACAAATTTCATTATAGATTGGACATCAAAAACTTAAATCCTCCTTAGACTTTTCCTCCTAAAGAGAACAAAGCACACAAAAAGTTTAACTATGTAAAATATGTCAATCCATCTCAACACAAAACTAGTGGGAGCACACCCACAACTAATTAAGGGTAATCCTTAAACCATGATGCCAATGATGTTGAAGATAGGTGGGCCAAACAGTAGTCCCATTAACAAACTACACGAAATTCTCAAATAGAGGTCCAAGTAACCTAGATGTACGGACAATAGACATCCCCTCCAATAGATCAATTGAGTGCTACTTTCCCTAAAAGAAGGTGATGAGAGCACATAGGAGTAGTTGAAGGGAGAAAGCTGGTCCAAAGAAATGTTGATAAACTAGAAGACTAGACTGACCTCAAAATCCTATCCACATCATTGTCTATGGGGGGCCAAAGAGGGAATCTCCTCTAAGGAATAGAGTGCCAAAAGGATATCTACCATATGGCAAAGAAGAGCCATTTTAGTTGTTGATGTTCCTGCCAGCTATGGTACGTTTTTAAGAAGTTTCTATAAGGATTTGGGTGGTGAAATACAAATGAACTAGTCTCATGCCTTGATTCCAGTCAATGACAAGAAAGTATGACTAAACCCGGAACCCAAAGCATACAATGCTTAAATTTGAAGATCCTAGATCAAAAATTCTGTATGAAGAGACTGGTCCATAAACATACATGTTAATGACAGAAGAAGAGAGTGGACAGTTTGAGGTTATTTTTCCAACCATTTCTTTTGAATTATGGATCATGGAGTTCCATGGGAGTTATTTTCTTCTACATCGGGGGCAGATATGGTCCTCATTTCTCCCAATGGCGATCAAATCCCATTGGCCTACAAGCTAGAATTTGAAAAAAACAAATAATATAGTTGAATACGAGGCATTGCTCCTCGGCCTAGCAGCTGCACAAAAAGAAGGGATCAAAAAGATAAAGGTTCTTGAGGATGCTGAATTGATTGTTAAACTAGTAAGATATCAATTCTAGGTTAAAAATGATAGACTGAAACATTATAGGAATGGCATCTGGGACAACATCAAGTAATTTGATGCTTTTCAATTGAAACTATCCCTAGAAATCAAAATGCCAAAGCAGATTGCCTTGCGTCTACCTCTTTGCTCAAACCTCATCCTGACTTTGGGGAATTCTTACAAAATTGAACTGATCTAACATCCAAGTGTTCTGGATAACTCAAAATATTGGCAGCTCTTTGACAATGATCAGCATATCATTATTTTTTTAGAAAAGGCAGTGAGTTTTGTTAACCTGTGCTTTGACAGAAACGACTCAGCTTGCAAAGAATTCAGATTTGATGAAGACACAACACAAAATACCTCAGATTCTAGAAGTCGCGAGATTTTGTAGCTCAAACGAAATAAGATTCCTAAAGGAGTAATCTCCTTGGAAAAGTTATTTGACAAGCATGATAAAGATATTCAACACAGAAAAAAAAGGGCCTACTTGCTCCTTAAAATATGATAAAGTCAACCTTGGCTCAAAAAAGGATCCCAAGTTCGTTTCCATAGCTAAATGTTGTCCACCACAAGAAAAGGCCAGGTTAATTTCTTTCCTAATTATGTATAAAGATGTCTGCTTGGTGTTACAATGATTTAAAAAAATTCATGTCTGGAAAGATACAACACTGCATAACTCTTAAGTTGGGTGTAGTGCCTTTTAAACAGAAACAAAGGATTTACAACCCAAAAATAGCTGGGACCATATTCAAACAAGTGGATAAAATGTTAAAAGCTAGGATCATCTAGCCAATTCATCATTCCACATGGGTAGTTAACATCATGCTCCACATGGGTAGCTAACATCATGCTAGATGGAAAGAAAAATGGAGAAATCCGTGTCTATGTCAACTTCTACAATTTGAATCAGTCTTCTCTAAGAGACAATTATCCTCTACCCATAATGGATCACATATTGCATACAATTTCTAGGTCTAAGACAATGTACATGCTTGACGGTTTTTCAGGTTAGAATCAAATCAAGGTAGCTCCAAAAGATCAACATAAAATTGTTTTTACCACTCATGGGGAACATTTGCATACCATAGAATGTCATTTGGGTTAATTCACACAAGTGCTAATTTTCAGAGGACCATGGATCTTTCATTTGGTGACTTGAAGAACAAAATCATTGTGGTTTATTTGGACAATTTGATAGTGTTTTCTAAAAAGAGAGAAGACCATATCAATCACCTGGAACTCATGCTGCAACAATGTTGTCAACAAGGTATATCATTAAATCCAAAGAAATACATCTTCGGAGTCACAAAGGGTAAATTGTTGTAATGTCCCCATTTTTAGCACTGCACTTTTCAATGATTGATGGCCTATCCCCGGGGTGCTGTCAGCTAGTCAGAGGTAGAATTAGGGTTTCCGACTATTTGGTGGGTTCTCTTGAAGATTCAGGGTTTTGCTTCTGGGAATTTGGCTGTTTGGATTCTGGATTCCTTCTGGGTTTTCAGAGAGCTTTGTAGAGGTATGACACGCAACTGCGTCGAGCAACCTTTCCGGACTTACTATTTTTAGTAAGTAATGACAACTACATCTCGGAGTTTGGGATTTTGGATTGCAGATTCTTTCTGGGTTTTCAGAAAGCTTCGCAATGGTATCGCATGCACTTTGATCCGAGCAACTTTCTGAATTTACTATTTTTAGTAAATTCTATTTCTGGCAGTGATCCTGTTGGCTTCAGTTCAGTTGGCCTCCTTTTGCAGTCAGTTCAATTGGTATGGTTGTTTTGGCCTCTTGATGCTTTTTCTGGAGAGATAAGTATTTTAATTAAAATAATGTTATATTTTAATGTTATAACCCCTTGGCCTAGCTTCATGACTTTAAGTTGTTCTGAAAAAGGGGACCTCATGGGTGGACGCATCATCAGGAAATATTTTTATATTTCTAAAGCCAACAATTGCTTAAGAGAAATTGGACGCCTACCTTTGGAGAAGTTTATATTTTATTTTAAAAGTGATTTTTTATCTCTCAAAGAAGGTACATCCATCTTGGAAAACAAAAGTCAAGTCAAAGCAAAATGGAATCTTGAGAGGTGGCGCCCCTTTTGGAAGCTTCCAGAACTGTCTTCACAAATTATAAAAGGGAGCCTTGGGTCTTCATTTCATCATCTTATGACTTCAATATTGTTATGCTGCCGAAATGGTAACAGGATTGCTTCGAGGAATGAATGCCTCCTAGCTTGGCTCTTCTTCTTGCTTGAAAGATAGCAACTAGTTGAGAGATAGTTGTAATAGGTTTGTCTTGCATTTCAATTGAGTATCTTGCATTTTTGGAGTTCTAGTTTTGCTTTTCAGTCTCATTTTGAAGTTGCTGAAATCATAGCTAATTGTAAGAATTGCTCATATCTCATGAAATAAAAATATTATTGTTCTGGGCATTGCATAAATCCTTTTCTCTATGTGGGGCGACCATTCTTGCAAAGTTGTAGATTTTTTAATGCAGATTTGGATTTTTAAAAGAAAAATCGCCTCTCTCTCTTGGCCGTACCATTCTGGTCTGCCTGGCAAATGTTTAGAAAAAAAAATACTTCAATTTGTTAGTTGTTTCTTTGTCTAGTCTTCATTGCCATCATTATAGCTTTCGTTTGCATCAAGTCTCATGTCATTCCGGCAAGTATTGAGTGAGTTGTGAGTATTTTGGTGGGTTCTAGGGTTGCTGATTGCTTCATTTCAGTTGCTGGTCTGTTATATCAGTCATAGATAAATGCAGATTTGTGAGGAGTTTGAGTCCAGAGAGGTTTGTCAAGCATTGAGGAAGTCTTACAAATTATTGCAGCATTGAAGAACTTGGATTACTAGGCTTTGGCAAGCATTCTAACATATTGTACGCTGATTAGTCGTACTATCAACAATTCTCCTCTCTATCTTTCTCTTACTTTATTGTACTTCCCGCTGAATAAGTGGAAGAGGCTGGCTTGCCGCCTATTTACATTCTGAGTTGCATTGTAATTCCTTAGTATCTCCGCCATATGGTAGCTTCATTCCCATCTTGGGTTGGAAAGCACATTCTTGGCGTCGAGTTTACTTTTAATCAATAGTTGTAGGGACCCTCTGACCATACGCTCGCCATCACTCGGCGCCATCCTTGGTTAGAGTTACTTCAGCTCATCTTGCATCTAGATCCTCTAACCATATGCTCGTCTATCCTAAACACATTCTTGGTTAGAGTTCCCTTTTAGTTTGCATCTGCATTAGATCCTCTGACCATATGCTCACACCTTGCCCACATCGGGATCCTGGTGTACATTCTTGGTTAGAGTTTGCTTACGAAACGTTTTGGTTTTAGAGCTAACCTTAACGGGTACGTGTTGATTGTAATTGCATTTGAAGAAACAAAAAAAATTGGTTCGGTTCTTTACAATTGCTTGACCACATTGTATCCAAAGAGGGAATAAAGATTGACCCTGAGCAGGTTAAAGCTATTCAATGATTAGCCAGTAAACAAATTAGATATTAGATCCTTCTTGGATAGGCACATTTTCTGAGAACATTTGTCCCAGATTTTTTAAAATTGACCAAATCTATTGCTGACATGATTAAAGATAAAACAATCTTCAAAGGACTTGTTGTGACCTTTTCACACATCGCCCCATTGCAAATGGGGACCCTCTTGTTTTTTGCTTTTTGGGTTTTTGCCTTGGCGTCGCAACTGCTAATCACCAGTCTTTTTGCAATGAGGAGTTAGAGTTTCTAAGAGTTATACGAGCCAAGTTGAGATTTTGAGCCAGAATCAGTGCCTAAACACCTCAGACGGACTCAGAAGGCCCGAGGGACGAAGATCAACTGTCGTTTCAATCAATTCTGACATCTCCTACTTTTTGGGGATTGACCCTCCAGACCCCCCTATTTTTTAGGGACTTCATTTTTGGCATTTTTGGCCCATGTTAGACTACCTATTTTTTCGGGGCTATTTTTGGAAAGTTACTATTTTTGGAAAAGTTTCTATTTCTAGCAATGTTCCTATCTTTAGAAAGTGCCCGGATTTCAGAAAACCAGTCAGAAGTCCAAAAAAATCAATGGAAAATCACAGAAAATAAATTGAAAATCTGAAAAAATTCATAGAAAAGTCTGAAATCCATGGTGAAATGGTGAAAATTGCCTAAGTATGAAGGCTGGTCTGAAATTAGACATGGCAAAAGGGCTGGAAAGTTCGTCCAGCATGTAGAATGGAGATGGCAAGAAGCCTTGGAAGTTCGCCCAGCTTCATGAAGGCATGGAAAAGTGAATGGAAAGTCCTCTTCAAAGTTTGCCCAGCCTTGATAGCAATTGGAAAAGCCATTGGGAAGTCCGCCCAGCTGGAGGCTTGAATGGAAAATCATGTGGAAAGTCATCTATGAAGTCCGCCAGCTTGGAAAGTGAAGTGGAAAGTCCTTGAGCAAGTCTGCCTAGAGGGAGAAAGATAAGTGGAAAGCCAAGTGGAAAGTCCGCCCACCTCAAGAGCTTGGCAAAAGGTTTGGAAAATCCTCTTCCATGTCTGCCCCACCATATGACTTGACAATAGGAAAGAAATATGCCAAGTCTGCCCAGCATAATGAATAAAAAGATTTCTTCAAGTCCGACTTGGAAGGTAAGCTACAAAGTCCAATGGAAAAGTTTCTTGGAAGTCCGCCTTGCCTTAGGAATGGAAAATGGAAAACCTGTTGGAAAGTTCGCTTGGAAGGGAGATAGAATGTGGAAAGCTCTCTCTAAAGTCCGTCCTCACTTGGCAAAGACATCAGAAAGTCCGCCCTTGACATGGAGAAATCTTGGCAAAGGAGACATAAAATTGGCCAAGCCTTGGAAAGGTGTATGGAAAGGCAAGTGGAAAGTCTGCCCAGCCTGATGTGCCATGGAAAAATGATTGGTGAAGTCCACCCAGCTTGAAGTAGCAGATTGAAAACTTTCTCTAAAGTCCACCCAGTTTTGAGGTGGAATGGAAAGAGCATGAAGAAGTCAGCACTTGAATGGGAAATGGCAAAAACTTCACAAAGTCCGCCCAGCTTATGTAGAATGGAAAGCATGACTTGAAGACCACCATCAAGCATATGGAAAAGAATTATCCAAGTCTGACTTGGAAAAGAATGCCTCAAGTCTGCCCAAGAAGATAATGAATGGGAAAAGTTTTATGAAGTCCGCCTTGGACTAGAAAGAAAGTTGGCAAAGACAACATGAAGTCCGCCTTGGACTGGGAAGAGAATGATAAATGGAAAGCTAAGTGGGAAGTCCTCACTGAAGTCCGCCATAGGGTGAGATAGCAATTGGAAGGAGCTTGGAAAGTCCGCCAAGCCTTGGATAGGTAATTGGAAAAGATGATGAAAGTCCACCAAGCCTTAGAGATGAGGAAATGAAACATGGAAAATCATCTCAAAGTCCGCCTTGGGGAGGTGATGAAGAAAGAAATTAGCTAAGTGTGCCTTGCATCATGTCAAGAAACATTAAAAGTCCGCCATGCTTCAAGAGTGAGACATGGAGAATTTGACATGAAGTCCACCAACACTTGAAGATAGATGGAAAAAGACTCTCAAAGTCCGCCATGGGAAAATGTTCACCAAGTCCGACCTAAGGAGAGAGAAAACTTGACATGAAGAGAGAGAGGATGGAAGAGTTTCGTAAAATCAACCATGCCAAGAAGGAAAATGGCAAAGAAAGTGTAAAGTCCGACTTGAAGGGAGATGAAAGAAAACTTGGGAGTCCACCCTTGCACATGGCAAGACCAACAGGAAGTCCACCAAGAATTTGGCATCATGAAGGCAACGTCAGGCACATCATCAAGTACATCCAACTTACACAAGCCATATTTAGAACTAAAGGCAAAACCACAGGCAAAGTTCATTTGAGCACAAAAATGGCCAAAATCTTGAAGGTGTTACAAAGTAGCCAAAATTTGGCCAAGTATGGGAAATTCTTCACAAAGAAGGTTCCAATTTCTTCTCCAAATTCAAGACAATTCATGGAATTCCAAAGCAATCCGAGAAGGAAATAACTTCAAGTCCAGACATTTGCTCCAAGGGGAGACTTCTAGACCTCAAGTGCAAGTGAGAAGAAGAAATCAAAATCTTAAAGGAGCTCCAAGATCAAAGCTAGGAAGGAACAAGTGCAAAAGACAGAATCATTGGCAGAGAAAATATTCTAAGGCAAGAACATGGAAAAAGAACAAAGTGACCAAGGAGGACATCCAACCTACTGAAGTGGCACCTCAACCAATCAAGTTGTTCCAAGTCAGCACATCCAAATTCAACAACTTTCTCTTTTATTTGTTGGTTCATATTTAACAAAAAGGACAAGTGTCCTTGAATGTAATTTTCTCATTGGTCAAGAAGGAGTTAGTTAGGATAAACCCTAATTAGGGTTTAATTTTGTAATCTCGGTCGTTGATTCTAAATTAATCTTGGCCATTGAATTGTAATGGGGGAGCCTATAAATTGAGCTCACCCCCTCATTTGCAAAGCATGGGAGCATGTTGCAAAACATGTCAAGATAAGTAAATTGTTGTATACAACTGCCAAAGTAATAAGTAATGCATGCATTGTTTTGATGGTGATTACTTCTCTTATTTTGGAGTTGGCATGGTTCTTATCCCTCATCATAGTTTAGATTTTATTTCATGTATGTTAGGTGAATGCAAGATTTGATAAGTATTGATTTATGGTGAAACTTTTGCTCATACTTTCTTTGGATGGATGATTTTCATTCAATGCGTAAAGTTAGCCTGAGCTTACTTTGTGGATTCTTAACTTCTGTCTGGATAAATATTGTTCGATTTAATGGTAGTTATTCATGACGTGAAAATCATAAGCACACTCCCTTGAAGATTGCACCCACTTTGTGTAGTTGTCATTGAGCGTGGTGAAGCAAAGCGTGGTTATTCGTTTCACCCAGTCAATACCGTCTCTTGAATTCTTAGGAAGTAGATTAGAACTTCTAAACCCTTATCTCCTTTTTCAGTTTGTTTGACCCAAGACTCAAACAATAGAGCTTCATTGTGAATTGAACAAGCCTAGCATAAGTCCCTTTGTGTTACCAGCAAATCACAATGCCCATTGAGCTTACCATACATCAAGACCTGACATAATTAACCTTGGAATCACCATATGATCTTCTCGCAATCTTAGTATATGCGGTGGTTTTTTTCAAAAGAGGATAGGGTGTCTTTGGGCATTTTATTCCAATGTTTGGTGTGTCATAAAACACGCATCAATAGGACTGAACAAGGGAAGAAAACATTCAATGACATTAAAATAGCTATAGCTAATGCTCCTATTCTTATACATCCTAATTTTCAAGAGGATTTTATTGTTTACAGCTATGTTTCTAATCATGCACTTTTAGCTATTCTATTGCAGAAGAATGATGAAGGAATTGAATCTCCAATTGCTTTCATGAGCATTCCACTAAAGAAATATGAATTGAATTATTCTTTAATTGAAAAGCATACTTTTGTTGTTGTAAAGACTATTGAACAATTCAGATTCTACATTTTAAATTCATATTCTGTCATATGCATGTCAGAAATAACAGTTAAAAACTGTTCTTACGCAACAAGAAATCGGCTTCAATAAGAGAGGTTCTTGGATTGCCAAAGTAAAAGAATATGACATTGATATCAAAGCCACAAAGCTTGTGAGAGGACGGTTTGTGTAGGCTTATGGTTGAGAACAAATTCAATGAAAAATCAGTCTAATCAAAGGATCTTCTACTCACACTCTTTGTTGGTTTGACAAATGAATGGTTCTCAAATATCACATACTTCCTTACTTATGGAGAATGCCCCAGGCATCTCTCAACCAAGGAAAAGACAATAGTAAAGCTCAAAGCAGACAAATACATTATTTGGGGTGATGCACTGTGTTGTGACCTTTTTCACACATCACCCCATTCAAGATGGGGACCCCCTAATTTTTGCCCATTCTGGTCTTTTTGGCTTTGGTTTTTTGTGTGTCTCTCTCTCTTCGTCTGTCTCTTTTCTATGGTCTGCTTTCTGGGGACGTTCCTGCCTACAAGCTTCAACATGAATTTGGCCAAGTCTGAAAATTAGGGTTTGAGTCTTCCTGGTCAATTCGAGGTCGAGTAAAGTGAATAAATTGAAAATTGAACTTAACATTGTTGTTACCATGTTCCAGCACGCTCTCAGCAAATTTTTATCAGATTCCGAGGTACTTACTATTTTTAGTAAGTGTGAGATTTTAGGCGATTCGTCAACATTTTGAGATTCTGATCATCACACGGCATTCAGAGTATATCAGACTGCTTGCATGCCAAATTTGAGCAAAATTGGACAACTTACTATTTTTAGCAGTCCGGCTTCCGGCATGAATTTCAGGGTCCAGATGCAGAGTTTCTCTTTGCATATCTGGATATTCCTTCTGGGTTTTTCGAGACCTTCGCGATGATATAACATGCAAGTCGAGATGATCACTTTTAGGATTCAGCCTTCCGAGGCTATTTTTAGGGTTTGCATGTCGATCTTTTCTTTGCATGTCGGGTTATTCCTGATGGGTTTTTCGAGAGCTTCGCGATGGTGTGATATGCAGATGGAGATTCCCACTCAGTAAGGAACTTGCTATTTTTAGCAGGTGTGTCCCGGCAGCCGCCTCCCAGCAGTTCAGAATCATGAGTTGATCGCAATGTCGCAGAAACGAAGGCAAACCAAGTTCATTCGGTATGCATGCAAAGAAAATTAGGGTTTCCAGCTTCGGAGCCTAAAAATAGGCATCAAAAGTCAAAATCTTCAAAATCCGGTGTAAACCACCGCGATCAGCCTTCTTCAGGCTATCTGCTGGTGAAATTTCGAGTCAAACAAAGCACTTACTATTTATAGTAAGTCAGATTGGAAACTGGCTAAAAATAGTAAATTGAGCGCATGCGTCAGTGTCAGCCAACAGGTCACGTGGTGAGGAGCGCCTCATTAAAATTTCAAGCTAATCGGAGCTGTGGAAGTACCAGAAACGAGAGGTTACTATAAATAGCAAAACACTTCCCAAAATGTGCTATTTTTAGTAAGTCAGCTCAGAATGGCAGTATTGACAGGATGTCAAAGTCGTGAGGATCTGGTGTTTAAAATTTCATGGCAATCTGAGCTTCCGAAGTAAGAAAATCAAGAGGCTTACTATAAATAGCAGGGCATGAGAAGCTGCCGAAGACGAGAAAAATAGCTAAGTCTGGAGCTTCATCCTTCACTTCCTTGAAAATGCGCCCATCTCAGCTGGAGGTCATGAAATTTCTCTAAGTGTTGAACTTCGTCCTATTCAGGGGGCAAAATGCGCCCAAGATAAAAAGGGTCAAAGAGAAGTCAAAGCTTTCTATCCTGCTCATGCCTTAAAATGCGCCCAACTCAAGATGAAGAAGTATAAAAAAAATTCTAAGTATAAATTTCATCCGCTTCAAGTGCTGAAATGCGCCCAAGGAGAGTTAATAAGGAAAAAGTCAAAAAGTCAATGAAGTTCATCCAGTACACAGGCTAAAATGCGCCCAGCTCAAGCTCTCATGTTGGAAAAATTTTCTAAGTATAAAACTCATCCTGCAGGGAGGCCAAAATGCGCCCAAGTTTCAAGGTCAAAGCAAAGTCAACATGTTTCATCCTGTACATGGGTAGAAATGCGCCCTCACAAGCAAAAGGATTGAAAATATTCTAAGTATGAGAAATATCCTCCTCTATGTGCCATTTGCGCCCATGCAAGGAAAGGGGGTCAAAGATTTAAAAGGAGGTCAAAAGGCGTTAGAGGCAGTCAGCAAGTCAAAAGGATTTCATCCTGCTACAAAGGCAAAATGCGCCCAACTCTAAGCATGTGAGGACAAAGGTTGGAAGTTCATGAGTTACATGAAGGCGTTGGAAGTCTTATCCATCACATCATACAAAGTGCGCCCAAGTTCCAAGAAGGTCAAGCTGGTCAACAAGTTCATCCTGCTGCATAGGCAAAATGCGCCCAAAAAGGAGCATGTAAGGACAAAAACGTGGGAGATATGAGGACACTTGTTGATGGCGCTTGAAAGTTTTCATCCACCACTACATGCCAAATGCGCCCATCCCTCTCACCCCCTCAAATGCGCCAAGAAGAGGAGAAAGTCAAAGAGGGCGTTGAAATAAAGTCTTCATCCTCCTGAGTATGAGAAATGCGCTCAAGCTGAAGTCAATAAAAGGTGAATAAAGGATGTGAAAGTGAAGTTAAAGGATAAAATTGTTAGGCGCGCCTAAAAGTGAAGTATTGAGGGTGAAAAGATAAGTGCTAGGCGTAGTAATGTTCTCCATGACATGCACCTGAAGTGAAAATAAAATATTGCCAAAGAGGATGGAAATATTTCTAAGGCGTGATTTTAAAATTCCCTCTCAAAGTGTGATATGCGCCTAAGGTTATAGGTGTTGGAGATTTTTCCTAAGGCGTTGAAGGCGTGGTATGTGTTAGAAAATATTTGAAGGTGGTGGGAATGAAATGGCAAGTGCTAGGCGCCTCAAGTAGAAAGTGAAATATTGCCTAAGTGTTAAAAATTTCTCTAAGGCGTTGGGACTTCAAATGAATATTTTCCCAAGTGTGAAATAAAATCCAAGATGGCTAGAAAAATAAAATATGCTAGGCGCCTTCATAAAAATTTTCTGAGTGAAGTTGGTATTTTTCACAGGCAAAATTGATCGAGCTGGATATAAAATTTCCTAAGGCAAAATTTTCAAAGTGATTTAAAATTTTTCTAAGGCAAAATATTTTCTTCCTTGGGAAAAACGCCTAAGTATGATGAAGTGATAAAATCTTTTTCCTGAAGTCCGAGTGAATTTTGCCAGTGATGAAGTCAAAAGATGTTGGCAGTGCAGGAATAAAATTTTCCAAGTCAGAGCAAAATTCTCAGAGGGGATCGAAGAACGAGAATAAATTTGATGAAAGAATGTTTTCTAAGGTTCAAAATTCCAGAAAATTAAATGAACCCGTTCGTTGGGCACCCATGAATTCGATGCGTTCTGGGGAAAATTTCCTTCTGGGTATCGAAGATTATCGATGAGGAGTTGATTTTAAGGTCTTCCACAGCTTGTCGAGGATTCGGAGATGAAGATTTTGATGGGCACTGGATTGATAAGTTTTCCTAAGGGTAAACTTGAAAAATTTTCTAAGGCAAAATGAAGAAAATGTGTTTTCAAGGTGAAATCCTCCAAGACGATGAATTTGAAAGAAACTGCCTAGGTGAATTTGCTTAAATCCTTCGTAAAGATAGTTTCCTTGAGCCAGAGGTGGATAAAATCAAGGTTGTCAGAGCTCCAGCAGGTGAAATGAAGTTCTCAAGGATGGAAATTTGTCTAAGGCATGAACTTGAACACAAAGTTGGCGATGAACGCTTGGAGATCAAAGCATGAAAATCAGGTAAGTAAGTTAAGTTTATATCATGAAGTATTCTAATACCTCTTCTCCTCGCTTGCTTTGCAGGAGGAACGTTGAAGCCAGAGCACGATGTCGGGAAGTGGTGAAGCACGATGATATCACAACCTTCGAAGGAAGATAAAGTTACAAGTTTCAATCTCGAAGGAGGAAAATTTGCAAGAAAATGGCTGAGTGTTGAAGAAACATTTTCAAGGCTCAAGATGAAAAGAAGGATGAAGACCCTCAAGTGGAAGAAATCAAAGAACAACGCCAAGAAGGAAGATCAAGGACAATGTGAACGCGTCTACAAATGGAATCTTCTAGGATGATGGTGGACTATGGGCGCATTTATTACCCACTCTCATGCGGTTTTTTAGAACTATTATTTAGGTGGTGGCACGATTACGGCCTCTATTGTGTAACCCTAGCAGATGGGACTTGGCTAGCTATAAAAGGGGGAGTCCCCCTCATTTGTATCATCAGATTAGAAGATTAGAAAGTTAGAATCAGAGTAGACATTGAGAGAGCATTAGAGCTAGATAGTGTAGCATTGTAGAGCATTTTTGCATCATTTGGAGAAGAAAGAAAGTTTTCCCTTTGAGAACTTTTGAGGAGATTGTTGTGTAACACATTTCTTGATAATAGATCTTTTCATTGATGATGGAATTCGTCTTGTCATGAATTGCTAGGAAGGTCTCTTCTTCCTTTCGTATCCAAGTAGCTTAATCTCATGCAAGTAGCTTATTTTGGTGTGTGGTGTTTTATTGAGATAGCTTCGCTTTATTCCATACCACTAGCGGCTTGTTGATGATAAGTTCGCCTTGCGTGGTCGACTGGAGATTGTTTTGTGTTTAACTTCGGTTGTAGTTTACATACTTATATGCGTTGTTCTGATGGTGTATGTATGTTAAATTATGGCAGACATCTTTCATTTGTTTCCCTTGAAGATTGCCACTTGGAATTTTCACGAAATTTTGTCAAGCCGGAGGCTGAATCCGGTTGAGTCCTATTAAACGAAGCTCCACATATCACCGCATTTTAGAATAGAACATAAACGCAGGCCTACACCCTTTTAAATTCAGTTCATTTCCGGTTAGAATTAGGAAACTTGCGCTCACCTGCCAAATCATTTGAATTACACGAAAGCCCTTTGTTTGCTGTTTGTTGTTAGCCGTCGAACAATTGTGTAAGTCCCCTTGAAAATACCAGCAATATCACATCAAGCCAAACTGAGCCTATTCGCACTTAAGGAACCTTGGAGTTGAAAGCATGATCTTACTCGCAATCTTAGCATGCTGAATACTTTGTTCAAGAGAGGATAGAGCGTCCGTTGGGAGACTTTATTCTGTGTTGGTGCGGTCTCAAAAAACCGCATCCAACACCAAGGTGGAGAAGGAAGTTAAAAAAATTTCTAAGTCATAAAATGAAGGGAGGACCCCTAGAATGCGCCCAAAGTGGAGAAGATATAGGAAATTTTTCTAAGTGATTGAAACTGAAAGCTCCACCCATAGAATGCGCCCAAGCAAGATAAGGTGGTTAAAATTATCTAAGGTAGTGAAACATGGAGTACAAGCCTTCAAATGCGCCCGAAGGAGAATGCATTGGTGAGAAAATTTTCTAAGGGAAGAAGCATGTAGTTCAAAGTGTGATATGCGATCCAGGTGAGTTGAGATGCAGATGAGTTAATAGGTGATATTTTCTAAGGTGGGGAAAATATAACAAGACCCAATGAAGTGCGTCCTCAAGATGATGAAAGATTCTAAGTCAAGCACGCCCATGACAAGAGTGGGTAAATTATAAGTGAGATAAGTAATTTCCCAAGAATGTGTGAGATAACAATCCGTTACAGCTAGTTAAGAGGGAAAAATTCGAATT
The DNA here is from genome assembly GCA_007258455.2 of Sequoia sempervirens. Taxonomy (NCBI): domain Eukaryota; kingdom Viridiplantae; phylum Streptophyta; class Pinopsida; order Cupressales; family Cupressaceae; genus Sequoia; species Sequoia sempervirens. The sequence continues at coordinate 54,630,725 of VDFB02000363.1, read as the reverse complement.
TTGCATGGGCAGAATCTTCAATTATGGAAAACTCTATGACGACTGGGTGACAACTAGCCAATCATTGTGCCAAAGTTAGAAAATTACTAAGTAGTGGGGGAGAAAATTTAATGCAACTGCTAAAATGAGCGCCCTTTGACAATTATTTAAACCTCCAAGTTATTCATTTTTTCCTCACCAGTTGTAGATTTGAAGTTGTGAGAAAAAGAGTGTTGAGGGAGAAATTGCTGAAGTGAGTGAGTTTGATTTTTTTTTTCCTAAGTGTTGGAGTGATTTTGCTGAAGGTTTTAAGCTTTGGAGATTGAAATTTCGAGCTTTGGAGTTAGAGTTCTTGAGGTTTGGAGTTAGAGCGTTGATGTTGAAAATTTTTATTTGCGAAGTTAACTCCATGTTTCAGCCATCTCATGGTGATTTTTTTTTCGAAGTCTGAATTTTAATGCTTATATTTTTATTTTGCATATGGCTGAAGTAGGAAGAGGAGATGCTGCAAGGGAAAACAAAGCTACAGGAAGAGCTACGAACGCGGAATCCAACAAAGAGAACGCCTCCAGGCAGGCAATTATTAAGAAACTCTGCAATCTTTTCTTCCTGAATCAAAATTTGTTTTAGAGTTGGGAGGGCCGATTGACACCAACCTTGGTTCGTTCAACCTTGGAGTGCTCAAAGGAAGAATGTATGGACAAGGTGGCCATCATCCATCAGTTACGGTGCAAAATATCATGAAAAGTGGACTATATGCAGCTGTTGGTTTTCCACCAGCAATCTAGTGTCCAGAGCTGATTTTAGAGTGTGCTAATTGCTATAGGCTAGATCGTAGAACAATAGTTTCTCCTGATGGGAAGTTGTTCGCCAAACTCACGCCTGAGGCTATCGAAGAGGCGTTTGGGATCCCAACTTTTGAGATGTTGTACAAGACAAAAGAAAGAGCTGACAAGATGTACGCATCATCCTTCAAAAGATGTGCTCAGAGGATTAATTCAGTTTGGATGCGGAATCCAAGGCCTCCTCACACAAAGTTACCCAAATAGATTATCTCCGAAGACTTGAAGCAAGAATATTGTGACCTGATTATGATGCTTAGCCAGGTAAATGGGAGTTCTAAAGTATATATTTTTGAGCCCTAGATGTTTTATTACATCAGCATGGTGATGGAGGGGAAGGATTATGTTGATTGGGCAAGGATGATCAATGATAAAATAGATGAGTAGTTCAGGCCCCTGAGGAGGACAAGGACATTCTATATGAGCTCATACGTCATCTATATGCTGGCTTGGATGACGAAGTATAGAGGAATACTTATAAGGAGCCAATTGGGAACAGTCCTGATCAGTTCAAGATTCATGAAGCTTGCCCATAGTTGCACTTAACCAACACTTCTAATTTCAAAAGGGTGAACGATGCTTTCACTATGCATATAACAAGGAGTCTTCAACAAAGGACTTAACAAAGAATATCTAAGGAGGCGCAACAGTTGATCAAAGAGTACGGATGTTGGTTTATTCAATTTCCAAAGTTCACCTACATTAGGTTGCAAGGGTTCACCTCTTATGCATACAAATTACCGAGGTACCCCATTGATAGGATGGTGATGTTGGAAGTATCTAGGCAACTTCTTTCCTACGATAAAATCTAGAAAAAGAAAAAGAAAGGTGGACTGAACTACCCTATTGTTATGGGGAATTCAATTGAGTGTCCATCTTTATAGGTAGCCAGAGAGGCTGAGGACGAATTGCAATTCTTCCACCTCACTCTCCACACTAGCCGACAGGATTTTGACCCCTACGGAAATATCAGAGTGGTGCAGGGTGTGAAGCATAGGCATAGGGCTCACATTGAAGATTTTTGGGCTAATGCGGAGGATGAGGCTGAAGTTAGAAAGAGAATGTTTACCCAACTACCTCTTAAGTTGATCAGGGAGTGCAAGATTATTCCAGTCCCAGACCAAGTGGATGGGGATATCAATATTATTCAGCCAGATTATGAATCAATGAGAGACATGCTAGTCCCACCACCTAATTGGTCGGAGCCAGAGGTTACAGACTTGGACACACTGTGCATTCCAGTCCTGACATTCACAAGGAGCTAGGTGGAGAGACATGTTCGCAGACTCAAAAGAAAATCAATAGCTCTCACCTACAACCTCATGGGCGATCAGAGGTCGCCAACAACGTGAAAGAGGAAATAGAATGCCCAAGCTTCAGAGCCGTGGGAAGAGGTTCCAGTTCAGCCAACACCTCGAGAAATGGAGGAGGTATCATCCACACAATTACTGACTCACTCTTTGAGTGTGCAAGAGGTTCTGTTGTTTGTGAGTTAGAGGGTTAGATTGGATGAGGAGCACGAGATGGAGGAGGTGAATCAGCCATTGCCTAGGAAGCAGGATAGTCAGAGTGTTAATGCTGCTAGGAATGAGAGCCAACAGGAGAATGATGAAGAGACGACAATGGACACCTGCTTGGAGCATATGATCGAGGTAGCTTTTGAGGATGAAAGTGGGTTGCCAAAGAAGAAAAGAGCCAGGAAATATTCAAGGATTGAAACAGATAAATCTAGTTCGCGCACGCTTCATGTTATTGTTCCTAGGGAGGAGTGTGATCAAGACGAAGAGATGCCGGAAAACTATCTGATCACCACTGTTGAGCTAGGCCATCCCACAGGAGCACAAGTAATTGAGGAAGTTGATAGCTCCTTTTAGGCATTGAAAGATAGATTGCTTCAAAAAGAGGAAAAATACAAGAAATTGAAGGAGCATAGGATGTTGATTGGCTATGTACAACACTTAGCACGTCCGTGCATGCAGGGAAATCCAGTGGTGGAACTTCTGGCAGAGCTTCCAAGGGAATCAGTTAGTGGGCTCGAAGAGTTGAAGAAAACAATTCAGGAGGCGGACAAGTGGGTTGGCGGTGTCCATGTTGAGGCCGAAAAGTTCATTGAGGATCTTGTCTCTTCTTTTCAGCATGCCTCCAGCATCCTTGCACTTATGGAAAACATTGATCAAGCTTGGGATGAGACTCACATTTATCAAGACAAGACCATTCCTCGCTTGGCAGCCCTAATGCATATGCCCATGCAAACCTTGATTGAAGGAGGAGTAATTCAGGAAGGAGATGGGTATGATTTTTCCAGTTGGTATTCTTTGGCGTTCACTAGCCGAGGCTTCTTCAATACGACACATGCGGAGTCAGTCAGAGTGAGAAAGGCCATGGAGAACATTCAAGAGGGGGTCTTCAACACACTTGAGGCCTTGTTCGCAAAACGACTAACTCCTGAGGAGGTGAAATTTAATGGCTTGAAGGGCAGATTGCACCCTTTCTTTTCTGAAATGAGATTGTTTGTCCAAGATGATTTTGAGAACGTTTCCACTTTCTCTAGCATCATTCAGAGTACCCAGCAAGCCATTGAAGCCTGGAGAAAATCTTGTATTCGACAGGAGTAGACAATCACTGTCCTTGAGTTTCAACTCGACCTTAGTTGCAATGCATTGTTCTTTATACACCCTTGTGCCTTGGCACTGAGTAAAAAGAGAGGAACATTAGTTTACTTTACTTTTTATGAAAACATTAGCAAAAAGAGGGAGGTTCCCCTCCCAATTTGAAGAGCAGTTACTACACATTGTGCATAGCTGTCTGTTTCCAATAAGCAATCCAGAGGTGCTAATTGAAACGCCAACCTACATACATCATAAACAAAGACCAGAAGGAATTTTTAATGATAACCATTTCCAGGATCTATGGTTTTTCATGTTCCTTGCAGTCATTAGTAACCTTGAAGAGGATAAATTAAGGAAATTAGCACCAAGATTGTGGAGTCTTGTGTCAAGCACCACGGCTTCTGGCTACTTATTTATTACAATCTCTTCATTTTTGTAATTAAGATTGCAATGAAAAGGGGATTTCCATACTTACCTACTACATCAATCCCTTTCTTTTTGTTCTGTGAATTGAGGGAGTTAGGGCATATATATGGTATCATAAAAATATATTCAAATAGTTCAAAACCTCCTACCAGGGGTACATTTACAATATAAGAAAATCTGCTTAAGAATCTAAGCATACAAATACATTATATAACAGTCTACTTTCTATAACAGACAAATTTCTATATTTTGTATGCTATACGTGCTATAAAAACTATCTATTAAACCAGGCTAGTAAAAACTTCAGGATCTTCAGCCTTTATAAAATTATGAGAAACCATACCATCCAGATTCTTTACTGTTGGAAATATCGTCATTGATGTCAAAAGAAGAATATTGGAAATATTGTCATTGACGTCAAAAGAAGAATATAAATGGTTTTCATTGATGTCAAAGCGAATGATTGTTAGTATATTGTCATTGATGTCAAAACAAATGAACAAGAATGAAATATTTGATGTCAAGATTGTCATTGATGTCAAAATGAATGAATGAGAATGAAAGAATTGATGTCAAGATTGTCATTGATTTCAAAGGAAAGATTTTGATGGAAACCGTTATAGGCCAAAGGCCATTAATCGATTATATGTTCAAAAGTATATTTTTAAGTTAATGAGATCGATGTATGGAAGGCAACAATTATGAAGTTGATAACATTCATTGCTGGGCCGAACTCCCCTCATGGAAAATAAATGATATTAACTTTATATATTTCTGGCTGACCATCTTGAATGTTGGCCGACTCCCTTTCTTATTGGTGTCCAACGTTTAAGAAAAATAAACTTAAATTGATCTTTATTAAGGTTAATCGATCTTATGTTTGGTGCCCAAGAAAAAGTAATTATCATGTTGGTCGACTTCATGATTGAAAGAGGAAGATACATACATACATATATATATATATATATATATATATATATATATAGGTCACCCAAGAAATTAATAATATATATTATTATGGAGAGAAATGATTATATTGTAAAGAACAACGATTATATTTTGAAAAGAAGCAGCGATCATAATTAAAGAATAAGGAATGATTAAGAGGCATCATGTTAGTGTGAATTCAGGTGCAGTGATTAATGTGAAGACAATGAATTTATTATGAAGAGCAGCAAATAGGCATTAAGGTAGCGATTGGAAGTCATTTAAAGGTAGTGATTAATTCATGATTGAGGGAACGATTTATCAATGACAAAGAGTGTGACTAACAATTTTCTAAGGTAGTGATTCAAAATGAAAAGTGGCGATTAGAGAAGATATCAAAAGGAGTGATTAGCATCCATAAAGCAGCGGTTATATTTAAAGACTATAAGGCAGCAATGTTACTTAACAAGGGGTTGCCATTATGTAATATCCCTTGCACCTTTTGATCTAAAATTCAACTCTCAAGGAATATCTCAAGGGTTACCAAAATGCAAAACAAAGATCTTGGTTACTATGACCTTTTGACACTTTAGGATTTTTCACCTAAAGGAGAGGAAATAGACCAAAATGTCAATATTCACACTTCTTAAACCACTCAAGAAAATTCCCTTCAAATCTGGCCTAAGTTTGCCTCAAGGAATATTGACAAACACTTCTTATGCAACCCCTTAACTTTCTGGTCTGTAGCTTCAGTCGGATTATGCTAGCTTGAAATGACTTCAAATATGTTTGGAATGCTTGCAAATGACTTCTAAGATATCAAAGCATAGGACTGAATACAATTGCAACCTTTATTTGACTTTTCAAAATGCATCTATATGAATTCTACAAGATAAATGTGCACCTACAGCCAATTGGTATTTTTACAAACAATTGGTATACAAACTAATATGCTGGAAATGAATGCTATTAAAAATTGACATTACATCAAACATATTTCTTGCATCTTATGACTCCTTTTCATATGTTCTTTCCAATACAATGCTCTTAACAATTGCCAAGACTCTTGGCTTCAGAAAATGATATGCAATACAATGCCAATGTCTGATTATGATAATCACCTACAACAGCAACTAAATGACAATGCAATCAATTCTAAAATGATGAAGAACTTGGAGATTAAAAGCTGATATAAATCGCTGATGAAATGGCAGCCTTAGCAGCATTTAGCAACCTCCAACAATGAAGTGTAGACCTTCCTATAGCAGCCGCCCCTGTTTTGATTCAGACTTGAATATAAAATAAACTCCAACAATTTCAAGCCTCCTCAAGACCCAGAACGCATCGCCATGACCCTAGGAGAGGTGCACCCAAGGCAAGAAGGAAAATCGATGCATGAATGAGCTCCCACCAGAAAAATCGTACCTTCCTTTGGTGTCCTTCTATGACTGTAAATTATTTCCAGATTGCTGCTAAAAATATCAGACCACTCCTCCAATGCTAAAATGCCAAATGAATGTCCAAATCGATGCCAAGATGAGGTGAAAATGATCTTCTAAGTAAGCTCCACAAAATTGGCCCTTGGCCACTAATTTTGTCCAAGTGAGATGACTGAATTATCACCTCCAACAATTGCAACAATATTAGCTGATAGTTTCACAGCCTCAGAGTTGCCAATCAAAGAGAGCTTCCGGTCCCAATGATTGAATGAAGAATTGCAGAAAGCATAGGCTTCCCTAATGAAGTTAGTCAAAAAAATATTCAACAATTTGATGATCACCAATGAGCCCTTAATATCCTTTTATACTTTTCTTAGAGGTCTCACACACTTTCCTTGCCAATGTGGGATAGAAATATATTTCCCACTTTAATTTTATTTAATATTTTATAATTGCACTTTATTATAATATTAAAATATAACTCATCAAGTGTAATATGATAACACAATATGTTCGCCAACAAAATGTTATCAAACAGTGTGTTATCAAATAGATGTTATCCAACAATATGTTATCAAACAGTGTGTTATCAAATAGACATATGTTATCCAACAGTATGCTATCTAACAATGTGTTATAAAATAGTATGTTATCCAACATACAACAAATCATAAGAAACCTCTGATTAACTCGAAAATCAATGAATAGAAGCCAACAGCTGATTGGGGAACTGACTGAAGAAGTCCCCCTAACCACGCTCCGTAGCCTACAAGAGTTAGGAATAGGCTAAATCCTCAAAATAGTGACGCTCATGAAAATGGGGACATTACGGATTAGTTCTGAGAAGACAAAAATCAATAAAGAAGAGTCATGTTTGTTTGGAAGGTTATCACCTTTCCAAAAGGGTGCCTCTAATCATGGAGACATATAGGTTTAAAAAGAATAAGTTTTGTTTGATGAAGTGTGTGTGGAGTATTAAAGATATATCAAATACACATCAGCAGATTTATTCATGAAGAGTGTATAAGCAGATTTGACAAGGGATATATACAGATTTAAGAAGGAAGACATGAGAATAATTGCATCAAATTTGTGAAGATATCATCAACAAGGAGATCTTTATGAAGGCATAGAAAGAGTTTGAATTCCATTGAAGAAGACATAGTTTGTGAAGGAGAATAAATGCAGATTTGAGATTTGAGAGAATATATGCAAATATGTGAAAGTGAGTATATGCAGTTTTGAAGAAGAATATATGTGTTGAGAAATTTTAGAAGCAAATTTGTGAAGGAAAGTATAATTTTTGAAGAGATTGAATTGTCCATCATCCATTGAAGAATTTGAAGGATGGTGCCTATCAAAGAAGATATTGGTGTCTCTTGCTCAATTGGCGCTTAGTTGTGGGGATTGGTGTCTTTTTTGGGTTGGTGCCTAAAAATTCTACAAGAGGGGATTGGTGTCATTTGTAGGTTGGTGCCTACAAAGATTGTAATAAATTTTATATATAGCATTATATTGGTGTGGTTTTCTCCCACAAGGGTTTCCACGCAAATCTTGGTGTTCTTATGTTCTTAATTATCAAGATCTTGCACGGTTACTATTGTTATGATTGATTAACTTTAAACTGGTAAAATTTTGTTATATTGATTCACCCCCCTCACCCCCTCTCAGTATAACTGTGTGCTCATCATTTACTAGGCCCACCATGTGAATGTAGAGATTTGATGGCCCCGGCTGCCTTGTCTACATTGAATTGCTTGATGGTTGGGGGAGATGTTGAGCATAGACACCAACTGCATTATGTCCATTTTTGGAGAGTAATACCCTTCATTTCTCTCAGAAAACCCTATATGTTACTAATTTCCCCAACCAATGATTGGAAACATGCTTCTAATTCTTTGAAATTGACCATAGAAACTAAGCCCCGGGTGCTGCCACAATACTATGTCTCACTTTTGGGATGTGCTGATTTTTGCCTGAAATCACTGTTTTTGGAAAAACTAATGATTTAAGTCTTGAGAGGCTCCATCTAAAAGGTTTTAATTGAAGAGGGATAGATAAGACCCCCTTAGATCAAACCCCCTTAGATCAAACCCCTATAGTATTAAAACATACCCACAACGGAGTCTCCTTCACAACTATCAAAATGTTGGCAAATAACCACTTTTTCTTTACCTTTTGAGGGATTAAATAACATCATTTAAAAATTATATTTTTCAAGATTGTAGCCCTTGAAACTAGCTTTCAAACAAGTATAGGTTTGATATATTTTCATTTTATCATGCATTTAATTTTCAATTTTTACAAAACATAGGTTTTGCTCTGAACATCAAGCTCTTTGTTGTGCAGAGGTGGAAAAATAATAAACCATTGTAAAAATAATTCAAAAAATACTCATTCCCTAGATATTGATTTCCTTGTTTCACCCAAAAAAGAAAAATTAGATTTTGATATATACACAAAAAGTTAGGTTGTACGACACACACGTATGTCCAAATTATAGTTATAGTGACTTTAAAAATTAATTTTTAAAAAATATGCACCAAAAAATTATGAAAAAATATCCTTTCCCTAGATATTGATGTTAAGAATCTATATTCCAAAAATTAGAATTTAATCCTTTATAGAAAATTTAAGTTATGTTGTACGACACAAATGTTACTTTATGAAAATGTTGTTTTTTGTCTAAAACCGGCTATTAAAGGAGATGTTGAAAGATTCATGATTTATTTCAAAAAAATTGAAAAAAATATATTTAGAATCTACACACAAATTTCCACAAATCACTAGTTCACATCGTCTTCAAATTCTTTATGGTCTAGCTGCTATAGGTCTCAAAAAATGAAGATTCAGTTAAAAATATTGATGTAAATGTCCATCTTGGGCAAAAAGTGAGACACAGTATTGTGATTTCATCCCCCCTAAATTCTCTATTTAAAACTAGAAGTGAACCACCTAAGAAAGGCACAACCACATCCACTTCTTCATCTAAACCCTACGGTGCTCGTCTCTAATATAATGGTGACCAAAAGATTTTACCATCTTTTTGTCTATCACAATATCCAACAAATTCAAGATGAACATGGAGGATAAGTTTGAGTTGACCCTACCTCTAGGGTGTAGATAGATTGGCAGTGTCATTGGAGAGACATTTATATTGGTTGTGTTTTCAAACCTAGCCAAGGAGTTTTAGGGGGAGTGCTAGCTAAGGTGTAAGAACACTAGGGGCTTCTCAATTCTACCGGTTATAAAGAGGATCCAAAATCTTTATGGAAAATAACTTTTGCAAATAGTGACACTTCATATTCATGTGTTTAGTGCAGGCATAAAAAAAATGATTCCTCATCTTGATCCAGTGTCAATGAAAAGAGTGGTCCAATGTTATCACAATTCAAATCATATTTAACAAAATTCTAAGTGTCAGTGCAAGAATATGTTGCAAGAAAACAATCTCACAAGAGGCATCCCAAGCTGCAATGTATTCAGATTCTATGGAAGAAATAGTGAATATGTCATGCTTTTTACTACACCATCCAATAGAAGTTGAATTTGAGCCCATGTGCATAGTGTAATCTAATGCAAATAGTCTATCATTCACACAAACCCCAAAGTCTATGATCAAGACAACTGCCATAGTGTGCACTAGAGTATCCAACCAGTAAAAATTTCTTGTTCCAACAATATTCAAGCCCATAAACCTTTGTTTCTCGAAGGAAATGAAGTATATGTTTGGGAACATGCCAATAGCTCATACCATAAAACACAACTAACATGAGGTCCGTCGTGTGTAATTGACACGACATTCATGGCATGTTGAGTTATTTAAGAACTCATTCAAACTTTTACGCCATGTTTATTCTAATAAAATAGATCTATATATCTTTAGAGGAAATAAATACAACATATCCTCAAAAAAGATAGAGTGAATGAAATTGCATCCCAAAGTCACACAAACTAGACATGACACAAGAAACGAAGTAACACATGGCCCCTAATAGGAAACAACCATTCACAAGATTACATAATCATAAAGCCATAATGATGCAAAAAGCTAAGTAGCCAAAGCTATAAAGCCCATATTGGAAGGCTGTTTACTTGCTTTATTTATAGTAAGTCACCTCCAAAACAGGGCTAAAAATAGCAGGTCAACACGAGAGGCAGGTGTGAACAGGATAGTTAGGTCATGAGGATCACGTGTAACGAATTCCAAGTAAAGGGGAGTTGCAGAAGTTCGAGAATCAAAAAGTCACTAAAAATAGAAAGTGAGGGAAAAATCAACTAAGTATTCGAGGTCACCTTCAAAAATTTACTTAACATCCCAGATGCAAGAAATGCCTAAAGCATTCAAGGAAAAATGGCAGAGCCAGACCCCAAATGCGCCCATCATAAGCAGGATGGTATAAAAAGATCCTAAGGCACAAAATTGCCCGACCCCCTTGCCAAATGCATCCACCAAGGAAGGAGTTGAATTGTTAAGTGAAGAATTTGCTAAGGCAAGGGAGAAATTTGGAGGCACCGCCTATGAAATTCGCCCAAGCTTCAAGGAGGCATGGAAATTTGCTAAGTGATTGAAAATTGGAAGCTACACCCCCCAAATGTGGCCTCAAGCAAGTTGTAAGGAGGCATTAAAAAAAAAGTTTCTAAGTCTCGAAATGGAAGCAAGAGGTCTAATATGCACCCAAGGGAGAAAAGGTAAGTGAAAAATTTTCTAAGTCAAGGGAAACAGAAGAAGACCCTCTTGAATGTGCCCAAGAGAGGAGGGGTCATATGCACCCATGAATGAGATGGAGGCTTGAATTTTTTCTAAGGTACAAACTCAGAGCACACCCTCTCAAATGCGCCCTAGGGGAAGAAGGTGTAAAAAGTTTCTAAGGCATTAGAACGAAAGAAACAACACTCAAATGCGCCCAAGTCACCAAGGTGGAGATACAAAAGATTCTAAGTGATTGAAATTGGAAGCTAGACCCCTAAAATGCGCCCAACTTAGAGAAGTTAGTCTAAAAAGTTTCTAAGGAATGAAAGTCAAATCATAAGGGTCCAAATGTGCCCATCATAGAGAGGAGATGGGAGATTTTGGCTAAGTCATGAAATATGAAGTCAGACCTCCCCAATGTGCCCTAGGAGAATCAAGGTGGCATGAAATTTGTTTAAGGCATGGGATATAAAGCTAATGCGACTTTGAAAGGAGGTAGAAACATTTCTAAAGTATTGAAAATCAAACATGAAAGCACTAGGGGTGAAATGCGCCCTAAGAAGAAGAAATACAAGAATGGTCCAAGGCAAAGAAAATGAAGTAGACACAAGGCAATATGTGCCCTCAAGATGACTGGAGATGCACTGAAATATGAAGCACAGATGTCAAATGCGCCCACAATGAAAAGTTATGGAGGCGAGGTTTACTGGAGAAAATGATGAATCAAACCTTGGAAATCAAAACACAGAGATCAGGTAAGTAAAGAGAATTTATATTATAAAGTGTTTTGATGATCTTCTCCTTGTTTGTTTTGCAAGGTGAGCGCTGAGACCAAAGCGTGATGACTTGGGGTGATGGATTGAGTACTCCAAGACAACATTATAACCTTGAAAGGGAAAAAAGTTACATGATGTCTCATTTGCACCCAAACCATGAAGGGAAATGTTATCAAAAACAGCTAAGGATTGAAATTCCTCCACAAGAATCTAAATGCGCCCAACTCAGGTGAGGCAGGTGGCAAGGAAGAAATGGTCAAGTCCAAGACAAGAACTTCCTTCGAGATCAGAATGGAAAAAAAATGAAGGCCCGGGCATTAGAGATCATCCCCAAGCACTTCAAAGTTAAAGAATGACAACAGGATGGATTGAAGGACAAAGTTGAGGAATTCTTCTCAAGTGTGAGGTCCTTCTCTGATAGTGATTCAAAAAATGTTCTACATCATACTTTGTGCAACCCAGGATGCAATGACAGCTAGGAGGAAAATCATCATCAAACAGAAGAAAGAAGTCACCATCTTGGAGAAAATGCCTGCCATTTTAGTTCAACAGGTTGAAGCTATGTTGACCAGATTCATCGAGTTTGTAGTCAAGGAGAAGAACAATGGGAACACATTTCTGGATGAGAATCTTTTGGAAGATGGACATTAATTGCTCATTTATTACCCCACTCCTCTTTGTGGGGGTTTTTAGGGAAGAATCTTGATTAGGGCATATGTGGCTCAATTTGAGCCCTTCATTGTAATTGAATCTGAGCCCTCCACTCGATTTGGCCATCTATAAAAGGGGCATCCCCACTCATTTGTAAATTATTAAAAGATAGGATAGCAAAAGATAGAGAGACATCTAGGAGATAGAGCATAGAGAAATAGCATAGATTGAAGACGAAGGAAAGTTTTCCATTGAAAGCTTTGTAAGAAGTTGTTGTGAACACTCTCATAATAAAAAGAGTTATCATTGCTTGTTCCATCATTTGTTGTGGGTAGCTAGCGAGGCTTCTTCGTCCTTCCAATTCGCATAGAATCTTAAAGTAGCTTAGAGTAAAGTAGATTTTCATTTCATGCAAGTAGATGGTAGTTGTGGAATGTGGTCTTTAATTTGAGCAAGCTTCGCTAATCCATACCACTAGCGGGCACGCTAACAGTGGGTTCGCCTTGCGTGGTCAGCTAGAATATTGTGGAACTAACTTCGTTTACGGTTCAAATGTTGATATGCGTCATTGTGATGGTATCTGCATGTTGAATCGTGATTAGAATATCTTTGGTTACTCCTTTGAAGATTGCACCGATTTTGTGGAAGCTATACGAAGTGAGGCGAAGTAGAGCTTGGTTGAAGTTTGCAAGAATTGATCCCCATGTCCCATGCATAGAGTAGATCATAGCTTTTCTAATCCCTACAACCAGTCAATTTGGTACTTTTCTGGTTAGTTTAGGAAACCTGTGCTACATTGACATTACTTTCGAATCATAAAAGACCCTTTCTCTGTGAGCTCCGATTGAACAATTATGTAAGTCCCCCTTGAGATACCAACAAATCACATCAAGCCAACTGAGACTATCCACTAAATGAAGGAACCTTGGAGTTGAATGCATGATCTTTCTCGCAATCTTTGCATGCAAGAGATTTTGTTCAAGAAAGGATAGAGTAGCCATTGGGAAACTTTATTTTGTGTTGGTGCGGTCATAAAACACCCGTCAACAACTTCATTATGCCTTACATCAATCATGTTGACACTAGCCTTTTGCTTTATGTAATGGCTCACCCCTTTTATTTGGTAATTTTTGCATTGGTTTTCAATTTGGTAGATGTTCCATTTTAACAAATTTAATGAATATCATTGCATGGATAATAACAACTTCATGAATAGAAATTAGCATGAACATGAAGTCAGTTTCTGAGATTATTTCCACCTTTCATGATAGAGAATTACACAGATTTATATTTTAGACTTAGCAGCAATAACTGAGCATAGTTGGGACTGCTACAAGACTAATATAAGCATGAAACAAAGGTAGCAACATCCAGATTGAATTTGCAGACTTAATAGACTTAACAGAAATTTATATCAGCAAGTTACAAAGTGGGTTTGCACCATGCTTAGCTCAAAGACAACATAAATAACACCTTACAGGAACTTAGATTGCAACGACAACCCCAGACTCACTATACCAGCATTTGGTAAGACACAGTAATAATAGTAAGACTGAAACAATAGATTGGATAACAATTTTTAGCACAGTAATGTTTGTAATACATGAGCAGCAGTTTCAAACTTGCTAATAATGCACTTTCCTCGCCTAGTAAATGATTGCAGACCAGGTTACTCACAGAATACATAAGTAGAATATGCCCAGACCTCATGAACACGCTACCAACAATCAATAAAGAGCTCGAACTACTTCATAAATGCTCCATAATAGTTGCAGAATTCATACAACACCTTCATAATCGCCCAGTCCTCACTCTCCAAACCAGACGACCCTCTTAAGAGATTTGCAGGTTAAAGACATGTGCCAAAATCATCTCCACAAGAAGCAACTCAGCTCAAGAGTCTCACGCCAAGCACATAGGCACCAAAATGCCTTGTTAGGGTTGCAATGCTTGACTCAGATGTCTTTGGAAATTATCACTGTGAACTCAAAACTTCTTTGCAATATTTAGACGCGCAACCACAATCACCTGGAAGCCACACTCCTGCAAGGATATATCTCTGAACCCAACATACAGGATTTGCAATGAACCATGACCCATAGAAAGAACCAACATTTAATAAATATGGCACTTAAGACAATATGATAAGCTCAAGAGATGTAACACCATAGAGGCCAACTGATGATATTTTCCCAACACCCAAAAACCTTGCACAATCACAACTGTAAATAAGATCGATATGCTCCACATTTGTCACTAAAAGTGACTCACAAAATTGTATCAACACTCCTATAGAAAGCTTGAGTGACCTCCTCCACAATCCAACTAGGGTGGATCTCTCACCACTGAAACCAGTGCTAAAGAAGAGAGTTTATGTCCTCAACCAGCTGCAAACAATAAACTGGAAACAATCCAATAGAGTCTCCTTAAGTTGTCAAATCCATCATAACCAAATGAGAGCCAAAAAGAAGATTAAATAGAAGTGGAGGGAGACATTAGGGCAACCTCCAATTTGAATCCTTTTCCCTCCAAAAACCCAATGCCCATTCTAACCTTTTAATAATTTGTTTTATACTTTAGAACATTATCAAAATATTCTTCAAAGTGGCGTTCTGCTAAAAAAGAAACTATTTTACCTTATTCAGCCTTCTAAAGCAATGCTAAATTATCTCATTAGGCTCCAAGGTACTCTTTGATTACCACCTACCCCCTCACTTAAGATATAAAGTTATTTTATTAAAATAACTTAAGTGACTAATAAAAAGCAAATATTAAATAATACAACCTTAGACTCTCTGTTGTGACCTTTTCACATATCGCCCCATTCAAAATGGGGACCCCTAATTTTTGCTCCATTCTGGTCTTTTGGGCTTTGGTTTTGTCTCTCTCTCTCTTTCTGTCTCTTTTCTGATTATCTGCCTTCCGGGGACATTCCTGTCTGCGAGCTTCAACGTGAAATTTGGCCAAGTCTGAAAATTAGGGTTTCCATCTCTCCTGGCCAATCTAGGGTCAAACAAAGTGAATAAATTGAAAATTGAGATTAACATTGGTGTCAGTATGCTTCCTGCAGACTCTTAGCTAAATTTCATCAGATTCCAATCACTTACTATTTTTAGTAAGTGTGTAATTCCAGGCGTTCCTTCAGCATTCTTGAAGTTTTAATAGTCACACTCCATTCAGAACATATCGGGCTACTCATTGGCCAAATTTGAGCTGAAACAAACAACTTACTATTTTTAGCAGTTCAGCTTCCAGAGCAGATTTCAGGGCCTATATGCAGAGTTTTTCAACGCATGTCTGGAGATTCCTTCTGGGTTTTCGGAGACCTTCACGATGATGTAACATGCAAAGTGAGGTGATAACTTTCAGAGTTCAACCTTCAGAGGCTATTTTTAGGGTTTGCATGTCAGGGTTTTCTTTGCATGTCTGATGATTCCTTGTGGGTTTTTCAAGAGCTTCGCAATGATGTGACATGCAAACAGGGATAATCACTCCTTCAGTAACTTGCTATTTTTAGCAGATGCATTCTGGCAGCCACCTCCCAGCACTTCAAAATCACAAACTGATTGCAATGCAACAAAAACGAAGACAAACAAAGATCATTTGATATGCATGAAAGATGAATTAGGGTTTCCAGCTTCGAGACCCAAAAAGAGGGGTAAAAGGTCAAAATTTTCGAAAACCGGTGTAAACCACAGCGATCAGCATCTTTCAAACTATCCGCTAGTAAAATTTGAGGGCAAACGGAGCACTTACTATTTATAGTAAGTCATTTCAAAAACAGGCTAAAAATAGTAAATCAACGTCAAGCGCCGGTGTCAACAGACAGCTCACGTGGTGAGGAGCGCATCATTCGAATTTCAAATCAATTGGAGTTGTGGAGGTATCGGAAGCAAGCCTTTACTATAAATAGTAAACTACCTTCAGAAACATGCTATTTTTAGCAGGTCAGCTCATAATAGCAATGTGAACAGGTTGACGAGGTCATGAAGATCCAGTGTTCAAAATTTCAAAGCAATCTGAGCTTCAGAAGTATGAAAATTAAAGGACTTACTATTTATAGTAAGGCATAAAGAAGCTGGCGAAGGCAAGAAAAAGTGGCTAAGTTTAAGTTTCATCCACCTCCATAGGTGAAATGCGCCCACTTCAAGCTAATAGCATCAGGAAATTTTCTAAGTGTTGATCTCATCCTGTAGAACCCTTGATATGCGCCCATGCAAGGTGGAGATGTTTAAGAATTTTCTAAGTAAGATGTTAATCCTCCTCACCCATCAAAATGCACCCTCAAGGGATGAAGGATGAAAATGTTTAAAAGGCATAAAGTTTATCCTCCACACATGCCAAAATGCGCCCATCCTCTTGCCTGACTGAAATGTGCCCATCTTAAGAAGTCAACAAGAAAGTCAAAAGGTCAACAAGTTTCATCCTTCACCATGTGCTAAATGCGCCCAAGACACAAGGGGTGGCGTTTGAAATTTTATCCTCTTCCTAGTATGAAATGCGCCCAAGTGAGGGCATGTGAGGACAAGAAGAAAGAAGCTCAAGGGTCACATAAGTGTTATATCCTTCATGACTAGTGAAATGCGCCCACCTCTACTATGTTCAAATGCGCCCACACTTAAGGAGGAAGTCAAAGGTCAAAGATGAAACTTGTCCTCCTCTACATGCAATATGCGCCCATCTTCTTCAAGTGCTAAATGTGCCATGTAAAGAGTAAGTATTAGGGGTGAAGCGTGGTAAGCAAGGTAAAAGGTGGTGAAATAAATAAGTTAGGCATGGAAAGAATATCCTCTTACAAGTGAGAAAGGCGCCCAAGGGGGAGTCCCCCTCATTTATAATTCATTAGAAACTAGAGATTAGAGGAGACTTCAGAGAGTAGAAGAGAGATTGATAGTATAATTGTAGCCTAGCATAGCATAGTTTGGAGGAGAAGGAAAGTTTTCCTTTGAAAGCTTTTGTAAGAGATTGTTGTGTAAAACTTTCATAATAGAAGATCTTTTCATTGATGGTGGAATTCGTCTTTGTTATGGATAACTAGCAAGGTTTCTTCATCCCTTCAATTCCAAGTAGCGTAAAGTAGCATAAAATAGTTTAAGAGTAGCATTTCCATTTCATGCAAGTAGATATTAGTTGTGGGTTTGTGGTGTTAATCAAAGCAACTTCGTTTCATTCCATACCACTAGCAGCTTGCTGACGGCAAGTTTTCCTTGCATGGTCTACTGGAGCATTTCATAAACTTAACTTCAGTTGTAGCTCATGCCTTGGTATGCGTCGTTTTGACGATATCTTGATGCTAGGTTATAACTTGAAAATTTCTTGCTATCCCCTTGAAGATTGCACCAACTTTGTGTAAGTTGTCCAGCATGAAGCGGAGCAGAGTTTGGTTGAAGCTGTTGAGATTGATCCCACGTCCCGCCTTAGAGTAGAATATAGAATCTTCTTACCCTTACACTCATTTACCTTCCATTCGTCTTTGGTTAGTTTTAGGAAAACGTACTTATTGCTAAATCATCCGCATTGCACAAATCCCTTCCAATCATCCATTTACTGTTAACTGCAAGTATTTTGAACAATTGTGTAAGTCCCCTCGTGAAAACAACAATTCACATCAAACCAACTGAGGGTATTCCAAGTATTTCGGAACCTTGGAGTTGAACGTACGAACTTTCTTGCAATCTTAGCGCACGAAATACTTTGATCAAGAGAAAATGGAGTAGCCTTCGGACAACTTTGTTCTGCTGATTGGTACGGTCACAAAAATCACATCAACACTCTCCAACGCCACCATAGAAATAACATTGTTGATGACACTATGAGTTTGAGACCAATTTCCCAAAATAGACTTACTATTAATAGCAACTGCTAAAAATAGTAAGTTCTCACCAAAAATCAAACTAGCCAAAACATTAAAGCTCATCGGATAACTGCCGCACACTACCCAAATAGGAAACCCTACATTGCACTGCTGCCCAGACCAATTACTAAAAATAGTACTTACTGAAAATAGTGTTACCCAATTTTCACCTGTGGGCTCAATTAGGCAGAGGAAGCTATGTTTTCAAATGTTCACGAAGGCCAAATGGACGAACATTTGCATCAAGGGTTAAATCATACATCTAATGCTATTTCACAAGGAAGTCTGTTGGAAAGTATGCCTTAGTCGGATCTAGCATAAAAATCTTCAAAGAAGAAGTTGCTGAGACCAGCTGAATGTCTTGCCGACTAGCAGTATGTTATATTCATTTGAAATCCTCAGGTCGCCGAGATATTTTGGTCGCATGAAGTTTTCTATCTCTCTCCGACCGAAGACCTCTCGCCAATGGTTGTTCACAAGGTTAGCGTTGGGGAGAATGGTTTGCCTTCGGTGTGACCTCTCGCCGACAAATGGACATCTCGCCGAAAGGATTTGTCATCGGCATGATGTCTTCCCGACAACCAATGGTCTCGCTGACGGAGGGTGCTCTCGCTATAATGTCCTGCCGTTCGATGTGATGTCTCACCGACCAGTGGATGTCTCGCCGAGGGTGCTTTCGCTGTAATGTCTCACCGACAGGGTGAGGTCTCGCCGAAACAAAATGGTCTCGGTGTAATGTTTTGCGCTCGGTGTGACCTCTGGCCGACAAATGAATCTCTTGCCGACTGGAGGAAGTCCCGCTGAAGAAGTTGAGCTTGGGGAGATGTCTTGCCGATCGCTGGTGGTCTCGCTGAAAGGAGGTGCCATCGGTGTAATGTCTCGCCGACAGGGTGGACTCTTTCTGAAATGGTTTGAGCTCGGTGAAAGGAAGTCTAACCCGCTATGACCTCCTGCCGACCAAGTGATGTCTTTCCGAGTGCGGATGTTTTTCCAACGGAAGAACACAACAGTATAACTCTTAAGGACTTGCTATGATGTCTGGCCGATAGCGATAGTCTAGGCAACAATTTTGGGATATCGATATAACTTTTACAGTTCGATATGAGGTCTTGCCGACAGTTGTGTGTTATGCCGATTGCTGCTGAGAAGTATAATCACATCGGGGAGACACGGCTAGTGTCTCACCGACATGTGATTCTGTTTCAAGAACTTTTGACCGCCTGAAGATCCTACGTGGTGTTTGTTCAACCAATCAGAGGAAGCTGAAGGTGAACCATGGCAGTTTTACTGGTGTGAAGAAGATCAACAGACTGTATGCAGGATGGATCTACTCTGTGACCAAAGATGATGATCGGCTCAATGAACAATGGCATTCGGATCTAACATGAAAGTCGGATGCTGCTTCTCAAGGGGGTCAACTTGCGGAAGGATCTAAAATGACAGAAAAGCTGAAGGGGAAGGAGCTGCGAGTCTCAGTAACAGCTGTGATGTCTACTGGAAAAAGTAGACCGATATTAATGACTAGTGCTTCAGGAGATTCAAGGAAGCTCTGCAAGGAAGTTCAAGGGTGGACACGGAGGCCAAAAGTTAATGCGATGGTTGCAAAAGATCCAAAAGGCCATCCCTGGAGCGATCCTTCACCGACATGGACATGGGGGACGCACATTGAATGCAGGATTAACTTTATTCCAAAAGATCTGAGGGCCGACGTGTTCAGGAACTGACTCATTTTTGTAAACCCTAGGGCAGGGGCCGACACTTTTTAGTTTTTGTATATATGGTTTTTTTGCCTCTTTGTAAGGAGTTGTCAATTGGCATTTTCTGCACTTAGCGACTTTTGGATCCTTTGGCAGAATTTTGCAAAGTTTTGTAACTTACTTAGACATGGAATACAGTACAGACCTTGAGCATCACTGAATGGAGTATTTTTGTCTTCTTGTTACTGCAATATTGTGTATTTTCACATGATTGATTAAGTTATTGTGAGATAGTATTCGTTTCCCTTAATTTTGTCTCATGGCTTTAGTACCTTTTTGCAGAGAAGTGTGATGTTTGCAGGTTATAATTTGTGTCAAAATTGCAAGTTGCTTTTAGCTGTGAAGTCTTTTCCTCCTAGAAGCTCAAACAATAAGGCCTTTTTATAAAACACTTATGCAAAGCACACAAAAACAAGTTGTGCAAGTTTTTTTCCAGTCATTGTGTACAAGTGTATGAGACCTGAGTTTTCCAAGTCTAAGTAATATTCTGGTGTATCACCATAGGGTTTAGTTTTCATTTTTATGCACTCCTCCCTTTTCCTTACAAAGATCAGTAGTTAGGTGATAACATAAAGGAAGCCGGCCTTCTCTGGAGGTTCTTTTCCATTTTTAGGTGACCCGCAACCTGGAAAAGTTCCCATGTTTCTCTGAAGTATCAAATTTTGCAACTTGATAAGTGTGCAATTTCAGTAGATAACAAATAGTGAGTCACCAAACTAGTCCAGAGAAGGACATCAAAAATGGGGAAATTACAGTCTTCCTTTCACAAATATTGCTTGCTCTCAATCAATTCCAATACAACCTTGCAACCAACAATTTGATCCACATTGAATCCAACAATGATTTGAGGGTCCCAAGCCAACCTAGGAGATTTGTAGCACCATCTACTCACAACACTGTCCTGTGGGGTATCAACACACGAGACCTCTTGTAATCAGTGTAATCAAATACTACATAGACTCAATCAACTCCTCAAAAGAATGCCCCTCGAGAGAACCAAACTAATGTGTGACAGGAGTAAACTCTAGAAAGCTAAATCTGGCTCTCTCATCCCAAAAGGTAGCTGAACTACAACACAGTGTGATTTCCAGATTCCAAGTAAGTTTCAGAAAGGAACCACCATGTTGACGGTACACCACACTGATCATAGCCATCAAACCAATGTACCCAAACTACATTCCCCTATCCTGGAACCCCAAAGAGTAAAAACCATCAAAGTCCATACCGAAAAACCTGAAAGGATCGAGGTCAATGCCATGAAAAACTGAAACGCACCAACAAACCCAAACCATTGCAATCATTAAGACATCATCTAAGACAATGCATATCATCTCCTTGAAGTAACTGCAATGAGTGACACTCACCATAGTGGAAACAATAAATGGGTAAACTATGTCCGAAAAGATACTGATAGCTAGCTACCCAAAGCCTACCCAAACTCAAAATCAGTTTGCTCATCAAAAGATGTCACCATAACCGACGAAAAAAGGTAAGGGCAGCGGTAATCTAATTGGAATCCTATTGAAGACAGAAGAGATGAGTATGGAGGTAGCAATAAAATCATCTCCTAGGATCATATCATCGCTGCCCTCCAGTCTCACCCATGAACTACTCAACTGTTGCACTGAAGAAAACATCCAACTCATTTGCGGATCTGAATCCGAAGTCATATACAAGCTGATCAGAAGGTGGGAAATGGTACTAAAACTGGAAGTTGACCCACTACTCCAATCCTACTCGAAACTGCACCTAGGTCCCAAGTCTTGTAACCCAATCCACTATCGTCACTGAAATTAATTGGGTCTCCAACATTCAACTTGAAAAGTGGATTATTATGAGTCAAACCAGCATCCCATTCAAATAGAGGATTATCAAACAATTGATGATTATCTTCAACTCCAAAATCAAGCCAATCCTCCTACTGATCCAAACTTGTATTTTTTAATTTTTGGGACAATGGGCAAGATCATATTCCTCCCGAATGAAATCCATCTCCTTCATTACCTGTTTGATCTCCTTTTACCTTTCTCTACCTTCCTTCTCCCTAAACTGTTGAGTTCCATAGAGCTGATTGTTTGCTTCAAGAAGTGCCACTTGGACACTTTCCAAAGCAAGATTTGTGAAATTAAGGTCATTGGTGAGCTCACTAACCTCTTCCTTTAACTGCTTAGACATATAAAAAGTTTCATATGCAAACTTGGTGGCTATATCTCTATCATGCATCATGTGTAAGTAAGTTGTTTTAAATTCTTCCATAGAACTCTTCAATGTATGTAAAACAGAAAATGAGATATTAAGCTCACTTGGTCCCATAGATGCATTTTGAATTAAGTCTTTCACATGCATATGTTTGCTGTCCAAACTAGATAAAATGTGCACCTCATTTTCAACGGATACCAAGAGTTGTTTTTTCCAATCATGATCGAGCAAAAATGATGAACTGCTGTTACGTGGCATGTGAAAATAAGAAATAAATTCAGACTTGTCATCAAAGTCTCCAAGGCTGTCCCAAATTACCTGTGCCTCTCCTTGATAATCCTCAAAAGAAGATTGTGAATCCAAACCAACAAGGCTTCCATGTCCTTGATGAGGATCAGCTACATGCAATGTGAAATCAGATTTGTTCTCAAGATCAAGAACAACATTATCAATTCCATCTATGCCATCATCCTTGCATAATTGTGGAGTTGAAGTTGGAACAAGACTATAGTCAAAAGTAAATTAATCCCAAACAGGTTCTTTATCATACTATTGTCACTTGGATTTTGTACCTTGTTGAATGTAAAACTCAGTAATCCAGTGCAACATGGGAAGACCTCCAAAGCTGTGGGTCACTTGTAGACAGAGGTCAACCTCCGGAGAAGGCTAACTTCCTTTGGTATCACCTAAACTACTAATCTTTGTGAGGTAAACGGAGAAGGAATACATAAAATAAAACTAAATACTATGGTGATACACCTAAATGACATAAATCGTGGAATGAAAACAAGATGAATATACACTAAGAAACTAAAGAGAGATATTTCATTTACTCAATATAACTTTGTGAACTTATGCATCATTATTGAAAAGGTTTAATCTGCGTATCCATTTTAAGAAGGAAAGATGAATTTCACAACTTAAAGTTCAAAATGCAGACTTAGAAAACACAGTTCAAAAACTTACTTAAACTGAAAAGAACTGAAAACAGTATGAAACACCAACACTGGTTTCCAAGGTAATCTCTGTATGTTATATTCCAGATTCCAATTGAGTTACAAAGCATACATCAATTGAGAAAGGATTTAAAGAAAATCACTAGCTCTTGAGAATGCATAATCCGAACTCCTTTACAAAGAGGCAAAAAATGCCCTATATACAAAAGATGTCGGCCCCCTTAGGGCTTTACAAAAATATAAGTCTCCGAAAGATCTGCCCCTAGATCTTTTCCAATGAAGTTAATGCTACATTCAAGTGTAACCTCGCTGTCCATGTCGGTGTGAAAGATCGCCCTCAGGAGAACCCTTCTGATCTTTTGCAGCATTAACTTCTAGTCCTTGTGGCCATCTTCAAATCTTCCCAACCGAGCTGCTTTCTTTCTGAGCGTTACCATAAATGTCAATCAACTCTTGCCAGTTGACATCCCAGCTGTCCCTGTGGTCTCCACCTTTCTGATGCTCAATGACACCTTCTGGATATCAATCTGATTCATCGCTTTATTCACATAGTAGATACATGTTGCTTATGCTCTGTCGATCTCGTCATAGGGGTCAAACTGCCATACTCTCCTGTAGCTCATTCAGATTGGTTAAATTCGCGCCACATAGGTTTTCAGACGGTCAAAGGTCGCTCCATTAAAATCGCATGTCGATGAGAAACTAATCGTGTCTCCCTGATGCGATTAGACCCTTCAACGGTTATCGGCATAGCTCATGACGATCGGCAAGACCACATAGCGAGCTCAAAAGTTATAACGACATCCATAGTGGCTGCCACCTAGACCATCGGCAAGACTTTCGCTTTCGAGAAGACCTCATGGCAAGCCCTCAGGAGTCATACCGATATCCCTTTCCATCACTTAGTCATCCGCATTTGGCAAGAGCTCCTTTAGTCTACAGGAGGTCATACCGATCTTCGTGAGTTATACCGTTGCACAAGATGTCGCTGAGACCATCACTATCGGGAAAACATCATCGCGAACACAAATCACTTTCCCCGAGCTCAAGCATCCTTCCTTCGGCAATACACTGAGCCGTCGGTGAGACATTACGCCGATATCAATTCCTCTCGGCGAGACCTCCACTGGTCGGGGAGACATCATGGCGAATTCCCTTCTTTCGCCGAGAGTGTTTCACTTCGACGAGACCTCACCCCGACAGTGAGACCTCACAGCGAAGCCCCCATACTGTCGCCAAGACCTTGGCCTGTTGGCCAAACCTCTACCAGGCTCCTTATTCTTTCGGCGATGAGTTTACTTTCTCTTCAGTCGAGGAGACATTGCTTGGTTGGTGAGATCTCACGCCGAGACCACCATCTCATTGTCGGCAAGGCACTATATTCTCGGCAGGACCTTTCGCCGAAGGCAAAATACTTCGGCGAGCTTTCTTCATCATTTGTCGGCAAGACCCTCCGCATCGGTGAGACCCTACAGCGAAACCACCATACTACACCGACGACATTCGTTACATCGAGCCCTTTTGTTTCGGCGAGACCACAAGCAATCGGTGAGACCTCATGCCGAAGGCACCTTGCTTTGGCGAAGGCTCATTTCAGTCAGGAAGACTCTTCTTTATTGCCAGGACTTCACTCCGAAGTCACTAGGTTTTACCGAAGGCATCACCCGACGACATCCCTCTTCGGTGTGACCTCCTTTAATCGGCAAGACCTCCCAGTGAGGTCTTAATCTTTCAGCAAACTTAGACCATTTCGGGGAGACTTGATTGGTCGCCGAGACATCTTGTCGATGGCATCTCCTTTCTCTGAGACTCCACCTCCTTGGCCAGAGCCTTCGCCGAATTCATAACCCTATAGCGAAAGCTCCGCGGTGAACAACTGTCGGTATGACCCCTTTTCGAGCGAAGAGATACATGAAGACTCATGGCGACCCGAAAGTCCTGCCGACTGGTTTATTCAACCACATAGAACACTCTACTAGTCGGCAAGACAATAGGAGGGTCTTGCCAACTTTCTTCTCTAATGGATTTTGTGCCATAACTGATCGAGGCATGCTTTCCAATGCACTTGCCTATGAAATAGCATCCGCTGCGTGATCTAACCCCTGATGCAAATGTCCCATTTGGCCTTCTTGAACATTTGAAACACAATTTTTCTTGCCTGATGAGCCTGTAGGTGAAAATCGGGCAACACATACTTAGGCACTGTTGTGATCTTTCCACACATCACCCCATTCAAAATGGGGACCCCCTAATTTTTGTTCCATCCCCGTCTTTTGGGTTTGGTTTTCCCGCTGTCTCTCTTTGTTTCGTTTGTCTATCCGGCAATGTGCCCGTTTTTGAGCTTAAATTGAAATTTTGGCTAAGTCTATAAATTAGGGATTTTGCTCTTTGGGTTAATTTGAGGTCAATTTGAGTTGGCTAATTGAAATTCTGAATGCTACACCGTATTTAGAACACTTTAAGCTGCTTGCCTGCAAATTTTGAGCTGAATCTAACAACTTGCTATTTTTAGCAGTCTGGGCTTCAAGAGCCATTTTAAGGGTTTGCATGCATGCTTTTTCAATGCATGTCTAGAGAATCTTTCTGGGTTTTTCAAGACCTTCACAATGATCTAACATGCAACTGAGATGATAACTTTCAACAATTTTGACTTTGGAGGCTATTTTTAGGGTTTGCATGCAAAATTTTTCAATACATGTCAAGGTATTCTTTATGGGTTTTTCGAGAGCTTCGCAACGAAGTGACATGCAAGTAGAGTTGATCATTTTTCAGGAACTTACTATTTTTAGCCAGTGCTCGAATGCAAACCAATTTATTGGGTTTTTCTAGGTTTTTTGAGATTTCTCAGGTAGTGTGACATGTAAACACATCTAGCAGCCAGTTGGTTACTTTTTCAGACACTTACTATTTTTGGCAAGTTCACTCCAACAACTCCCCAACACTTCAGTCTCATGAGCAGAACGACATGCAACAAAAACGGTGTCAAACGGAGGTCATTTGAGCCACATGCAAGTCAGATTAGGGTTTTCCAGCTTCGGGACTCAAAATGAGGGGTAAAACGCCAAAATTTCAAAAAATTGATGTATCCCATCGCAATTAGCATCTCTCAAGGAATCCACTCATGAAATTTGAGCGCAATCTGACAACTTACTATTTATAGTAAGTCACATGCAGAATAGGGCTATAAATAGCAGGTTAGCATGAGGCACTAGTGTGAACAGTACAAAAAGGTTACGAGGACCCCATGGAGCGAATTTCAAGTCAAACAGAGTTGCAAAAGTTCAAAAATCAAGAAGTTGCCATAAATAGCAGGTTAGTGCGAATGGAAGGTGCAAACATGACAGTTACATCACGAAGGTAAAGTTGAGCAAAAAATAGGTTTTCAGAACTAGAAAATCCTTAAAAATCACAAGGGCTTTAGAACTTTCTATAAATAGTAAACAAGGGCAAGCAGGCATAAAAAGTTTCTAAGTTTGAAACTTGAAGCTCCAGCCTCCAAATGTGCCCAAGGTTCAAGTGGTTGATGAAATTCCTTCTAAGTTTGAAACTAGAAATCCAGCCACCAATATTCGCCCAGACTGAGAGTTGATGAGTTGAAATTGTCTAAAGCGTGAGAAATTGGAAGCTTGACCCTAGAAATGTGCCCAAACTTCTTGGAGATGGATAAAAAATGTCTAAGGCATCAAAACTTGAAGCCTACCCCCCTGAATGCGCCCTTCAAGGTGGCATAGCTAGAAATTTTTCTAAGTGTCTAAAGGTTGAAGCTTATACCCTCACATGCGCCCATGAGGAAGATGTTGGAGATAACGCCTAAGGCATGGAGAAATGAAAGCTTCCCTAGCCAAATGCGCCCTCAAATGGAAGCTCCCCCTGCCAAATACGCCTTAAGAAGCTTGAAGAGGCTTGGAAAATTCTAAGTCTGTGGAAACTGGAAGTAGACCCATCAAAATGCACCCATCTCAAGGAAGGTGGTTGGAAAAGTTTGTAAGTCTTGCAAAGTGGAAGTTGGACACCCCAAATGAGTCCATCAAAGAGATGTTGATTAGAAATTGCCTAAGGCATTGAAAATGAAAGCCCAAAGGGGTAAATGTGCCCTGAGTGAAGGAGGAGGTTGAAAATTTTCTAAGTGTTCAACATTAGAGTAGATGGTGTGAAATGCGCCCAAGCTTGGGTAGAAATTGGAAAATTGTTTAAGTGTTAAAAAATGGAAGTACAAGGGGTAAAATGCGCCCTTGAAGAGGAGGTGGGTAAGAATTTTTTCCAAGTGTGGAAAACTAGAAGGAGAACCCCCTAGATGCACTCAAGAAGAAGTTGAAGCTACAAATTTTCCTAAGGCACCAAAGTGAAAGTAGACACCACTTTATGCACCCTACTTGAAAGAGGAAGTAACAAATTGACTAAGGCGTGGAAAATGAAACCCCAAACCCCTAAATTCGCCCTATCACTTGAAGATGCCATGAAATTTATCGGAGTGTTGAAAATCAAAGTACATGGGGTCAAATGCGCCCTTGAGGAGGAAGTGTTTGAGAAATATTCTAAGTGTTGAAAATGAAAGTCTAGGGGGTGAAATGCACCTTAGCTTGGAGAGGTTGGGTTAGGGCGTTGAAGTTGATAGTTGTCATAGTAAAATGCGCCCTTGAGAGATAATGAAAGAGGAGATAAAAAAAAAAAAATTCCAAATGGAAGCACCCCTTAGCAAATGTGCCCAAGGCTGGAAAAGATGGATAAACCTTAGAGATAAATATTTTTCAAAGGTGGAAAAATCAAATGTACGCCTTGATACGTGCACACATGAATAATATATTTTCTAAGGGGAATTTTTTGTGGGTATTGGATATTTTTCTAAGCGAATAATTTTGAAACTTTTCACTCCTTACCTGAGAGTTTAAAATGGAGATTTTAGGATAAAATAATTTTTCCAAGGCAGAGGGATAAAGTGAAATTTGTCTAAGAGAGGAAATAAGAATTTTCTGAAGAATTGGAAAAAATAAAACAATGTTAAGTACGCCTAGTAGGTGAGATGAACAAAATTTCTTGAAAAAAAAAAATTATTCTAAAGCGTTTGAAATTAAATTTCCATGATGAAGCACACCCTTGTTAAGGAGTTGTTTTAAATGTTAGAGTTATCTGGTTAAAATTTCCCAAAAGTATTTGAGTCCATTGAACGTTACATGCAATCAACTAGGGAATTACAAATTTTTTCGAAGAGGAAAGAATCTCCAACAATAGCAAATTCTATGAAAATTCTATGATGACTGGGCATATCTTTGTGACAACTCACCAATCCTCCCTCCAAAATTGGAAAATTACTAAGTAGTGGGGAGAAAATCAAATGCAACTACTAAACTGGGCGCCCTCTCACAATTATATAAACTTCGAAGTTATTCATTTTTCTTCACCAATTGCAGATTTGAAGTTGTGAGAAAAAGAGTGCTGAGAAGAAGAAATTTCTGAAGTGAGTGAGTTGAGTAAGATTTTTCTAAGTGCCGGAGTAATACTGCTGAGAGATTTGAACTTTGAAGTCAGAATTCTTGAGGTTTGGAGTTAGAGTATTAATGTTGGAGAATTTTTATTTTCGAAGTCAACTCCATTTTTCAGCCATCTCACGGTGATTTTATTTTCTAAAGTCAGAATTTTAATGCTTATGTTTTGTTTTATAGATGGCTGAAGTAGGAAGGGGAGATAATGTCAGAGCAAGCAAAGCTACAGGTAGAGTTGCAAATACAGAAGTTGGCAAATAAAATGCATCTAGACAGGAAATTATCAAGAAGCTCAAGAAATCATTTCTTCCTAAATCGAAGTTTGTCTTGAAGCTGGGAGGGTTGACTGACACTAATCTTGGTTCATTCAACCTCAAAGTACTCAAGAAGCCATCGAGGCCTAGAGAAAATCCTGCATTCGACAGGAGCAAACAGTCACAATCCTCGAGTTTCAACTCAATCTCACTCCATCTATTTCAGTTTAAGAGGTTGAAGCAGTGCTAGCCCGATTCATTGATTTTGCGGTCAGAGAGAAGAATAGTGGGAATGTGTTCCTAGACGAGAATCTTCTGGAAGAGTAGTGGGCATTAATTGCCCGTAGTGGTCAAAGGGAGGAGTTTGTCATTTTGTGCTCATTTATTGCACCACTCCTCCACCTTCTGGCGGTTATTAGGGTGGAATCTTGTTCAGGGCTTATGTGGCTCAATTTGAGCCGTCCATTGTAATTTGATTTGGGCCGTCCATTCATATTTGCTAGCTATAAAAGGGGCACACCCCCTCATTTGTACTTCATTAGAGATTAGACATTAGAAGCAGAGATAGAATAGCAGAGAAAGTAGTTGAGATAGCTTAGCATAGGTTGATAGTATAGCTTGAAGAAGAAGGAAAGTTTTCCCATTGAAAGCTTTGTAAGAAGTTGTTGCGAACACTATCATAATAAAAAGAGTTTTCATTGATGATGACTTCATCTTTTGTTGTGAGCAGCTAGCAAGATTTCTTTGTCCTTTTGATTCAAGTAGGATTTTAAAGTAGAGTAAATTTCATTTTCATGCCTTTAGATTGTTGTGGAATGCGGTGTTTAATCTAAGCAAGCTTTGTTTAAATCCATACCACTAGCAAGCTTATTGATGGTAAGTTTTCCTTGCATGGTCGACTAGAACATTTCAGACTTAACTTCAATTATGATTGGCATGTTTGTATGCATCGTCGTGATGGTATTTACATGTTGAATTGTAATTTGAACATCCTTAGCCACTCCCTTGAAGATTGCACCGACTTCGTGGAAGTTTTCCAAAGTGAGGAAAAGCGAAGTCTGGTTGAAGTTTGCTGAAGTTGACCTCCATATCCCGCATTTAGGTTAGAATATAGGTTTTCTAATCCCTGCAGCCATTCAATTCCGCAATTTTCTGGTTAGTATTAGGAAACTTGCACCTCATTGACAAATCCTTTGAACCCCATGAAAACCCTTTAATTTGTTGTCTGTTGTTTGCTTCCCAACAATTACGTAAGTCCCCTCATGATACCAGCAAATCACAATGAACCAATTGAGACTATACATTGCATAAAAGGAACCTTGGAGTTGAATGCATGAACTTTCTCGCAATCTTAGCATGCTGGATACTTTGATCAAGAGAGAATAGAGTAGCCGTTGGTAACTTTATTTTTCTGTTTGGCGCGGTCACAAAAAACACATCAACGGGTACCATCACACCTGGATCCCATGTGCTAAGAGGCTGATTGCTTTGTTCACTGTGTTCTTCCTCTGATGTTGTCTCTTTGAATAAATAATTCTCCAACTCAACACTATACATGCCAACATAAGAATCTCTCTCCATAAACTGGTCCTGGAAGTCAAAACCAAACCACCCATGCTTCATCATTGTATTCATCTCTATTCGCTTTTTTGAAAGCCTCATCTATGTTTCCTTGAACAATACTATCATTGAAATGTGTGTTAATGATCTCAATGTTGCCAACCATGGTACTAGTGTCTATAGTTTCACTGGATAGCTCTAGAGATGAATTAAAGGCTACTCTCATGTCCTTTTCCTCATGCACTATCTCATCAATGGTAGCCACATGCATGCCAAAGAGGTTATCCTGGGTTCCTACCATACATTCTCCGTGTGCTAGCTTTGTTGTATTGAACACATCCTCAACAGGAGTAGACACATGCACCATCATAAAATCACCTTGAGGCTCTCCCTCAATATCCAAGGCCTTCAACCTCCCTTCACATTGTTTGAACACTCTGTCAACCAACTCATAAGTAGCAGTGGAGACATCCCATTCTTTCCTCAAAATAGGTATCAACATAGATGCAAGGAGCTGGAGAATAGTATCATAATCATCAATGATAAGGGTCATAATGGTTTGCATGTAAAAAAAAATGGCTTCTCCATGATCCTCGCTGATGGATGCTATGAAATAATGAAACATCTGGAGAATAAGATCTTCACATTCTAAACCGATCAAAAGATAACAAGATTTAAAAGAGTAAACCTTGTTAAAATGATGTCAAAACATAGTTTTTTGGCATATCAAGCATGTATTTTGAGTTAGCGTGATGTCGGGAAGATACTAGTGAAATTTGGAAAAAAATGAAAATTAGGGTTTCTGCACCCCTGTTTCACATCGTGAAACCCTAAAAATTGAAACTTGTCAAAATTGTCTAAAACTAATTTTGATTGGCTTATTTCACATCATGATCACAATGGTGAAGTCAGTTTCAGTTAAAAGTCAGTTTAAGGTTGGTGGGTAGTTTTCACTTTTTCAGGAAAAAGCTAGGATTTCTGAGATCGTCAATGGCAGTTGGCTAGTACTAGGTGTTGAAATCTAAGCCTGAAACTCAAAGAAGAACATTCTATGATGAAAGATACTGAAAAAGATGCTTCACGGCTGAGAGGATTTTCATATGGCAAAAAGTGCAAAAATATTCTAAGTCTGGAAACATTTCACTTTGTAACGTGGGAGATGCTTGTGCAATCAACGTGCAAATCACCTTTACAATGTTTGTACATGTGAAAGTGGTGAAATACAGTCATATACACACGTTAGTAGCAATAATGCTTCTACGTAGTCATCTTGACAGCCAAAGCGGTGTTCGCAAGAGTGCGAAATGGAGAAAATATCTAGCAGAAAGCAAATCTGTACCCCTGTAGCCTAGGGGTGCCCTTCATTTGGAGGTTCAGATATAGTGATTTTTGGTAGCAAATACATTCAATCTTTTCGGAATTCAGTCAACTTTCCAACAAGCTATCAAGTGAGATCATCCGAGTTGCAAAACTCCGGCTATCAAAGGCTGGAGTGGTAGGTACGAAGAGGTTACACATCACAGAGGATTGTCAAATTTCAGGTTTTGCGCCCCTGTAGCTCAGGGGTGCCCTTGAATTAGATCCCTCAGATGATTGAATTTGCAAAATTCGTTTCCACGAAATCTTTCGGATTTAGCCCAACTCTGCGATGCACCCATTCGCGAGATCATTAGATGTGTTGAGTGATCATGACAGTGGTTCCAGTAAGCACGTAAAACAGAGAGTGGATAAACATGAAAATGTCAAACTGTACCTCTATAGGCTAGGGGTGCCCAATCTTTTGGCCAGCTAGACGTGGTTTTTAGCAATTGTCATCTTCATGAGACTTGTGTGGAAGCCTTCTAGCTATCTGGCGAATCCAACCATTAGCCTTCGGGATTTGTCAAACTCCCGTGAATGAAGGTTTAGTGGAGATTGGTGCAGAATGAAAACGAGCAGAAAAATGGCTGAGTATGGAAAATACATACTCCCTTGAAAAAGGCGCCCTTCTTGATGAGGTCTTAGAAGCATTTTTCTGGCTTTGTCTCCTCCAAGAACATCTCTTCTAAGTTGTTCTAGCTTCATAATGAGATCAACAGTGCGCGCATCGGAGCACTTCAGCTCCCGGTGTTAGGGGTCAAAGTAGAGCATTTCTGTTGAAAGTTGCAAGTTGTAAAATCACTCTCAAAGTGATAATTATGCTATTGCAAGCTAGGGGCGCCCTTGCTTTTGGGGTCCTTAACTCATCTTTCAGATGCCTTACATACAGTCGTTGGTTGCGGAATTCTTTTAGCTACGTGATGGGTCCATCATCCAGTCGACGAGAGCCATTGTTCACCGGCTATGGCAGTTTAAAGTATCAGATGGCAAAACGGAGAAATGACTAAGTCTGGAGACCTTGCATCAATTTAATCAAGGGCGACTAATTTTTTGAGGCATCATACATGCTTTTTAGTAGTCACAGCTCCCAACAGACATTTCATCTTGGTTCTGCTGGCTTTGCAGTGGATATCTCATCTCAATTCTAGCTTCAATCAGGCTCTTAGAAATCAGAGCTCAACAGAGGCAATTGTAACTTTTCAGTGAGCTATAAAGTATGAAGTTAGCAAAAAATCTCAACTGTTGCTAAGAGATGCTTGGAGAGTCAAATTTGGACTTTTTGGAATCAGTAAATTTTTCTGAGCGCACGCGGATGCAGAGATTTGAGTTAACTCATTAAAATAGTATTAAATTTCAGTCTTTTGCATGCCAGCTTTAAAGGGGAAATTTTGCTCAATATTCTAATATTGGCGCCTTTTTTAATGTTAAATTGCAAATTTGCATGTAAGGGTGAACTAAATATTTTAATAGTTTTATTCTTTCAGGACTCCAAGTCAATGACAGTTGAACAAAGGGGGTCCAATTAGAACACTTCTTTTTAAATCAGGGTTCTATTCTTGCAGTGGCACCATTTAGCTACGAATTTATCTATTTATTCAACATGGCATCTCATTTCTCTCATACAGCTTGAGCAGAAGGTGAATTTATTCCTTAATTGGGCGAATTTCATCAACAATCTAGTTTCAAAGGCATCAAAAATATTCTTTTGCAGGTACTTGTCTAGATTCATCAGCAAATATCAAGACAAGATGGCGATTTTAGCAGAAGCAGAGCATTAAAACTTCTATCTTCTGTCTTAAATTCTTCCATTTCTCGTTTTAATTTTCACATGTTCGAGAATTCAACGACTTTTGACAAAACAAATCATCTGGGTTAAATGTGCACGACTTCCTCTACAAAACCCATGTATTAGAATTTTTGAGGAAAATTTACTCTAAAGCTTCAATTCTCGAGGCTTTGATTTTCTCAACTGAAATTCCTTTGCATGGTGGAGTAGAAGTCAATATTTTTCGATTTTGATGTTGTGGGTTGACTTAGAATCATCTTTTGGACATAACCCATATTTCAGATTTTCTCGAAAAAGTTGCTCCCGGTAGCCCTTGCTACCCTAGTTGCTTTTTTTTAGAAACCTCTTGCATGTCAAGTTAAACGGTAATTTTCCGCAATTCTAACGTTGTGGGTTGTCTTAGAATCATTTTCTGCACAAAACCCATGTCTCAAAAATTTTGGTGAAAATTGCCCTCCGACAGGCTGACATTTTAGCTTTCCAGAGAAGGTTGTTAGAACATAGTCGAGTTTACAATCAACAGGTGAGTTTTTCAGAATGCAGTACACACAGACTGAATTCAAGACCAAATCAATCTTAATTCATGATTTCATCAAAAAAGTTGACACCGATTTGTATCAAATGCATCCGGAGGGTTGACAAGCGTAGTCATTCAAGTCCACATGGTTTTGACCTCGTATAGCTGATAGCCTTCGAAGGCTAGTTTAGAGGGTTGATGTCGTTGAAATTCTTTGTGTGCAATGATTCGTGCACATTTCTCATAACCAGAGTGTTCGCAGTCAAACTTCAAAGTTTCGTCATGCAACACTCTTCTATAGAGAAAAGTGTGAAAAACATGAGAAGCGTCAAGCTGCAGAAGAAACAATGGCCATCACTTTAGTTACGGAGCCACTAGAGTTACTAGTCAGTAAAATGCGAGTTAAAGTGTGTAGATATTTCCAGGATTGTTCAAGTTGCTGACAAGCAGTGAATTGACAGTTAGGACATGTGATGATCTCTAGATCATGATGTAGTCAATAACCTCGTGGAGGGGTTACTTGCTCGAGATCACGGACAATGAACTTTAGGTCCCACCTTTTAGGATAGACATCAGACACAACAATTAACTCAATGCTTCTTTCCGAATTAACTTGTTCCACCTTTCATGCTATGTCTATTTTGAAATCATCCGTGTACAGATGGAATTTTCTTTTAGTTTTCATTTCAATAAGGACGTGCATGCTTGCACATGTCCATTTAGATTAGGCTTGTTTCGGTTAGCTGATGGTAGTTTTCCAATTAATTGTATAGTTTCCTTTATTAGGGTTTAGCAATAAAATCTTGCATGCTTGCAAGTCTGTAGTTGACTCAAGGTGATTTTAGAGTTCCCTACACTTTTTGATGTCTATAAATAAGAGCTTTCTACTCATTTGTAATTAACTTTTGCACGAGAGAGTAATATATGTTGTGCCCACCTTGCCTATAATATTGTTGATTCTGTATAAGTTCACGAGTTTTTGCTATGATGATGATTTTTTATGCCACTCGAGTTTCATGTTATTATTATGGCGATTTCTTATCTTAGTTAAATATAATGGCTAGTTTGATCATAGATTGTATGCATGTTTTGCTTATGCAATTTGCTGTCCTAGTTGGCTATTCTTTGTTTTCTCTTAATAAGCCTATTCAAATGAGTGAATCATTGTGCCACCTTGCTCTCATGTTACAAATCTGTACTTAAAGCTTATTGTTTGATGTGTGTGTTGGTAAACCTATTCAACCAAGCAGATAGTTGTGCCACCGTGCCTTAATGTTGTGAATCTGTACCCGGTTTATCGTATATCTATTGTTCTAATAAACTTCTTCCTAGCCAAGCAAATACTTGTGTCACCTTGCCTTCACGTTGTGAATTTGTACCTGAAGTTTGTTGTAAATACATTCCTGCTCCATTTCCACATGCTCTATTTACTTGAGGAGACTGGATAGATTAAAAGCTTTAGTTTAGTTGTAGTTAGTGATCTGCGAAACCAGAAAAATCCTTAGTAGCAACATTTGTGGTTTTTCTTAACCTTGTGCCTCTTCCAGCTGAGAACAAAAAATAGGATTTAGTTTACTTTTCTTTTCCACGCATTTCAACACTACAAGGGAGCTTCCCCTCCTAATTTGAAGAGCACTCATTACGCAGTGTGCATAGTTGTCTATACCAACTTGCAATCTAGAGGTGTTAGTTGTTACACCAACACATCTTAACCCTTCTACCAAAGGAAGGGCCTTGATTATCAAGTAGCCCACGAAAACTCTCAAACAATCAGCTATAGAACCTCCATTTTTCCTTCTCCAAGGGAATCTTAGGATCTATAATCCTAATGAACTCACTAAGACAGCTGGTGACTAGAAGTCTCTCCTTTTTATCCTGATACCCCATAAACATTGGCTTACCCAAAGAATGCACCGTTAGAGTCATAGCACGTTGCAACAACTAAGAAGGTAAATTGTTAACCATCTATAAACACTTTTTGACCTCCTCCAATGTGATAATAAGATCCTCTTTTGACCGAGGTAGGTGTTCAATTTTCTTACTTGTTATCATGGAATCTAGCAGCACTCACCATGGATAACCCCCCTACGAAACTTGTCTGTTTCATAGGTTCGTGATGTTCAAGCATGCAAAACGAGGTCATTTTTAAATCCACCTTGATATGCATTCCAAAATATCAAATAGTTCGTTTGAGTGTCCTTCCCCGTCTATCTTTCAAAGAGCTTTGAAATGAGCATCTTCATTAAACTCCAGCTTTTGGGATTTGCGAAATTGTCAAAAGTGTAGGTGCGCTGAAAATCAATGCCCCTACATTTTAAGTCATGTTAAGTTTGTAATTTTTCACTAAGTCCCAAAAGTGCATAAGCGCTAAAATTCAGCGCTTGTGCATTTTGGTCAAGTCAATTTTTGGTGCACAAGTGCTGATTTTTAGCACTTGTGCACTTTTTGTTTTTACTTAGCCATTTTGAGGCATAGGCGGTGATTTTTGTCTCCAATGCACTTTTTCCAATTTCATGCCATTTAACCCACCTTAACTAATGCACAACTTATGTTGCATTTAATACACTCTTAAATCACTTTTAAGTGATTTTAAATTGGGTTGCCCTCATTCCATTCATTGGTCTCTCATTTCTCATTGACCTTTCTTCCCTCTAACCACAAACCCGCATTTGAGGATTGGTTGGTCGATTCGATCTAGGATTTTCACATTTCTTCACAAGTATGTTGTTTTTATTATTTCTCTTACATTTCGTTCGTTTTATAAAGTTTGTAATTTTCATTTTGGTTTGTAGATGTGTTTAGCATGTTTAGGGTTTTGATTTCTTCATATTTTCGACACACCATTTCTTCTCCATCTCACGAATCCAAATCACTCTTCTTTGTCAAATCTTCTCTTTACGTTTTTGTTGGGGTTTTTGTTTCTTGTTTTTCATGTGCGTCCAAGTTTGAATCTCCCCCACGTTTCTCCTTTCTCTTCATCTTTCTATTTTTGAAGGTCTTACCCATCTTCTTCTGCTAGCATTGAAATTTAGAACATATGCAAACTAAGTTTCATTTTTCATGATTGAATGACTCTCCCATGTCAAAGCGGCCAAAATCACTGCTTTTCACTTCAATGTTTTTTCACAACTCAATGTCTGAGTGGTGTTTTTGAATGCCATTACACCCGAGTTTCTCTAACTCCTACACAGAGTAACTCTTCACTCAAAGTGCTTGAGCGATGTTTTTTCCGGCTATTGCACCCATTTTTCACTAAGTCTGAGATCAAGTGTCAGGGTGCTGATTTCAGCGCCTTGACACAATTTGCAATCTTACACAAAGAACATGTAAGGGCACTGATTTTCAGCGCCCTCACACTTCCTCAACATCGTTGCTTGCTTACCACTTCCCAATGCTAGTTTTTTGCCTGACGTTTGTTGATTCACCATCTTTTCAGTTTCTCTCCAGATCTCATCAAGGGATCCTCAAGGTGACATCTTTTGATCCAGTTGGTTCTAGATGACAGCCAAGAAGCCTCTATCGTCTTCTAAGGATAAGGGAAAGATGAAATACAAGTACCAAGGTGTCTATCCGCCTACAGTGGTGATTTCAAAGGTGGACGAAATAAAGGACACCGAGGTTGGTCATCAAGACCTTATTGATTTCATAAAAAGGACTAAGCAAAAGCCTTCTTAAGACTCCTTGAGAGCCATTGTACACAACAATCTACATCTGGTGTCCACATTCCTGACTTCTACACACAATACAGAGTTCGTCCTCCAAGTTGCATCCCATTACATTAGGGAAAGTAGAAGTGTGATAGATTCCTCTAGACAAGAGATGATGAGGCTTGGGCTTGATTTCTTTGACATTGTTTTCAGAGTCCTACACATGGAGAAATACACTAAAATTTCAATACAAGCAGCGCAGGAAGTCTATGACTCAGATCCCAATAAGGCTAAGAACTTGATTAATAGTTAGTGGTTGAAAGAACCTAGGCATACTATCTCAAGATGGCTAAAGGGGATTCCACAAAGTGACTTCAAAGAAGATGTCAGGGACATGATAACACTCTTGAGTAGAGTTAAGGGATTGCCTGAATCATCACATTTTCAGGAATGGATGTATGAGTACATTCGGATCGTAAGAAGACAAAAGGCTCATATTGATTGGGGAAAATAGATCATTGACGAAATTCATGAACAATTGATAAATGTGCCAACCACTTTGAAGTTCTATATGACTTCATATCTAGTGTATGCTATAACCGTGATGAGGCAATTCCCAGGTTTATCTACAAAGGGGAATCGACACTCTGTACAAGTGTACAAGTATTTCTATCAATTGGAGCTGAAGGAAAGCCTTCACCA
The DNA here is from genome assembly GCA_007258455.2 of Sequoia sempervirens. Classification (NCBI taxonomy): domain Eukaryota; kingdom Viridiplantae; phylum Streptophyta; class Pinopsida; order Cupressales; family Cupressaceae; genus Sequoia; species Sequoia sempervirens. Next base: position 54,592,312 of record VDFB02000363.1, on the reverse strand, counting down.
TTTCAGGAGGGTCATCGATGCTTTCTTTGCACCTCTGCTTTTCAGTTTTGACCCAACTCTCGAGAAGAAGAGAGTGTCTAATGAGGCCTACAAAGTGGTGAATAAAGTCAAATGCATATTCTTACAATTTCCAACTTTCACCTACATGAGGGTAGGATGCTACACTGTTGCCTAGATGTCCCTTAGACAAGTGGATACTCATGGAGTTATGCAGATAGCTAATTTCAGTTCACAAAGAATGAATGAGGATTCACAAACGATGATTCAAGTTTCCATTGACGATTGGTAGATATACCATCAAGAGTGTGTAAAAAGCCAAATTGGTCTATGCAGAAATGCAGGTCATGACAATAAGGACCTATAGATACAGATTTGACTTTGATTACCAGAATGTAAAAAAGAAGTTCAAAAACGGGGCACAAGCACAACTACTGCTTTGAAGACATCTGGGATGATTGCAAAGATGAGGAGGCTATCCGTAGAATGGATTATTGCTGATTAACTGTACAACAAATCAGGGATCTTGGTGTTGCTGACCTACCAGAGGGTTTCACAAATCTTGGTGACATCATGAATGCTGCTTACGATGAAAATGAAATTTCCAAAAGACCTTTTCTTGCAATACAATGGTCCAAGAAGGAAAGTGTCTCCATCAGAGAGAGCCTTGCTCCAATATTGGCCAACACTGTAGAATGGTTACACACGCATGGTTTCTGGATGAAAGCCTTCATGACATAATCAAAAGAAGAACTTGGAGCAGAAGCCAGCCAACAACAATAACTCCACACAAAAGAAAAACATGCAGCTATTCCCACTTCTTCCTGAAGAGGCCCTAGGATTAAGTTCACTGTTGGCAAGAAGGATACACAGGCAGTCCAAGAAGAAGAGGCTACAAAATTTGAACCATCTCTCTCGAAAGGAAAAGGGCCTGTTTTCGAAGAGGTAAATTCCGAAGAAGAAGAAAATTCAAGCGACGAATCTGCTAAAGAAGAAGATTCTGAAGAAGCAGACTCTGAAGAGGAAGAAGATTCCGCAGGAGGACAAGAGTCTAAAGATCAAGAAGGTGATCAAGAAGAAGAGCAAGAGGGTGATAAACAAGAACTTAGGCATGATGAAGAACAAACTATCTCTCCACATGAGAATGTAGTCGAGGATCTTCCCCAGACATCATCGCCCGTAACTTCAAACGTTCCTCACACACCTCCTAATCCTAATATTCCTCCACCTCCTTTTCCCATATCACCTCCTCCTGCATCTACAATACCTGTAGTGGACATTTCACAACCCCCTGTAGCATCAATTGTACTTGACACTCCTTCAATTTCAAATATACAAACGGTTGATATTTTGTTGAGCCCTCCATCATCCATTCCTAACCTGTCATCTCCATCCTATGATATCACTTCTGAAGTTGAATTCAACAGGTTCATGAATGAATCCTTACATGGTCAACTCGGTGTGCAATCTACTAGAGCAGTTATGAAAGACACTACCCCAATTGTCACTATACCAGTCATTTCTTCAGAAGCGACAGTGACAAAAGAGTTGATAGTCAACCCAGACGCTCGTAATTCCTCTCTTCCTCCTTGGTTGGTATCTCAAGTATCGAAGCGAAAAAGGAAAATGATCTCTCCAAAAGAGCTCGATCTTGAAGAGATAGACCTTCCAAAAGCTAAGGGGAAGAAAAAGGAAAAAATGCATTCACGACTTCATGTTGACAAGGCCGGTCATAAGTATGCAGAGATTGGTGTACCGCCTTAAGAGGAAGGGGATGTAAATATGGAGGACTACACAGTTACAAGAGTCCAGCTTGGCAAGGTCATGAATGAAAGTGCAAAGGTAGATGCACAGGTAACCTTGGATGCACTGGCAGGAAGGCTTGACAAAATGGAGCAAGCCCGAAACATGTACAAACAGAAGGCAAAGCATTATGCCATTGTTTTAAGGAGACTTACACGATATTCAAGTAATGCACAACCTTTGGCAATGATAAGCATTGAGGACCTAGCTATGAAGAAGGCTAAGAAGTTTGCTTCCAAAGGAAAAGTGTTATATGATTTTATTGATGAAATTATAGAACATGATTCCTAGGTGATAATTGTTGCAGATGAAAAAGCTACCCAGATAGCCAAGCTCAAAACAAAGTTTGATAAGGAAGAAAGTGTTCTTTCCCAAGAGTGCAAAGAAATGGAAAAATGCCTGTTATTGTGGTCACAAATGAAAAAGGAAAATCTTAGCAAATTGGTGGAAGTTGGGGTAATTCCTGACAAAGAGAAATATGTAGAAGTAAGAGAATCACTCAAACATTGTATCCAAGTAATCAAGTCTCTTACCAAAGATCTCCACAAAGTGCAAGAAGATGTCGAAGGACATCGTGCTATGCTTGAAAAGGGGATTAAGGAGTTACCAGGACAACTCCTTGAAGAAAACCGTATTTTCCTCTCGGCCACTGAACTTTCCGAGATATTCAAAGGAGCCATCATGAAGCAAGTAGAGTGTGCAAACTTTTTAAAGACCTCTATGCATGCTATTTGTGATACACAACTCACTCCTGACAAAACCTCAAGACGCATCTTGACAGGTGTAGAAAGGTTCACTCATCCTTGTTGTGACCTCTTCACACATCGCCCCATTGCAAATGGGGGCCCCCAGTAGTTTTCTTCTTTTTAGGGTTTTTTCCTTTCACAACGATTTTATGAGGTCGCTATTTTGAGAGTTTCAAGTCAGTCTTTTGAGAGTCATCTGAGCCAAGTTGAGAATACAAGTCTGAAACAGTGCCTAAACGTCACATAAGTGCTTAGAAGGTCCGAGAGACGAGGATCGCCTGTGCTTTGAATCAATTCTGACACTTCCTATTTTTTAGGGATTTTTTGCTTTTTTGCTTTTTTCATTTTTGGCATTTTTGGACCAAACTGGGTTCCCTAATTTTTAGGGATTTTGCTTTTTCTATTTTTAGAAAGTCAACCTTGGTCAACGAGTCAACATTTCCATTTTTAGAACCAAAAATCAGCCAAAAAAATAAAAAATCATTGAAAAATCAAAGTAAAAATAAAAAAATAAAGCAAAAATCAAGAAAAGCATGGAAAAACAACTTAAAAATCTGGAAAAATCAATTGAAAAATCATAAAAATCAGACCTCCAGAATGAAAAAGTCAATGAAAATCAAGAGGAAAGGGCATGCAAATCCATGGAGAAATTCGCCAAGTTTGGATCTTCAAGCTCACCCATGAAAGAAAGAGAAATGTCAAGCCTTCTTCAAAGTCCACCCTCGCTTGGCAAACATATTGGCAAGTCCACCCTTGCCATGGAGATGGAGGATGGCGAGAAAGCTTGGAAGTCCGCCCTGCACATGGCAAGACATCCTCCAAGTCCACCATGCCTTAGATGAGGTAATGGAAAAGACATCTTGAAGTCCGCCCTTGCACTTAGAGTGGATGGCATAGAGAGTGGAAAGTCCGCCCAAGCCTTAGGTGGTGAGTGGCATGAAGATTACCAAGTCCGCCCTTGACTTGGAAAGGAAGCTAGAAAGTTTTCCCCAACATGTGAGAGACAATGGCAAGACATTTATGAAGTCCGCCTAGCCTAGGAAGAGAAGAGAAAATTGAAAATTTGGCTAAGTATGGATGCCTAAGGAGAATTTTATAAAGTTGGCTAAGTGTAGAAAGGAAAATACATATGGCAAAGAAGCTAGAAAGTCTGCCATGGGCAAAGATGTTAAGATTATCATAAAGTCCAACCTTGGAATGGAGACAAGAAGGTCCAACTTGGAAAAGGTGAGCCGTCTAAATAGATGGTAAAGTCCGACTTCTGCCAGAGAAGGATGTCCAAAGGCTAGTAAAGTCTGCCCTAGGCCAAAAGGATAGAAATTTTCCTAAGTGTTATAGAAATTTTCCTAGGAGAGATGGTCAAACGACATGGAGGAAAATGTGAATGGCAAAAAAGTTTGGAAGTTTGACTTTGCCAAGGGAAAATCATCCAAGCAAGAAGAAAAATTTGATTCTGGTATGAGAAAATATAACTAGCACGATTTAAAGTTCACCATGGGATAAGGAAAATAAAAATTTGGCGTAATATTTGTTGGCTAAATAAGACATGGTGAAATAAATATAAAATTCAACTTGGCTAGAGGATAAATTGAAATAACTTGGAGAATAAATATTTAGCCAAGAAAAAAGTTAAAGTGGCCATGGGTCAAAATTGAATGGGTTGGAAATAAATTTGATATTTTAACACTTTGGATAATTTATTTTCGACACTTAGGAATATAAAATGCCTTGGACAAAAATGAAATTCACCATAGATGTCTTAGAAGAAAATAAATTATGCCAGAAAAGAGAATTCATGAGCAAAATTAAAATTTGCCATGATTTTAAAAAACTTGGAAAAATTGAATTTAATTTAATGGGACATTTAATAATTTTTCCAAAATATTGAAAATAAAGGATAAACATCTAGCAAAAAATCGAATTTTTGAACTCAGAGAAAATTAGAAGATTTTGCTCGAAAAGAATAGAAACTTGCCTGATTGAAAAGAAGAAAACAAATCGAAATCGAGAGAAAAAGATGAAGTTGCTAGAACAAGTCAAACCCTTCAGCATTATAATGAGTTTCAACAACTCATTTTTCACAAGCTCAGCTGAAGAGAAGTTAATATCTCAAAGTTGCAAGCAAATTGAGGCAAGATCAATTCTTCTGAAGGCAAGGTCGATTTTCTCAGTAGAAGAACTAATTTTATATTTTTTTATGCCGAGGAAGTAATTTTTAGAGAAATAAAATAATTCTTGGGTGAAAGTCAAACTTCTCAGCAAGTTGGCGCACTTTATCATTGGATTTTTGACTGAATTCTCAGAAGCTGAATTTTATTCGCATCCAGAAGATATTCCAGAGATTTGAAATTGGGTTGGCCAAGATTTTATTCTTCTTTCATATTATTCTGTCATTCTGACTAAGTTCTGGCTAAATTTCAATCAAATTCGCCTACTTTCAGCTTGCTTTTTCGTAGAAATTCAATCTTTTTAATAAGCTGAAAGTAAAATATTCGAAATAAAGACACCAAAATAAATTATATTTAAAGTCTTCGTATTAATGTTAATGTTTTTTTACTGCAGGTTAATGACCACACCAGGAGAATCATCAAAGAAGGTGTCGATGAAGTTCGCCAGTAAAGGGTTGCAGCGAGAGTCAAAGATCAATTCTAAATGGAAAAATATTGCAGACACTGATCTTGGGCATGTGGACTTCGTGGAGTTCAAAAAGAGGGTATATGGACACAATGGATTATCGACACAAATTGCTAGACGGATGGTGAGGAATGGCATCTTCCAAGCAGTCGGATTCCCGCTAGCAATAGAATGTGTCGAGTTGATGGTAGAATGCGCCATTCATTATGATGCACAGGAGAGACAAATTGTTGCACCTGATGGAAGGATTCTAGCTCACCTTGGCGAAGTGGCAATCCAGGAGGCATTTGGCATTTTGACACACCATTGGACCATCTATAAGACCAAGGAGGACGCCAAAAGATTGTATGATGGCCAATCTGAATTGTGTGCCACAAATATTAATAAATCATGGCTGGAGAAACCTAGACCATCTACCAAGAAAATGCCCAAAAGTTGCATCGGATAGACTTTAAGGAGGATTATTGAGATATCATTCTGATGTTGAACAGGATAGCTGGCAATCCACAAGGTGCATATTTTGAGACGTGGATGTATTATTTTATCGATGAAATCACCTCTGGCGTGAAGATGTTCAACTGGTCCCGAATGATTAGGGACAATCTCCACGAGTAGCTGATCAATTTGGAGAAGACCAAGTATTTCCACATGAACTCATACATCATCTATTTGTTGGCTAGAACATATAGATACTCAGGACTTATATGCAAAGGAAAAGTAGGAAATGGTGAGAATGAACTCAAATCCTATGACTGTTACCCGCAACTTCAACTCAGGGAAAAGTCTCACTTCAGGCGGGTGCACGATGCCTTCCTCATGTACATTACCAGACTTCAAAGAGGAACTCACCAGGGGCTGAGTCACGAAGCCAAGAGCTTAATCAGTAGATATGGATCCTGTTTATCCAGTTTCCAAGGTTCATGTATATTAGGATCCAGGGATTCACTGGAAATCCTTACAGGCTTCCTATCTATCCTACAAATCCAATGATTTTTCTAGAAGTCTTGAGACAACTAGAGACCTATCAGAGCATCCAAAGACCAAAATAGAAGGCGGCTATTACTTTCCCATTCTTTATTGGGAATATGTTGGAGTCCTATCCCTCAGCACAAGCAGCCAAAAGCGCCAAGTTGGAAATTCAATGGAATCCATTCACGACTTATCGGTCCAGGGCCAATTTTGACCCTCATCATCACATTTAGACTGTGGATAGGAAAAGATATAAACATAGAGTAGACTTGGAGGACTTCTGGGCGAATGCTATTGACGAGTATGAAGTCAGAAGAAGATTATGGTCTAGAGTGCCAGTGGATTTAATGAGAGAAACCGACCTTTGTTGGGTAACCAATTAGTTGCAGGACGATGGAAAATATGTCCAGCCATGCTTCGATGAGAGCTGGCCTCTTCCTGCCATGAAGTGGTCAGAGCCTGAGTATTCAGATTTGGCTACGTTGATGAGGCCAGTGGTTAATTATTCTCAGTGGTGGATTGACCGGCAGGTCCAGGAGTTGAGGCAGAAAAGAATGACGCTCACTTATGACTTGCTGAGTGAGACAGAGTCATACTCCTCTAATGCCGACGCATCCTACAATGATGATTTGGTTGAGATTACTGAGAAGAGGATAGAAGTGATTGCAAACATAGAGCCTGCCCAAAAGAGATAGAGGATGGAGCCATCTTGTTCCGCGACATCTAGAAACATTGATGAACTAGTGGCCACTACAGATGAATCCTTGGTTGAGATGATGAGACCTTCCCCAATTAAGGAGAATAATAATGAGCCGATCCAGTTAGATGACGATGAGCCCCCATCTCCTACGGGAACAAAAGTACTGGGTTCGGAAGATGAAATGGATGTCCAAAATGATGAATTCCAAGAGGGAATGATTTCCACTCTTAGAGGAGTTTTGGATATCCCAAATGCAGAAAATGTTTAGGAGGAAGATTGTATTGAACAACCTACCATTCCTGACTGGTTGAAGGAGAGGATGAAGATTCAGGCACCGGTTGAGATCCAGGAAGAAGATGATACTGTAGATTTCTTGGCAAGGTTGGAACAAGTTGCTGTGAAGAAACTTGTCAAGAAATTTTTCATGATTTAGAGGGACGAGGCCGGCGGTCGTTCCATACAGATTGCAGTACCAATAGTTAACAAAGCACAAGATGAAATCACTCCCCAAGAGTACGCCATTACCACTATAGACTTAGGCCCAACAACAAAAGGTCAGGAGGTGGAAGAATTGGATAACTCAGTCTCAACTATCTAGGTAAGACTGGAAAAGGAAGTGGCATAAAAGGAGTACAAAAGGGAGCTCGAGCGCTTGAAGGAGTATATTCGGCATCTGACCCAACCACTCAATCAGGGTGATGCAGTAGCTGCTCCTCTTCTCAATTTCTCATAGGAGATGGCCAAGGATGTGGAAGAAAGGATGGCCACGACCAAGGAGGCCCAGGAATGGATAACAAGTAAGGGCATTGAAGCAGCTTCGTTCATGAAGAGATTGACACTCGCCTACAGGCAAACTTCCTCATTCCTTTCCAAATTGGCCGTCATGGCAGAAACTTGGGACAAGCTCCCGGATATTTAGGAGAGGCTGATTCCATGCCTTAGAGTACTAAAGGGCATCCCAAAGCAGGAATTGCTAGAGGGAAAGGTGATTGTTGCGGGAGCTACTTATGAATTTCATCATTGGTTTTGGGAATTAACAATGCGGAGTGAGGTTTTGGAGAAGGCAAAAGCAGATGGGCTCAAAGTTGAGGAGTAGGTCAGAGAAACTCAGAAGAAGATTTACCTCATAGCTGCAGACATGTTTGACAAAGAGATTGTCTAAGAGAACGACATGCAGCTGGAAAAGTTAAAGCATAAGGTTCAGGAAGTCCTCTTCTCTACTACAGGACCAATTCTGAGGTAGGAATTCACAAAAGTGGAGAACCTCTTGTCTATCCAGGATGATTTTGTGAAACAGGAAATGGATTGGGAAAACACCTTCATCAGATGTGCTAAAGATTTGGAAGGGCTTGAATTCAGAATAAGCATGCTGCCGCCAGTCACGATGGAGGAAGTCATCACGATCATGTCTAGGTTCATCGAGCACACTGCTGCTCAAGAGGATAGGAACAGACTCCCTTGAAGATAGCTGCAATTTCCACCTCACTGCTTGTTTACTCTTTGTTTACTGATGTTATTTTGGGAAACCCTAATTAGGGTTGATTTGTATTAATCTTGGTCGTTGATGTTTTAATCTTGGCCTTTCATTTGTTCTTGAAAACTCTATATACACTTGTGATCTCTCATTTTCATTTGTGTGGAGACAGTATATGAAATTGTTGCGTTGTGCTACTTCCGATAATAAAAGCTCTTATGCATGATTTGCTTTGAATCACTTTTGTTGTCAAGTGGTGTGCAAGATTGCATAACTTCTTCAACCATAGATTAGAATTAGATAGAACATTAGATCACAATTAAAATAGAATTTTCTTTGAATGTTGTTAAGGGAATACAAGATTTGATAGTATAGATTGATGGTGAAATATTGCTCATACTTTCTTCGGATGGATGATTTTCATTCGATGTGTAAAGTTAGCCTGAGCTTGTGATTGTGGATGCTTAACTTCGGTCTTATTTGAGGCATGAAAATTATAATCACACCCTTTGAAGATTGCACCCACATTGTATAGTTGTCCAGGGAGGCAAAACAAAGCGTGGTTACTTGTTTCACCCGATCTCTATCGTCTATTGAATTCCTAGGCGTAGATTAGGTCCTCTAAACTCTCATCTTTTTGCCCTTTTTTTTGAGATCCAAACTGAGAAGTCCCAACAGAAGAAGCACTTAATGATAAATCCATCTAAGTCCCGAATTTGTGAGAAATTCCATAACGTAAGTCCCTTTGTGTATTAGCAACATATCACAACGCCCATTGAGCTTGTCCACATGTCATGACTTGATGAAAGAAACCTTGGAGTCACCATATGATCTTCTCGCAATCTTAGCATACACGGTGACTTTGTTCAAGAGAGGATAGAGTGTCTTTGGAAATTTTATTTTGTGTATTCGGTGGATGATAAAATGTACACCAACAATCTGCCATGAGATCAATCACCAGAATTCACACCATTGTGGATTACACTATTGGTCCAGATGAGACATTCATGCAGGAGACCAAGAAAAAGTATGAAGACTTCCGCACCCAAAGCAAGGAACCATGAAGATTCTTGATCTCCAATGTTAGACTTTTTGATGCTTCCCTTTATGTATCTTGTAAATAGTTTTTGACATCTTAAATGTCTTTTTAGCAAATGTAATTACACTCAAAATTTGAGATGTAGTTTCATGAAGTTGAATTAGATTTTGACTTAGTCAAAGTTAGGTAAGATTTTCCTAAATTAGCTCACTTAACTTTCCTATTTTTACTTAACTGATTTCCTAGATTTTTTTTCCCTCTCTTTTATAAAAAAGAGGGATTTCTATTGTAAACTTTACATTTAGTATTTTGCGACGAGGTGCTGCCCTTTTTGAAGAAAATTTATGAAACTTTGTGTTCATGTTTGTGAATGAAAAATCTGATCAATAAAGAAGAGAACTGCATACTAGACTTTGCGTTGGAATCGATAATCTTGTGGATTTATCATATTGATAGTGGTTAGTAGATGAGATTTGAAGGGCTGCAAATAGATTTATGTAAACTTTGTGTTACATTCTTTATTTGAATTTACATTTATGTTTGGATACTATTGTTGAATGATCTACAAGACTTTGTGCTTGTAATAGTTCATGTTGTTCGAGGAATTGTTGTATCTAAGAAGACTTTGTGCTTCTAATACGACAAAAATTACGATTCTCACAGATCCATCGTGGAAAAGCTACGTAATGACTTTGTGCCTTCGTGAGCTTTTCTTTCTTTCTTTTATTTGTTTATCATTATCATACTTGGTATCTATACGCTCTGCTTTGACAAGATAGAGATATTGGCATTACTGCTTTGTTTTTAGTTTAAAGTTATTTTGAATTAGAACTATCAACTGTGAAGCATTGTAAAACATCTTCTCTGAAAAAAGAGAGAAGCATGAATGCGACACCCCCCCCCATTTCGTAAGTGTAGTGTACATTTTGTAAATACTTAATTAGTTTTACCTTAGCTTTTGTTAGCAGTAAGAAGGGCGCCTCCTTATATCTCACATAGCTATGGTTGAAATCTAGGTTGTGTAATCTATTGAAAAGGTGATTACATAATTTTCACCCAACATTACCTACATTTAAAAGTGTTTTTCCCATCTCTTTTTCACTTAATGATGCCATGATTTGTAACTGAAAGTCGACCACTAAACTTCCCAACAAGCTGGAAGAATACTTTGTGCTTTGACACCACTGTAATGGCTCACCCCTTTTGTTTGGTAATTATTGAGATGGTTTTCAATTTGGTAGATGTTCCATTTTAACAAATTGAATGAATATCATTGCATGGATAATAAAAACTTCAAGAATAGAAATAAGCATGAACATTAAGTCACTTTCTGAGATTATTTGCACCTTTCATGATAGAGAATTACATAGATTTATCTTTCAGACTTAGCAGAAATAACTGAGCATAGGTGGGACTGTTACAAGACTAATATAAGCATGAAACAAAGGTAGCAACACCCAGATTGAATTTGCAAACTTAATAGACTTAACAGAAATTTATATCAGCAAGTTACAAAGGGGGTTTGCACCATGCTTAGCTCAAAGACAGCATAAATAACACCTTACAGGAACTCAGATTTGCAAAAACAACCCGAAACTTACTATACCAGCACTTGGTAAGACAGAGTAATAACAATAAAACTGAAACAATAGATTGAATAACAATTTCTGAGCACAATAATGTTTGTAAGACATGAGCAGCAGTTTCAAACTTGCTAATAATGGACTTTCCTCACCTAGTAAATGATTGAAGACCAGGTTACTAACAGAATACATAAGTAGAATATGCCTAGACCTAATGAACACACTACCATCAATCAAAAAAGAGCTCGAACTATTTCATGAATGCTCCAGAATAGTTGCAGACTTCATATAACACCTTCATAATTTCCCAAACCTCACTCTCCAGACCAGACAACCCTCTTAAGAGGTTTGCAGGTTAAAGACATGTTCCAAAATCATCTCTAGAAGAAGCGACTCAGCTCAAGAGTCTCACGCCAAGCACATAGGCACCAAAACACCTTGTTAGGGTTGCAATGCTTGACTCAGATGTCTATGGAAATTATCACTGCAAACTCAAAACTTCTTTGCAATACTTAGATGCCCAACCACAATCACCCAAAAGCAACGCTCCTGTAGGGATAAATCTCTGAACCCAACATACAGGATTTGCAATGAACCATGACCCTTAGAAAGAACCAACAGTTAATAAATATGGCACTTAAGACAATATGATAAGCTTGTTGTACCCAAAACCAAAATTTTTGCTTCATCAAAGCATTTTGTTTAAAGAGTCTAAATCTTGCTAAAATGATGTCAAGTACAGTTTTTGGGCAATATCAAGCATGGAGTTTTGTCAGTAGTTTGTAAGTCAAAGGCAGTTTCATTAATCAGAACCTGAATCAGAAACTCAGAACCGAGCATTTCATGATGGAGGAGCGTTTCGCGACAGCATTCCACGTTGCACATGGTCATTTCAATGGTCAAGACTGAGTTTTTAGTGATTAAATTATGAGGATTTTTCAGAGAAAAGCAAGAAAGCGCACCTGTAGCCCAGGGGCGCCCTTCTTTTTGAAGGTCAAGATCTTGTTGAAAGTGCTCATAAATACAGTCAAACTCTTCAGAATTGGTCTGGCTATCTGACGAGCTATCCAGCGACGCTATCTGAGACCCGTAACTCCAGCAACTGGCAACAAAAGTTGAAATTCCCAAAGTTTCACATGGCAGAAACTTGTCCCTTTTCCAGCAAAAGCGCGCCTGTAGCTTGAGGGCGCCCTTCTAAAAGGAGGTTTGGATTTTGGTTTTTCTGATGACTGATGCAGTCAATCTCTTCACGACTAGTCTGCTCGTCCAACGAGCTATCAAACGTAGTCGTCCGAGTCCCAGAGCTCTGGCGGCCGACATCTGAAGATGAGCTTATAATGGGGTTTTCACATCTTTGAGCTTCTTCATTGTATTTCCAGCGCAACTATAGCTCAGGGGCGTTGGTTAAAATGGCCCTTAAGATGGTCAAATTTGCTGACGAGGTCTTCTTCACATCAGTACTACGCTAGTACAGCCCCGCAACGCACCAAGTTGCCTGTCGATCTGACATTCCGGGTGATCATGGCAGAGTTTCTACCAAGCACGTAATTTCACGGGCGGACCAACATAAAATTTTCATTGTATTTCTACAATCCAGGGGCGCTTTTACTTTTTAGGCCTGTCAGATGAGGTCATTCGCTTTCGAAGTCTTCACGAGGTTCAAGTGTAATTACTTTATCTATCCAACGAGCCCAACCATCAGCTTCCAGGATTTGGCAGTCGCTCGTACGTGCGAGGTCTTTGGCGAAGTGTTGAAAAGTGAAGATAACTCGCAAAATGGCTAAGTGTTGGTCGTTTATTCCATCTTGGGATGGGCGCCCTTCTATTTGAGGTCTTAAAAGCAGTTTTCTTGCTTCGTCACCTCTAGAGACGCCTCTTGTAGATCCTTCTAGATATGCGTTGAGACAGACAGTGCTCAAATCAGGTCATCCCAGCTCCAGATATCAGAGGTCGAAGTAGGGCATCTGGTTGAGAGTTGTACTTTTGTCAAAATGGTGTCAGTGCAACTGTAGGCCAGGGGCGCTTTTACTTTTGAGGTTCTTAATGCACTTTTCAGATGACCTGCATATATCCGTTGGATGCAGAATGCTTGTAGGCATGCAGTGAACTTGGTTTCCTGTCGGCAGGGTTCACCGTTTGCCGTCAGCAGCTGTTTGAAGTGTCAAATGGCAGTTTGAAGAAATGGTTAAGTCTGGAACCCGTAAATGAATTTAATCAAGGGCGCCTAATTTTTCAGGGTGCTAAATGATGGATTTTGCAGTGATGACTCCCAGCAGACATTTCTTCTTTGCTCAGCAGGCTTCGCGATGAATATCTCAGTCCGGTCTTAGCATTATCCGGTCACTCAGGATTCAATGTCAAAGATGGCCAGTTGTAACTTTGTACTCAGCTACAAAGTAGGAAGTTAATAAAAAGTGCAATATCTTGAGCAAATGGATGCCTATAAGCTCAAATGATGACTTTTCGGAATCAGTGAAGTCTAACGGTGAAGCCTAAAGCTTCATCTGGTTTGTCAACTAAAGTTGAATAATATTTAATATTTATTATGCATATTTGGCATTAAAATGGCGAATCTCTAAAATTGATGCCTTTGCAAATTGCATGATGAATATTAATTTATTATTATTTATTTCCGGAATCAGTGTCAGTATCAGTGTAACTGAAAGGGGTCCAATCAAAAGCCTTCTATTTTCAGTTGAGGTTTTGAATCTTGCAGTTCACAAGATGATGCAAATTTCTTCTTATTTAAACATGGCGCCATCTTCATTTATTATTCACAAAGCTAAAGAGAAATTCGTTTTTCTTAAGAGAAATTCATATTTTTCAAGCAAAATTTGTATTTCTTCAAGGCAAAGGCATATCTTCAAGGCAAACTCGTATTTTTCAAGGCAAAGGCGAATTTTAGCAAACCAAAGGCAAATTCTTCATCGGCAATCATTGGCGCAGACATCAAAACACTTTCTTTGCAGGTACAAGTCAGAATTATCAGCAGACTGCAGACAAGATGGCGATTTTAGCAGAAGCAGAGCACTGAAAACTTCTTTCTTCTATCTTAAATTCTTCTATTTTTAAATTCTTTCGCATGTTTGAAGAATTGGCGACTTTTGGCAAAACAAATCATTTGGGTTGATTCAGAATAGCTTCCTCGGGAAAACCCATGTGCCAGAATTTTTAAGGAAAATTTACTCCAGAGCATCAGTTCTCGAGTTTCTAATTTTCTCAACTGAAAATTCCTTGCATGGTCGAGTAGAAGTCAAATTTTCGCAAATCTGACATTCTGGGTCATCTTAGAATCTTTTTCCGGACAAAACCCATATCTCAGATTTTTCCGTGAAAATTGCCCTTTGATAGGCTATTTTTAGCCTTAGCAGAGCATTTTTAGTTTTCCAGAAAAGTTGTCAGAATATAGCCGTGTTCACAGTCAACAGGCGAGTTTTTCAGAGTACAATACACACAGACTGAATTCAAGACCAAATCGGTCTTAATTCATGATTTCATTAGAAAAGCTGAGACCGATTTGTATCAAGCCGTAGAAGAGATAATGGCCATCACTTCAGTTACGGAGCCGCCAAAGCTATGAGTCAGTGAAATGCTAGTTTGCGTTTGCCAAGATTGCTCAAGTTGCTGACATTCAGATGCTGATGTAGTTAACAATCTCGTTGAGGGATTGCTTGCTCGAGATCACGATCAGTAGACTTCAGTTCCTACCTCTCAGAATAGACTTTATACACAGGAGTTAACTTGGTGTTACCCTTTCAAGTTAACTCATTGTTTCATCACATGCATATCTATTCTGAGATTAGCTTTATTTACTTGGAGTTTCATTTAGGGTTTTACGTTAACTGATGGTAGTGTTCCAGTTAACATGCTTTCAATAAGGACGTGCATGCTTGCACAATTGTCCATTTTAGATTAGATGTTTGGTTAATTGATGGTAGTTTTCCAGTTAATTTTACTTTATTAGGGCTTAGCAATAAATCTTGCATGCATTGCAAGTAGTTGACTCAAGGTGATTTTAGGGTTCCCTAAACCTTCGATGTCTATAAATAAGAGTTTTTTCTCATTTGTATATAACTTTTGCGTGATAGCATACATGTTGTGCCTACCTTGCCTAGCATTGCTATTTTGTATTGTTCAAGAACTTTTGCACGAGAGAGAAATATATGTTGTGCCTACCTTGCCCTCAATATTGCTCGTTCTGTATCTATTCATGAGTATTTACTATTGTGATGAATTGTTATGCCACATAGGGTTTCATGCAATTATGATGGTGAATGCTTGCCTTAGTTAGATATAGTGGCTAGTTGATCGTAGATTGTATGCGTGTCTCGCCAATGCAATTTATTATCCTAGTTGGCTATCCTTCATCTTATGTGTTCCATAAACTCGTTCAGATTGAGCGATAGATGTGCCACCTTGCCTTCAAGTTGAGAATTTGTTCTTGGTTATCGTATGATGTGTGTGAATAATAAACTTATTCAAATTGAGTCGATAGTTGTGCCACCTTGCCTTCAAGCTGAGAATTTGTATTTAGTTTATCGTGTATTGTTGTTTCCAATAAGCCTATTCGACAAGCGATAGTTGTGCCACCTTGCCTTCACGTTGTGAGTTCGTACCCGGCTTATCGTCGATAATCATCCTTGCTCCATTTCCTCATGCTCATTTTTGAGGCTGGATAGATTTAAAGTAGTTAGCTTAGTTGTAGTTAATGATCTGCGAAACCAGAAAATCCTTAGCTGCAATGTTCTTGGTTTTCTTAACCTTGTGCCTCTTCCAGCTGAGAACAAAAAGATAGGACTTAGATTACTTTTCTTTTCCACGCATTCCAGCACTACGAGGGAGCTCCCCCTCCTAATTTGAAGAGCACTCATTACGCAGTGTGCATAGCTGTCCGTACAAATTTGCACTCCAGTGGTGTTAGTTTTTATGCCAACAGTTTTTTGGCGCCCACCGTGGGGCACGAGGCAAGAAAACTTCAAGAAAAGCTAAACGCTTTTATTTCACAGGAATGACACTCTAGCATCCGATTGCATGATCCACACAGAAGCAATGGATGATAACAATAATGCTGACAGGCGACATCCACCCCCACTACCTTGGGGTAATAACATTGGACCTTTGGCTTTTGAGGTAAATCATGAGTTACCTAAAGGGTCAAGGAAGCGTTTTCCACGGTTTCATGGCGATGGAACTCAACACCCGGAGGACCATTTTTCTGCGTTCACAACGGCTTGTGCTGTCTTGCACGTAGAACATGAAGACATCGCGGAGCGTCTCTTTGTAGAGACTCTTGCGGGAAATGCTGCTGACTGGTACAATCACTTGGCGCCAAGCAGTATCACAAGTTGGGCAACTATGAGCGAGAAGTTTTTAGCAAGATTCAAGCCCGTTGAAGACAATCATATGTTGTTCGCCCAACTCACAAATTCAAAGATGGAACACAAAGAACACATGAGGGATTTTGTGGCAAGATTTAATCGTCTTGTTACAAGAGTTTCTTCTACATTCGATCCATCACCAGAGATTCTGATAAGCTGTTTCATAAATGCTCTTCCATCAGAGATAGCCTTCTTCCTCAAGACGGCCAAAGCGACAGAGTTGAAGAGTGCACAAGAACATGCCATTGAGTTGGAGGATAATATGATCACTTCCGACTTGATGAAAATAGATTCTATCAGATCTCCAGTTCAGCAACCGTACCAGCCAAAGAGAGACAATCTTCAGCCACAGTTGCTAACATCTCCATCTAGATCAATGATTGAGGCTACACACAGTGCAATATTTTGTCCTTTTCACGACATTGATACACATACCGGATCCACATGTCCAGAGAACCTGAGAATGATCCAAATCATGGGATACACTGAAGTTGCTCCCAGTTCTATTTTTGTACCAACACCAAGTTCGAAGGTTGTTTTACCACAGACGGACAACTTCGATGGCGACTCCGCAGCGGGATACTTTGATGAAGAACCCGTAAATCAAGAAGAAGAAGAAGAATACCGTTAGTACACTCCTCCTGTGTTCACACGTGCTCAACACTTCAAGACACAGAAAGAAGAAGAAGAAAGGCGGAAATCAAATGAAGAGGGTAAAGAAGTGCTTTCCACTTCCAAACCCAAATATTCACATGAAATTACTATGCCAGTTACTCAAGAGACGTCTTTAGCAAATTTTGACATCGTAGCTTCCATGATGAAAACCAAGGTACAAATATCGCAACTGGAATATCTTCAGGATCATCCAGAAGAATTAGATCAAATTCTCAAGGTTGCAAAGAAGCAGGTTGTGTTCAAGTCATCTATTTCAGCAGAAGCAAAGCCTGAAACGGGTCCTGGTAACTATGTAACTCTGTCAGAGGTAGAAGCTAAAGACCAAAACATTGTTTGTTCTGAAAAGAGACTGACAGAGAAGACAAAGTCATGGACAATATAGTTTGATGGAGATTGTTCAACAAAATTTTTAGAAACAGGGGAATTGATCATCTCCCCTAAAGGACAGTTGAACCCAGTTGCAAATTGCCTGCAATTGGAATTAACTGAAGTTGAAAAAGAGGTGCTTTTGCAAGGCCTCAAAGATGCCAAAGACATGGGAATCAAACTCCTATGTGTTAAAGGTGATGTAGAGCTGATCGATGAGCCGGTCAAAGGATATTATCAGGTCAGAAAAGATCACCTACGGCATTATAGAAATCGAGTTTGGAACTCGATCGACTGGTTTGAAGAATTTGACATCCCAAGGATGGACTACAATAGAACTAATGACTCAGGGATATCAGATTTCCCATTTGCATCATATTTTGACTTTTGTCAGAGTACCTTTGCATGGATATATGAATACCTGAGAATCTTCATTCCAGAAGGATTGCCTCCTGCAATTCCCATCAGAAAAGAAGTCAAGCCTTTCAGGCAGAAACTACGTCGGTGGGAGGCTCTTCCTGCTGCCATGCAGCGGACAATATCCAAAGCACTTCATCTCTTCAGGGGTGGAGTAAATTTTCTTTAAGTAATTTTACCTTATGCTTTTACGTAATGTCGTATTGTGTTTCCCCGTTCTGTGATGTTTTGTCGTGTTTTAGGTGATTTAGGTAGTCTTGTTTTAGGTGATTTTCTAGGTTAGGTTTTTTAGGAAACTCCAATATGTTTTAGGTGATTAGGGAAAAAGTCCTGACTCCAATGCCCAATTGTAAATCACTGGTCTTGTAATGTCCCCATTTTTAGCTCTTCACTTTCCAGTGATTGGTAGCCTATTCCCAGTGTGCTGTCGGCTAGTCAGTGGCAGAATTAGGGTTTCCAGCTGTTTGATGGGTTCTCTTGAAGATTCAGGGTTTTGCTTGTTGGAGTTTGGGTGTTTGAATTCTGGATTCCTTCTGGGTTTTCAGAGAGCTTCGCAGAGGTATGACTTGCAACTGCGTCGAGCAACCTTTCCGAACTTACTATTTTTAGTAAGTAATGACGGCTATATCTCGAAGTTTGGGATTGCGGATTGCGGATTCTTTCTGGGTTTTCAGAATGCTTCGCAATGGTGTCGCATGCATTGCATTCTGAGCAACTTCTCGAATTTACTATTTTTAGTAAATTCTATTTTTAGCAGTGGTCCAGTCAGCATCAGCTCAGCAGGCTTTCCTCTTCTATCAGTTCAGTTGGTAATATCGTTTTGGCCGTTTGATGCTTTTCCTGGAGAGATAAGTATTTTAATTAAAATAATATTTTATTTTAATGTTATGACCCCTTGGCCTAGTGAAACAACTTTATGTTGTTTTAAAAAGGGGGACTTTGATGGGTGGTGCCTCATTTGGAGATGGATTTTAATATTCCAAAGGTTGAAAAATAAAGTGGTAAAAAGGGACGCCAACCTTTATGAAAGTCAAATTTTAATTAATTTAAATCAATCAAGTGAAAAGTGCGCCATCTTGAAGGAAGGCTTGGTTAAATCAAACCCTAAAAGCATCTTGAAATTAGGGCGCACCTTCTAGAAGCTTCTGGAGGGTCTTCTCAAAAGTTATAAAAGAAAGCCTTGGGTCGTCATTTTGGTATCTTATGAATTTGCAAACTTATGCTGCCGGATTGGCTTTGGGATTGCTTCGAGGAATGTAAGCCTCCTAGCTTGGCTCTTCTTCTTGCTTGAAAGACAGCAACTAGTTGAGAGATTTGAGTGTTATTGATTTGTCTTTTCAGTTATAGTTGATTTCCTATCCTTTGTATTTGAGTTATATCATTTTCTGTCAATTCCAGAGTTGTTGGTTATGACTGCTGAATGTATGTTTCTGTTCACAAGTCTCAAATCATAAACATTCTCGTTCTGGGTATTGTCTCATTGTGTTTCCCTGTTAGAGGCGCCCCTTCATGAATATTTGCAGATTTTAATATGAAGTTTAGGATTTTATAAAGCAAATTCGTCATTCCTTGAAGGCCATACTTTCTGGAGTGCCTTGGGATTTGTGCCAGTAATTAATAACCACTTTTAGTTGCCATTTCTTATTACTAAACTAGGCGCTATCATTTTGAAGGTCTATTGCATCAAACTTGAAGTCATTTGGGTCAGTTTTGAGTGATATATGAGCAATTTAGTGGGTTACAGGCATGCTGGTTATATATTTTAAAGTGCAGGTCTGTCATAACAGATTTGAGTAAATCTGCATTTTCCTTCTTGGATTGGTGTTAGGAAATCATTAAAGGCTTTGTGAAAGATCCCTTGTTGTTGCAGCAATTCGAAGAGCTTTAATTCTCGATTCACGTTGATAGCAAGGCATTCTCTATCATGTTGTAAGCTGTACAGTAGTACTGTCAGTAGTTCTTTAATCTTGCTCAATTCTGATTTGTAATGCTTATCTTACATTCTGAAGTTGTTTTGTAATATCTTACATCTCCGCCCTATGGTAGCTCCTTTCCCACTCCGGGTTAGAAAGCACATTCTGGGTGTCGAGTTACTTTCTGCATTCTCGCTTATTTTCCTTAATTGCATTGTAATTCTTAGCATCTCCGTCATATGGTAGCTCCCATTCCACCTCGGTTTGGAAAGCACATTCTTGACGTCGAGTTATTTCAGCTTATTAGTTGGTGGGGATCCTCTGACCACATGCTCGTTGTTCGCCGGCGCATTCTTGGTTAGAGTTCTTTGTATCAGCATTTCTTTAAGATCCTCTGACCAATGCTCACACCTTGCCCACATCGGGATCCTGGTGTACATTCTGGTTAGAGTTGTTTCAGCATCGTTTTGGTTTAGAGCTAACCTTAACGGGTGCATATTGTTTGTAACTTGCAATTGAAAAAGTTGAAAAAATTGGCTCGGAATATTTCAGGTCTACATAACACTGAGATTCTTAGGTTCTCCAATGCCGTAGGTATCCGACATGGTCACCAGACGGAGCCTAATGTTGTACCCAAAACCAAAATTTTTGCTTCATCAAGGCATTTTGTTTAAAGAGTCTAAATCTTGCTAAAATGATGTCAAGTACAGTTTTTGGGCAATATCAAGCATGGAGTTTTGTCAGTAGTTTGTCAGTCAAAGGCAGTTTCATTAATCAGAACCTGAATCATAGACTCAGAACGGAGTATTTCATGATGGAGGAGCATTTCGCGACAGCATTCCACGTTGCACATGGTCATTTCAATGGTCAAGACGGAGTTTTTAGTGATTAAATTATGAGGATTTTTCAGAGAAAAGCAAGAAAGCGCACCTGTAGCCCAGGGGCGCCCTTCTTTTTGAAGGTCAAGATCTTGTTGAAAGTGCTCATAAATATAGTCAAACTCTTCAGAATTGGTCTGGCTATCCGACGAGCTATCCAGCGACACTCTCTGAGACCCGTAACTCTAGCAACTGGCGACAGAAGTTGAAATTCCCAAAGTTTCACATGGCAGAAACTTATCCCTTTTCCAGCAAAAGCGCGCCTGTAGCTTGAGGGCGCCCTTCTAAAAGGAGGTTTGGATTTTGGTTTTTCTGATGACTGATGCAGTCAATCTCTTCACAACTAGTCTGCTCCTCCAACGAGCTATCAAACGCAGTCGTCCAAGTCCCAGAGCTCCGGCAACCAACATCTAAAGATGAGCTTATAATGGGGTTTTCACATCTTTGAGCTTCTTCATTGTATTTCCAGCGCAACTATAGCTCAGGGGCGCTGGTTAAAATGGCCCTTAAGATGGTCAAATTTGCTGACGAGGTCTTCCTAACATCAGTACTATGCTAGTACAGCCCCGCAACGCACCAAGTTGCCTGTCGATTCGACATTCCGAGTGATCATGGTAGAGTGTCTACCAAGCACGTAATTTCACGGGCGGACCAACATAAAATTTTCATTGTATTTCTACAGTCCAGGGGCGCTTTTACTTTTTAGGCCTGTCAGATGAGGTCGTTCGCTTTCGAAGTCTTTACGGGGTTCAAGTGTAATTACTTTATCTATCCAACGAGCCCAGCAATCAGCTTCTAGGATTTGGAAGTCGCTTGTACGTGCGAGGTCTTTGGCGAAGTGTTGAAAAGTGAAGATAACTCGCAAAATGGCCAAGTGTTGGTCGTTTATTCCATCTTGGGATGGGCGCCCTTCTATTTGAGGTCTTAGAAGCAGTTTTCTTGCTTCGTCGCCTCTAGAGACACCTCTTGTAGATCCTTCTAGCTACACGTTGAGACAGACAGTGCTCAAATCGGGTCATCCCAGCTCCAAATATCAGAGGTCGAAGTAGGGCATCTGGTTGAGAGTTGTACTTTTGTCAAAATGGTGTCAGTGCAACTGTAGGCCAGGGGCGCTTTTACTTTTGAGGTCCTTAATGCACTTTTCAGATGACCTATGTATATCCGTTGGATGCAGAATGCTTGTAGGCATGCCGTGAACTTGGTTTCCTGTCGGCAGGGTTCACCGTTTGCCGTCAGCAGCTGTTTGAAGTGTCAGATGGCAGTTTGAAGAAATCGTTAAGTCTGGAACCCGTAAATGAATTTAATCAAGGGTGCCTAATTTTTTAGGGTGCTAAATGATGGATTTTGCAGTGATGTCTCCCAGCAGACATTTCTTCTTTGCTCAGCAGGCTTCACGATGAATATCTCAGTCCGGTCTCAGCATTATCCGGTCACTCAGGATTCAGTGTCAAAGATGGCCAGTTGTAACTTTGTACTCAGCTACAAAGTAGGAAGTTAATAAAAAGTGCAATATCTTGAGCAAATGGATGCCTATAAGCTCAAATGATGACTTTTCGGAATCAGTGAAGTCTAACGGTGAAGCCTAAAGCTTCATCTAGTTTGTCAACTGAAGTTGAATAATATTTAATATTTATTATGCATATTTGGCATTAAAATGGCGAATCTCTAAAATTGATGCCTTTGCAAATTGCAAGATGAATATTAATTTATTATTATTTATTTCCGGACTCAGTGTCAGTATCAGTGTAACTGAAAGGGGTCTAATCAGAAGCCTTCTATTTTCAGTTGAGGTTTTGAATCTTGCAGTTCACAAGATGATGCAAATTTCTTCTTATTTAAACATGGCACCATCTTCCTTTATTATTCACAAAGCTAAAGAGAAATTCGTTTTTCTTAAGAGAAATTCATATGTTTCAAGCAAAATTTGTATTTCTTCAAGGCAAAGGCGTATCTTCAAGGAAAATTTGTATTTTTCAAGGCAAAGGCAAATTTTAGCAAACCAAAGGAAAATTCTTCATCGGCAATCATTGGCGAAGACATCAAAACACTTTCTTTGCAGGTACAAGTCAAAATTATCAGCAGACTTAAGACAAGATGGCAATTTAAGCAGAAGCAGAGCACTGAAAACTTCTTTCTTCTGTCTTAAATTCTTCTATTTTAAATTCTTTCGCATGTTTGAAGAATTGGCGACTTTTGGTAAAACAAATCATCTGGGTTGATTCAGAATAGCTTCCTTGAGAAAACCCATGTGCCAGAATTTTTCAGGAAAATTTACTCCAGAGCATCAGTTCTCGAGTTTCTAATTTTCTCAACTGAAAATTCCTTGCATGGTCGAGTAGAAGTCAAATTTTCGCAAATCTAACATTCTAGGTTGTCTAAGAATATTTTTTTGGACAAAACCCATATCTCAGATTTTTCCGTGAAATTGCCCTTTCATAGGCTATTTTTAGCCTCAGCAGGGTATTTTTAGTTTTCTAGAAAAGTTGTCAGAATATAGCAGTGTTCATAGTCAACAGGCGAGTTTTTCAGAGTACAGTACACACAAACTGAATTCAAGACCAAATCGGTCTTAATTCATGATTTCATTAGAAAAGCTGAGACCGATTTGTATCAAGCCGCAGAAGAGATAATGGCCATCACTTCAGTTACAGAGCCACCAAAGCTATGAGTCAGTGAAATGCTAGTTTGGGTTTGCCAAGATTGCTGAAGTTGCTGACATTCAGATGCTGATATAGTTAACAATCTCGTTGAGGGATTGCTTGCTCGAGATCACGATCAGTAAACTTCAGTTCCTACCTCTTAGAATAGACTTTATACACAGGAGTTAACTTGGCGTTACCCTTTCAAGTTAACTCATTGTTTCATCACATGCATATCTATTCTGAGATTAGCTTTATTTACTTGGAGTTTCATTTAGGGTTTTACGTTAACTGATGGTAGTGTTCCAGTTAACATGCTTTCAATAAGGATGTGCATGCTTGCACAATTGTCCATTTTTAGATTAGATGTTTCGGTTAACCGATAGTAGTTTTCCAGTTAACTGTATAGTTTACTTTATTAGGGCTTAGCAATAAATCTTGCATGCATTGCAAGACTGTAGTTGACTCAAGGTGATTTTAGGGTTCCCTACACCTTTCGATGTCTATAAATAAGAGCTTTTGCTCATTTGTACATAACTTTTGCGTGATAGAATACATGTTGTGCCTACCTTGCCTGTAGTATTGCTATTTTGTATCTGTTCAAGAACTTTTGCACGAGAGTGAAATATATGCTTTGCCTACCTTGCCCTCAATATTGCTCGTTCTGTATCTATTCATGAGTATTTACTATTGTGATGAATTGTTATGCCACATAGGGTTTCATGCAATTATGATGGTGAATGCTTGCCTTAGTTAGATATAGTGGCTAGTTGATCGTAGATTGTATGCGTGTCTCACCAATGCAATTTATTATCCTAGTTGGCTATCCTTCATGTTATGTGTTCAATAAACTCATTCAGATTGAGCTGATAGATGTGCCACCTTGCCTTCAAGTTGAGAATCTGTTCTTGGTTATCGTATGATGTGTGTGAATAATAAACTTATTCAAATTGAGCCGATAGTTGTGCCACCTTGCCTTCAAGCTGAGAATTGTATTTAGTTTATCGTGTATTGTTGTTTCCAATAAGCCTATTCAGACAAGCAGATAGTTGTGCCACCTTTCCTTCACGTTGTGAGTTCGTACCCGGTTTATCGTCAGATAATCATCCTTGCTCCATTTCCTCATGCTCTGTTTTCTTGAGGAAACTGGATAGATTTAAAGTAGTTAGCTTAGTTGTAGTTAATGATCTGCGAAACCAGAAAATCCTTAGCTGCAACGTTCTTGGTTTTCTTAACCTTGTGCCTCTTCTAGCTGAGAACAAAAGGATAGGACTTAGATTACTTTTCTTTTCCACGCATTCCAGCACTACGAGGGAGCTTCCCCTCCTAATTTGAAGAGCACTCATTACGCAGTGTGCATAGCTCTCCGTACAAATTTGCATTCCAGAGGTGTTAGTTTTTACGCCAACAAAGCTCAAGAGATGTAACGCCATAAAGGCCAACTAATGGTATTTCCCCAACACTCAAAACCCTTGCACAATCTCAACTCTAAATAAGATCGATATGCTCCACTTTTTCACTGAAAGTGACCCACGAAATTGGATCAATGCTCTTGTAGAAAGCCTGAGTGACTTCCTCCACAATCTAGCTATGGTGGTTCTCTCACCACCAAAACCAGTGCTAAAGATGAAGGTTTCCATCCTCAACCAACTGCAAACAATAAACTGAAACAATCCAACAGAGTCTCCTTAAGTTGTCAAATCCATCATAACCAAATGAGAGCCAAAAAGCATATTAAATAGAAGTGAAGGGAGAAATTAGGGCAACCTCCTATTTGAATCCTTTTCCCTCCAAAAACCCAACACCCATTCTAACCTTTCAATAATTTTCTTTATACTTTGGAACATAATCAAGGTATTCCTCAAAGGGGTGTCTTGCTCAAAAGAAAACTATTTTACCTTATTCAGCCTTCTAAAACAACTTATCTCATTAGGCACCAAGGTACTTTTCGATGACCACCTACCCCCTCACCTAAGTTATAATGTTATTTTAATAAAATAACTTAAGTGACTGATAAAAAACAAATATTAAATAATCCAACCTTAGGCTCTCCAAAGCCACTATAGAAATAACACTGTTGAGGACACTGAATTTGAGACCAATTTCCCAAAATAGACTTACTATTAATAGCAACTGCTAAAAATAGTAAGTGCTCACCAAAAATCAAACTGGCACATTAAAGCTCATCAGACAACTACCACACATTGCCCAAATAGGAAACCCTACATTGCACCACTTCCCAAACCAGTTACTAAAAATAGTGAGTCAACAAACTAGCTGAGAGGACATTGAAAATGGGGATATTACACTTTAGGCATCCAATGTTTTTGTGGTTTCTAGGTCCACACCATTTGCACAATAATTGCACTTTGTGTTGCTTGTTCTGGTAGTCTCTTGCAAAGTGTCCCCCATTCACTACATTGTCAGTATTGTATGATAGGGCATCCTTTGGGGTCATACTATATTTGGCTTCGTCCTCCACTAAGACTTTATTGAAAAATAATTCAATTTGCAAAAATACCCCATGCCTAGGTGTCCAAATTGACACAACTTGATATCTTTTAAACAATTCATTACACTAAGTTGTCTTTTTGATATTTTCAACATTAGACAACTTAAGTGAATAATTATTTAATAATTCAATAATTTACCCAAGTTGTGGAAAGTATTGAAATGATACAAAAACACAATTTTGACCATACCAAAGTGTCCCTAAAGTCATAGGACGATGAACACAAGCAATTGGGTGATGTTTGGAGAGATCCCAAAAGGTCGAAAATCAATAGATCTTGTGTTCTCCAAGAACTTTGGAGTTCTCCTCTACTCACTAATTAGCCTATGGGATTACTCGTAAAATAGGCTAATTGTGCACAATTACTTCAAGCTTGAGAAGGGGATATTACAAAATATATGTGAAGTTATGCATATTCCCGATTTGACTAAGAAACTAATTTTTATTGGAAAGAACAATGATGCCAAAGTTTGGGTTACTTCTTGCAAGGATGGTTGATGATGTTCAAGGAAGATGTTGCTGCTGCATAAGAGATTTAGATAAGTGGATTGTATTTTCCATTTCTTCTAAGATTAATGTTGTGCTGGATTTTTTCCCAAAAAGCTTTCTCAAGTTACATATTGTGTCAATCTCTTTGTTGTATTCTTCCTACTGCTGTTTATAACTTCATTTTCAGTCTATAATGTCCCTTGCTGATTCTGATGAAAATTTTCAGTTTTCAGTGCTTGGACATTTCGTCAAACACTTTGTTTGTAACTTGTTCTTGGCTGGAAATGTTTTCAGTTTGGTTTCCTCTTTGATGTTTTGAATGCATATAATGTTTTCATGAACATAAATACTCAAAAAGCAATCTACCAGTAGTTGAAATGGTCATGGGAAGCAATACAATATTTATAATGATTTCTAATGCAATAAGATGATGCAAATATATAGCCACAACAAGATGGCGATATGACAAGCAGTTGTCATGCTAACTCCCACTTCTTTTATTGTAGTAGTATGACTATTTACAACATAGCCAAGGATGATTACAACTGATGACAGATGACAACAACTAATAAACTCCTTTCGCTATCTGATTACAATATTTTAGTTGCTATCATAACAAGGCTTCTCTTCATGAGACTAACAATTTATCATTGACTGAGAATGCAAATGCATTGATATTCAATGAAATGCTACTCTAACTTCTTACAAGATACAATGCCAATAATGTAAATATAAGGAACCTGGTCTGTAGCCTAGGAAATGATGCTAGCAATATAAGATTGCTTGATTCCTCCAAAATTGTCTGTCCAGCAACACCAATTGGTATTTCCTATATGTTGTGCCTTACACCTGAAGATGTTCTCACAGATGCAATTCTCCCAGAGATAGAAAACATGCCATCAATCATATAATCGGGCCACAAGCTGTTCCCAATAAACCTCCAATACAACTTGACAAATCAAATCACCTCCTTCAACGACCAGTGTTTGATTTCTTCCAACGTGGCCTATGTCTTCCGAGTAAGACAAATTCGAGCTTCCTTAATGTAGTCTCAAACTGCGATTTAACTCTCCCATGAGCCATTATTTGATGCATCCTCAATAGATGAAAAATAGGCTTCACACGATTTCATTTTCATTTATTATAATAAACCATCTCTTTAAGGCAGCGATCTTTTATTTGTCTTTATTGAGTTGCACATACATCTCTCCAGGTGGCGTCCTCAGTTTTTGTATTATTCTATTTGACTTTATTCCAAACTTGTCTTCCATATGTCTCAAGCAAAACCCAATAAAATACTTGGCCAATGAATAAATCAAACCTTTATTATCGGCTTCAAGCAAATATTCAAACCTTCTTTTATAGCCACCTATAATAATCTCTAAACCGTGATTTCCACTATATGAAAATACTCGAATACTCTCCACAAGCCGTGATTTTGTCTTATACTGTGATTTATCTTTTCCGATAAGTCAAGATGCTCCTAAAATGACTCTTCAATAAATCGAGCTTTCCTAATGACTAAGCAATTCTTCCAAAATTGACTTTAAATCTAGAAAATGATTTTTATTGATTCCAATGGTAGAATCGATTGTCAAGAGATTGCCCAAAAATTCTACAAAAGAATTCCTCAAATTGATTTTCCCAATGCTCCAAAAATTTGGCCAAGGGCCACAAAATTTGTATAATAGAAACAAACTGAAAATATCTCCTTCTAATGAGATGGAAAACCTAGCAATACATCAGCAGCTGGAAAGTTCCAATCTCTCAATCAACAATATACAATAATTCCTCAACTATTGCACAAATAAATCCCTGCAATAATACAACTATTGCAAAGAATCTGAAAACCTTTGTACAACTATCAATGAAGCACATAGTAGAAACCCTGCATGGATTTCTCAACAATCCCAGCTAGGATTGATATTTCACAACTGAACCTGGCACTCTAGAGTCTTCAAACCTTCAAGCGAGAAAAGCATTCAAGATTTAGCTTCTTACCACGTAGGTAATGTGAAATGAACTCCAAATCAAGTGTTCAAATGCTTAGCCAACAACTTCTTAAATAGATTTCTAAATGCCTTTTCAAAAAGCTTCTAGAAGAATAATATTTTATTCCTCAAGTGACTTTTATTATTTTATTATTTTATTTTTAAGTCATTTAAGTCACTTTATTATTAAATTAATTAAATAATAAGTCATCCCTTTTGATATTATATTTTACTAGAATAACTTAATAAATAATTAATTTAATATACCTCCGATTCGGGGACATGACACAATCTGATGTCTCTTTTATTTCTGGTTTATATCAGTCACTAAGATCAGATTTAAGATATGTTTGATGCTCCTAATCAAAGCATTTAACCCCTAAGTTCAACAATATGAAGGATAGTAAAATAGTTGATTTCTTGACTAACCATGGTGTTAGGTTGGTTATATTGTTCTTAGGAGAGATGATACAAGATCCTATGTCTAATAGTAGAGACCCAAGTCCCTTGGTCAGCAATGTCAATTCTAAGGACCAAGACGGCATTAGAGATTTCTTTATCCCCAAAGATTTCAAAGTTTTCCCTAAATTATCGAGTACACCCCTTAGGGGTCCCAATCTCGTACTAAATGCGTGCAGGACCTAGGTTGCTCCAAGGTGAACCCAAACCAAAATTTAAATAAAAATAACATTTTTTAAACATTTTTATAAACAATTTTTAAAAAAAAAATATTTTTATAAACAAAAATGTGCCAAATACCTAATTTCCTCGACCCTGTTGGGGGCATTACCCCTCAACCCTATTTTGGGCACTACCCCCAGACCCCTATGGGGGGTGTTGCCCGTCAACCCCATTGGAGACTCGACTTCCAACCCCCACTAGTTATAAGGATCTCTTGTCACATAAGAAACTTGATTACAATGAGGGCATCTAGGAATGGAGACCAAAATTGACAACTTAGACAATTATCATCATGACTATCATAATATCATTGATCAATGATGAAGTATCGTACTATCAAAGAATCAAATGTAATTATTATTATAAAATATAATATTATATGATATATTAAATTTACCTACAATTTTATATATTTTTAAATTTCTTTTGCATACATATATATATGTATGGTCGTACCCAAACAAACCGTACCCAAGAATATTTTTTTGCTGTACCAACATGTTGATGTGATTTTCGTGACCGCACCAACACAAAATAAAGTCGCCAACGGCTACCCTATTCTCTCTTGATCAAAGTATCCAGCACACTAAGCTTGCGAGAGAGTTTGTGCGTTCAACTCCAAGGTTCCTTTAGTGCAATAGAATACCCTCAGTTGGCTTGATGTGTTTTGTTGGTATTTCAAGGGGACTTACACAATTGTTCAGCAGCTTATAGTAGACAGCAGATTAAGGGTTTCACGTGGTTCGAATGATTTGGCAGGTGAGCACAAGTTTCCTAACACTAACTAGAAATGAACTGAATTTAAATGAGTGTAGGGATAAGAAGGTTCTAATCTACTCTAAGGCGTGGGACATGGCGATCAATTCTCTCAGACTTCAACCGAGCTTTGCTTTGCCTCACTTCGGACAGCTTCCACAAAACCGGTGCAATCTTCAGAGGAGTAATCAAAGGTATTCAAATCACGATCTAGCATGAAGACACCGTCACAACGATGCATGACAACATATAAATCATAATTGAAGTTAAGTTTCACAATGTTCCAGTTGACCACGCAAGGCGAACCCACCGTCAACAAGCCTGCTAGTGGTATGGATAAGCAAAGTTTTGTTCAAAACGAGCACCACATTCCACGATTACTAAGTACTTGCATGAAATGAAATCTACTTTACTTTAAGCTACTTGAAGTAGGAGGGATGAAGAAACCTTGCTAGCTACTTATAACAAAGATGAATTCACCATTTAATGAAACATCTTTTATTATAATAGTTTTCACAACAATCTCTTACAAAGTTTTCAAGGGAAAACTTTCCTTTTCCTTCAAACTATACTATGCTAAGCTATTACAACTAAAGTCTCTCTACTCTACTCTCTAGTCTGATGTCTAATCTCTACTAAGGTACAAATGAGAGGGGATGCCCCTTTATATAGCTGGCCAAGTCCAGTGGACGGCTCAGATTACAATCAACTGGATGGCCCGTATTGTGCCACCTCAGCCCTAAACAAGATTCACCCTAAAAACCACCACAAAGAGGAGTGGAGTAATAAATGAGTAATTAATGGCCACCATATTCTAGAAGATTCCCATCTAGAAACATGTTCACACTATTCTTCTCCAACTGCAAACGGACTAAGTTTGATCATCATTGCTTCAACTTCTTGAATGGATATGGTAGGCACGTTCTCAATATGAAACATCAAGGCTATAACTTTTAAACTTGTTTGCATCTCGAGTTGTACGAAGCAGGTGGAGAACATCTTTTGGGTCATTGTCGGAGGCCTTCAGACTTAAGAAGAATTCCTTTATTTTGTCCTCCAATCTATCATGATCTCAGTCTCCAACGCCTAGGCCTTCATCTTTTCCTTTATTCTGAACTTGAAAGATTTTCTTGTCCTTGATTCGATTTGCCACTCGCCTGACTGCGTCGGGTGCAACACTTAGCCATTTCTTCCAACATGCAACTTTTCTTCTTTCGAGGTTGTAATGTAGTCTTGGAGTACTTGCTTCATTGCCTCAAGTCATCATTGTTTGGCCTCGGTGTTTACCCTGCAAAACAAGCAAGGAGAAGAGCATCAAAACACTTCATAATATAAACTTAACTTACTTACCTGATTTTCACACTTTAACTTCCGAAGGTTCATCATTTTCTCTAGCCAACTTTGCTTTCTTCAAGATTTTTCAACATCTGTAGGCTGGGGCATATAACACCTGTACACCATACTTAAATGCCTTAGACAAATTTTCAACTTCCTCAAGGGCATATTTAAAAGGTGCACTTTTAAAATCATCTTTTGAAAGTGTTAACTTCAACTGCATCTTCTTCAAGAAATTCACTCTGACACTCAATTTTATTCATTTCTAACTCAAGAAGACTACTTCCACGAAGAATTTGATCAAATTTTCCTAGGCAATCCACTTCAGATTCATCATCTAAGGCACTTTATTTCAACATCTTTTTCCCTTCTTTCCTTAGAATTTTTTTCTAAATTTTCCCTTTAGAAAATTCATCAATCCGGTGCCCATGGAAAATCTTCATCCTGAAGGCTTCGACAAAGTATGGAAGACTTCAGAATCCATTCCTCATCGCAGGCGTCCAATACCCAAAAGAAAATTCCCTTCAGAAAGCGTCGAATTCATGTGTCTCCAAACGAAGGGGTACATTTAATTTTTGAATTTTTTAAACCTTAGAAAAATAATTTTCACCAAATTTATTCCAATTCTTCATCTCTGAGCGTATTTTCTTGCTCAACTTTGAAAATTTTCACCATCCTTGTGAAGCCGGCACCCTCTGATATATCCCTGCCAACTTATTCTTGCCTCGGAAAATTTCACCATCCCCTCAGACCTGGGTGTATTTTCTCTCAAGGTGGAATTTTGTGCCTTAGAAAATTTTTATTACCTCCATGAATATGGGCACAAATGAGGGTGAGAGTTTTATTTCTTTGAGGACTTAGTGAAATTTTGATCATCCCTACACTCCAGGAGTATGAGATCCCTTTAAGGCTTGATTTTCCACACTTAGAACAATTTTAAGCTCCATCTCCAAGTGAAGGTGCATTTCTATGGATGAGCTTCCAATTTGTTTGCCTTAGAAATTTTCAAGCTACCTCTTGGCACTTGGGCACATTTAACCCTCTTCACTTTAATTTTCCTTGCCTTAGAGAAATTCCTTCAGTACTCAATTCTTGTCCAAGGCACATATAGAGTAGTGAACTTTCAGTTTTGACACCTTAGAGAAATTTTAAACTCATCCTTTTGAAGGGCGCATTTAGCATAGTAAGCTTCAAATTTTCCATGCCTTAGAAATTTTCAAGGCCTCCTTCTCTTAAGGCACATACAGGGTATCAAGCTAACATTTTCCACCACTTAGAAACCTTTTCAACTGCTTCCTAGGCTTGGGCGCATTTAGGAGGTTGCACTTTCATTTTTGATCACTTAGAAACTTTGTTGGAGTCACCTCAGAGCTAGGGCACATTTGACCCTCTATGCTTCAAGTTTAAATTACTTAGAAATTCCTTTAAAGTCATCTCACCACTTGGGTGCACTTTGGGAGTCAAGATTTTAGTTTTCCATACTTAGAAAATTTCTTGCCCTCACCATCGTGACTTGGGCACATTTTGATGTATGAGGAGGATAAAGCCTTTGGCATGTGTAGGAGGATGAACTTTAACACTTTGAATTTTCCTAGCCACCACTTTGAAGAGGGCACATTTAGCATGTGGAGGTGGAAAAACTCCATGCCTTAGAAATTGTTTAACATCTCCATCCATCTTTGGGCGCATTTCAAGGGTCCTACAGGATATCTTCAACACTTAGCATTTCTTTTTTATCAACTGCCAACTTGAAGTGGGAGCATTTGACATGTCTAGCAGGATGAGATTCATGCCTTAGAATTTTTTTTTACTTTCCAGCTGAGGTGGGCACATTTAAAGGGTCAAGGTGGACAAAGTTCCAGACTTAGACAATTTTCTACTTCTCCAGCTGAGGATGAGGGCGCATTTTGAGGGTGGTGAAGGATGAACTTCAGACTTGGATTTTATTTCATCATCTGCCAGTCATTTGAGGATGAGGGCACATTTGAGAGGGTGAGGTGGATGAACTTTAACACTTTGAATTTTCCTAGCCACCACTTTGAAGAGGGCGCATTTAGCATGTAGGTGGACAAACTCCATGCCTTAGAAATTTTTTCCTTCCTTCTGCCTGCTTCTCCACGCCTTATTATATATAGTAAGTCCTTTGATTTTCACATCTCTGGAGCTCAGATTGATTTGAAATTTTAACCACTGGATCTTCATGACCTAGCCAATCTGTTCACATTGCCATCCTGAGCTAATCTGCTATTTATAGCACGTTTTTGAAGGTGGTTTACTATTTATAGCAACTGCTTGATTCTGAGACCTCCACAACTCCGTTTGACTTGAAATTTGAATGACGTGCTCCTCATAGGGTGACCTGCCTGTTCACACCGACGCCTGCTGCTGGTTTACTATTTTTAGCCTATTTCTGGAACGCCTTACTATAAATAGTAAGTGCTCCGATTGCCTTCAAATTTTACCAGTGGATAGCCTAAAAGATGCTGATCGCAATGGGATACATTGGTTTTCGAAAATTCTGGAATTTTACCCCTCATTTTGGGTCCCGAAGCTAGAAACCCTAATTTGACTTGCATGCATATCAAATGACCTCCGTTTGACCTCGTTTTTGTTGCATGCCGATCAGTTTGTGATTTTGAAGTGCTGGGAGGGGGCTGCCAAAGTGGATTTGCTAAAAATAGTAAGTCTCTAAAAATTGATTATCTCGCTTTGCATGCCGCATCATTGCATAGCTTTTGAAAAACCCATAAGGAATCACTCGACATGCGCTGAAAACTCTGACATGCAAACCCTAAAAATAGCCTCCGAAGACGGCTCCTGAAAAAGTCCTAATCCTGGCTTGCATGTTACATTATTGCGAAGCCCTTGAAAAACCCACAAGGAATATGCCGACATGTGCTAAAAACTTCAACATGCAAACCCTAAAAATAGCCTCTGAAGGCTGAATACTGAAAGTCATCGTCTCATTTTGCATGTTATATCATTG
Organism: Sequoia sempervirens; assembly: GCA_007258455.2. NCBI lineage: Eukaryota > Viridiplantae > Streptophyta > Pinopsida > Cupressales > Cupressaceae > Sequoia > Sequoia sempervirens. The sequence goes on along the minus strand of VDFB02000363.1, from coordinate 54,558,351 downwards.
CGTAGGTCTCAGAAAACCCAGAAGGAATCTCCAGACATGCATTGAAGAACTTTGCATATAAACCCTAAAATCTACTCCTTAAGTTGTACTGCCAAAAATGGCAAGTTGTCTGTTCTAGCTCAAAATTTGCAGACAAGCAGCTTGACATGTTCTGGATGTAGTGTGACTAAGAGAACTTCAGAAGTGCTGAGAGAACGCCCCGAATTGAACACTTATTAAAAATAGTAAGTTGTCGGAATTCACTGAAATTTTGCTGGGGACCTGCTGGGAGTATGCTGACTGCAATGCCAAGGTTAGATTTCAACTTGATTACTCCATTTGACTTCAAATTGACTAGAAAAGTACAAACCCTAATTCTCAGACTTGGCCAAAATTTCATGTTTAAGCTCAAAGGCGAGCATACCTCGGAAAGACAGACAACAGAAGAGACAGAGAGAGAGAGAGAGAAAACCAAAGCCAAAAGATGAGGAACGGAGTAAAAATTAGGGGGTCCCCATTTTGAATGGGGTGATGTGTGAAAAGGTCACTACACAACATACCAAAACCCTATACTTGTACCCAACCCCATAATAGAACCGGCAACTTTGCTCAATTTCCTATGGGAAGGTGGCATCATTCTGCAGACCACACCACCTTAATTTATTAATCCATCAAGGGAAGCAGGCAATAGTATTGATGGGACATAAACTAACAGTGCAATGCCTGCAGTATTATTGCTTAACATTTCTGCTTGCGAGCCTACAAATGAATGTTATTTCTCTGTTCTGATGTCTTCAATAGTTTTGCCACAGCCATACTTTCTTTGATTCAGAGGGTAATTACTATGGATCATGTGGGAATGCCCCTGGTGAGACCATATTGTCACAGTGCCAGATGGCAAGAGGACACTTCAATCTTCTGCAACCTTGTTTACAAAGTTTCTAAGGTTGACACACCAAGCTCTACAGTTTTTTTTTTTAATGTTGTTCATTTTGAGGTCCTCTCTCTGAATCCTACAGGGAAGAGAACTAAAGCATCATTAGAGGGGGAATTATGTGTCAAGATGGAGGCATAGATCTTTGACCTGGTTTTGAGAGAATGGATTCAGATAATGGTTGTAGACAAGAAGGAAATCAGTAAAAATTCCTTTACAAGACAAGTCCTTGAAGCTGGATAAGTACATAATGCTCTATCCTCATGACAATCACATCAAGTTCATGGAAATCCCGGCATATAATGTGGACAAGGCTTACACCCATATAATGGAGCTGAGTAAGCTACAGAACAACCTGAGAGGCCTCATGGAAGAAATTTACAAAATGCTTAATAACACATATTATCGAATGTAGAGGATGGAAATACTGGCTACAAAGGTACTGGGATTCACTAAGTCCTCCAACTTTCTCCAATCTCACAGTATACCATATAAATTTTTTGTCATTTAACTTTGCTTTGAAATTGGCATATAATATTATAATATCATGATTTTATGAAAATATCCATGGTCCTCAATCAAGGGCTTTCACTGTCAAATTGTTTAATGGTTTCAATCCTGATTGCAGCCTGTATTCTCCTGTCAGCCAAAGGAGGTTGGTTATATATATTAATAATATTATAGACAGTAGTTTGACTGTGTTACATAGGGACATTATAGTATATCATAAATCCAACTTTTTTAAAAAGATGAACCATTTACAACCAGTGTATTCATCCTGCCTTCATCTTGCAGCATGAATCATTGTTGTGAACATCTTGATCAGTCTTTCAAGGGTCTGGAAGCCCAACAGAACCCCCATTTACCAATTGAAAGAACATAAAATTCCATGCAAATGTTCCTTTGCGAGGAGCTTAGATTTTTTCCATATTATTTAAGTAGAGCAGGTGTGAACCTAACACGTTTCAAGAAATGGCCAGAAAACCAGAGAGGATTATTGCAGCTGAATGTGCTGTCAAAAAATATTCTCATACTAGCAATACCAATCATTGCCTTGTCATCTTTTTATTCAGTTTTCTTGACAAAAAGTGACCAAACATGTCGACAAAAGAATGTGGGACGGAAAGAACATAAATCTAAACTCTCAATATACCTGGCAATGTCAAGAGCAAATTTCACTACAGTAAGTGCATCAAGTCTCCCTTTTCTCTTCAAAATATCATCCAAGTTCCCCTGTCAGGAAACAAAAACTCATACTTAAAGAGTATACTTATTTGATTCCAATTAAAATTATTTACAGCTATTCCAGAATACTGCAGTAGATAATTGTTATACACATAATTCAATTTGTGTATACAATAAAATTTAGATAAGAGATTTACATTGGGGAGATACTCAGTAAGAAAAATCAGGCGTTCATTGTCATTCACCACACCAAAAAACTGAGCAATGTTTGGATGACGTAGAGTTTTCCATAATTCAATCTCCTTTCTAAAGCTAGACCTGAAGTTCCATAAATAAGAATAAACCATGAAAATTCTCAGATTTACTGTACTTTTAAGAAGATAAAATTGTTAAGTTTTTCGATTTTCATTGTCCTCCTCAATAGACATTCTAATTGTACTTCAAAAAGGATACAATTTTATGGTATGAGAAGTTACAAAAATATGTGTATCTTCTCACCTTACCAATCATCATGTGCCATTGTACCTAAAACTAAAAATTGTATAAAATAAAATTGAAAAGTACATTATGTCAGTTAAATGCATTTGATAAGTGCTTTTGATATGATCTACGTTTCAGCAGAAATTTAATTAAACTCAAGAAAGTAGCAGAGAGTTGCTTGTTATTGAGGACTATGTCCACAAGACTATTGCACTAAAAAGACAATGTCCATGCTTCGCTAGAGGTCCTTCCCTTGCTTCTCTTTTATAAAAGTTGAAGATTATATTAACAATAAGAGAGTGTTACATCAGACATAGGCCACTCCCTCACTTGGATGGCAGTAGTTAGATGTTGTGGTCTAATGTGTTTAGCCACTTTTGATTTACCATCTCTTGCTTTGTTTCTTTTCCTTTTTCTTTACAGTCATAACTTAAGGTCCTCTTACTCTAGATCTTCTCATTTGTAACTGGTTATACATTGAATCCCATTGACCTATGTTTGTCATTTGTGGACATTAATGCTATTTATTTCATCCTTTCTTGCTTTCTCCAAAGAAGTAGAAATTACCAGAGATACAAAAAAAATTGGAAGCCTTGTAATTCCCATTTGACTTAGAACAAACTCATGTTTATAGAATCAAGTAATTATTTTGATTTACATGTGAATTAGAAGACGTTCCTAATTGTTTCATGAAAAGATATGTATATTGATATGAGACAATCATCATCCATTTTATTTGAACTATAATTTCATAGTGCAGCTGAATGAACTCACCTTATCTTGGGTCTAGAAGCAATAGAGGCTCGAATAGTTTTTGCAGCAACATCAACACCACGCCACCTCACCAAATAAATCTCTCCATAAGCACCCTATCAACCATCTATTACTTTACTTCATTTATCCTTAACAAAAAAAGCTAGAAAAAGGCACAAAGAAATCAGCATATGATGTCATAATACCCAATCAGCTATTTAGTCATTAAAAGTAAAAGGATATAAGAATAATTGGCTTTTAATCATCCTTTGCACTTCCAAAATTACATTATAATGAGGGCTAAATTATTAAAAAGATAAAGGTGACCTTTTAGTCCTTGGCCCAACCAGCATGCTTAATAGAGGATAGATTGAACAGATAAGAGCATTTCCTTTTGCCTCAAGGTGATGCATAAGACATCTTGATCCATCAAGAATAAATCAGTGAGCTACTTTGCAGCTTACCAAATCCAGATTATTAAAGAAAATTCAACCAGTTGGAATCTTTGTGCTGAATTAAGACTTGGAATAAAACTAAAAGTGAACTTTGACAATTTCACTCTGAAAATGCATCTGCAAATATGATTTATAGAACAGAAAAACTTTATTTCAAAGATCAAGAACAAAAACCATGCTGCAATAGAATGACAATAAAATGTACCCAGTACCAATTCAACTTGATATAAAAGTTTCTTAATTTGAAAAGCAATAAAGCATGTTCTAGAGACACAATATTGCAATAAATTTTACAATTACCCACAATGAAATATTGAATTTTCCAAAGATGGGTGTCTTACACGGAGGACCAACTTTCTTCAAAGCATAATTAGAAGAAACCAATAATTATAGAATCACAATGAATGCATATAGCCTTCTTAATAATGAGAGGAAAAAACAAATAACAAATCCTGTTGGATAAATTCACGAACCAAAAGAAGAGAGGTGGTGGAAGAGTTGAGAACAAAGGTCCTGTTGTGCAGAGGGACTATCAGCAAGCGTTGGTAAAAGTAACTCTTGCTCATTTTGATGGGAGTGATAAGTGCATTGCTCAAGTTGTCCCTAAGACTAATGCCAAAGGAGGATGCAATCAAATTTGCTATGTTGTGTTTGGATGGGGCAGCCCATGAGTGGTGGTACCATGGCTTGGTAACACTAGGCCATAATCTGATTACCACCTATGATGAGTTCACAAACAAGCTCATAGAATGATTTGATAAGACCCTAAGATGCAATTTAGGGAGCTTTCCCAATTGATACAACATGCCATGATTGAAGCCTACATTTTTTATTTTCAAAGACTCTCCGTCATGGTCCCTAACATCACAGAGAGAAGACTTATAGACCAACTCTCTAGGAAGCTATAAGGAAACCAAGGAGCATGGAGCTTGCTGCTCCAAGGAGAAGATTTCAACCAAGGAACCTCCAACACAAGAAGGACAAGAAGCATTTTCGCAAAAGATTCAAATCAATCCAAAAAGTTTCCATCAAAAATGGATGAAGACCTTTGAAATGAGCTGAGGAAGAAATTATGTTTTACTTGCAAAAAACCATGGGCCCCAGGCCATAAGTGCTTTGAAAAGGGAAAAGTTCATCATCTAGAAGTGTATTAAACTGATGAATCTACATCAGAAAAATCAGAACAACAATGTAATATAGAGGAAAGTGAAGAGGAGATATCAAAAGAGTTTGAAGAAGAGAAAGAAAGTGAAGGCACCCTTGCCATACTTTCTAGTTTCCAAAAGAATGAGCCTTTTAAAGTCTGTGGAGTTCTCTGTGGGAAATAAATCTTTCTCTCATTGACAATGGTGCTACACATAATTTCATTGATGAAGGAGTTGCTGCTCGTAGAGGACTCAAGACTAAAGATTTTGAAGGTTTCAAAGTCATAGTAGCTGATGGTTTTACTCTCACATGCACAAGGAGAATACCTCAAATGAATCTTTAATTGGGTAACTATGAAGTTAAAGATGACTTCTATGTAGTAAGCATTGGTGATGCGGATGTAGTCCTTGGCATCCAATGGTTGAGATCTTTGCAAGAGATCATCCTAAATTTGCAAACTATGGAGTTGAAGTTCCAATCAGATGGAAAGAAAGTGGTTTTGAGAGGGATGTCCAATGAAAGTCCATGTGTTGCCACCTACAAGCAGATGGAGAGGTTGATTCTCCATTACCAAGTTGAGTGGGTAGTAGAGTGTATTATCATTCCTACCATTCCTCAAGAAGAAAAGAGGAATTATCATCTAGATGTGCAAGCTTTGTTGACTAAGCGAAGTAAGATTTTCAGTGGCATTCCACTTGGAAGGCCTCCTAAAAGAGGCATTGAGCATTTGATAGAGTTGGAAAAGGGAGCCAAACCTGTCATCACCACTCCTTATTGGCATCCCAAGAGACATAAAGATGAGATTGAGAAGAAATCAAGGAGCTCTTTGAGATGGGACATATTTGTCCAAGTAAGAGCCCATTTGCATCTTCAATTGTGTTGGTGAAAAAGAAGGATGGGACTATGAGCATGTGCATAAATTACATAGCTCTTAATAAGAAGACCATAAAGAATTGGTACCCCATACCGAGGATTGATGAGTTACATGGAGTAGTCTACTTCTCAAAGATGGATTTGAGATCTGGTTACCGTCAAATAAGAGTTCATGAGAAAGATATTGAGAAGATTGCTTTCAGATGCCACTTTGGGCATTATGAATTCCTGGTTATGCCTTTTAGCTTAACGAATGCTCTTGCAACATTTCAGTCTTGCATGAACTAAGTGTTCAATAAGCAACTCAAAAAATTGTTTTGTGTTTTCTAATGATATCTTCATTTTCAATAAAACTTGAGAGGAGCCCATGAGGTATTTGGATGAGTTTTTGGGTATCCTTAAGGCTGAATCTTTATTTGCTAAGGAATCCAAGGGCGAATTTGGAATGAAAAAACTCTTATTCCTTGGTCATGTGATCAACTCAAAAGGGGTAAGTGTCAAACAAGAGAAGGCCAATTAGAACAAGAGAAGGTCAAGGCAATTTTAGTTTGGCCTCCACCTACAAATCTCTCTTAGTTGAAGGGTTTCTTTTCCCTTTATGGATTCTATAGAAGATTTGTGAAAGGCTTTTCACAATTGGCTTCTCCACTTATTGATCTTACCAAAAACGAGACATTTGTATGGTCTAATGCAACACACAAATATTTTGATCAGTTCAAGCAAACCATGAGCACATGTTCTATTTTGGCCATACCCGATTTCTCCAAGCCCTTTGAGCTTGAGTGTAATACATCTAGTGAAGGAATAGGTGTTGTTGTAAAGCAAAATAAGCACCCTATTGCCTTTGAAAGGAAAAAATTGAGATGAGGAGAAAGGAGTTTCTCAATTTATGATAAGGAGATGTTTGCCATAATGCACACCTTGGCAAAGTTCAGGCAATATTTGGTTGGTGGTAAGTTTATTGTTAAAACTAATGATAATAGTCTCAAGGTTTTCCTTAATCAGAAGGATCTCAATGATAGACAACAAAAATGGGTTAGTAAGCTACAATCTTACAATTTCAACATTGAATATGTCAAAGGGAAGACAAACATTGTGGTTGAAGCATTGTCAAGAAGTCCACATTTGAGTTCCATGATAGATATTACTACTGATTGGAAGGAGTAGAATTTTGTAGAGTATGCTAAAAACCCCTTTGCCACTAGTATTTTGGAAGGTACTTTGTAGGATGAAAGATACAAAGTGGTGAATGAACTTATTCTCCACAAGGAAAGAATCTTCCTAGTACCTGAATCAAGGCTCAAAGTGAGGATTTTAAGGACTTTCCAAGACACCCCCTTGGCTGGTCACCAAGGTTTTTTCAAGATTTACAGACAGATCCGTAAAAATGACTCATGGAAAGGACTTAAGGATGAAGTCCTTAAGTATGTTAAAGAATGTCAAGTGTGTCAACATAATAAAAATGGGCACACCATTCTTGTTGGTTTTTTCCCAATAAAAAATGGGAAAGTATCTCAATGGAATTCATTATTGGTCTTCCAAAGGTGCAAAAAAGGGATTGTATCTATGTTGTTGTTGATAGATTGATTAAATTTGCACATTCATTTGCTATTTTTGTGGTGTTTACAGCAACTCGAGTGGCTGATTTGTTTTTTAGAGAAGTGTTCAAGTTGCATGGTATGCCAAAAAACATTGTGAGTGATAGGGACAACAAGTTCCTAAGTTTATTTTGGCAAGATTCATTCAAATTGAGTGGGACTGAGCTCACTCTTTGCACCAGTTATCGCACACAAATAGATGGGAAAACATAGACTATTAACAAGTGGTGGGAAACTCGAAGGTTGCCTCAAAAATTGTTGAAGGGCAACAAAAAGCTTGGTTAAGATAGCTTCATTTGGGTGAGTACTATTATAATTCTACTTATCACATGTCTATTAGGATTTCTCCATTTATTGCATCGTATGGGTAGGAAGCTCTTAGCTTCATTGACTTATTGTTTGGTGATAGTAGAGTGCCCCAAGCTAAGAATTTGTTGCAGTAGAGTCAAGACATAATGAAATCCTTGAAGGACAACCTCCTACATGCTCAAAGTCAGCAAAATTTGTATGCATATCAACACCATATGGAGCATGCATTCGAAATTGGAGATATGGTCTACTTGAGGTTGCATCCCTACAAACAATCCACTCTCCAGAAGAGAGGATCAACAAATATGAAAGGCACAATTCTATGGCACATTCAAAATCTCCTAGAGGATTGGAAAAGTGGCTTATGAGTTAGAGGTACCTGAGAGTAGTGTTGTGACCTTTTTCACACATTGCCCCATTCAAAATAGGGACCCCCTAATTTTTGCCCCATTTTGGTCTTTTGGCTTTGGTTCTCTCTCTCTCTCTCTTTCCGTCTCTTTCTGTTGTCTGCTTTTCGGGAATGTGCCTGCCTTTGAGCTTAAATGTGAAATTTTGGCTAAGTCTGAGAATTAGGGTTTGTATTTTTCTGGTTAGTTTGAAGTCAAATGGAGTAAGCAAATTGGAATCTGAGCCTCGCGTTGCAATTAGCATGCTTCCAGTAGGTTCCCAGCTAAATTTCATCGAATTCCGACAACTTACTATTTTTAGTAAGTGTTCAATTCAGGGTGTTCTCTCAACGTTGTTGAAGTTCTCTCAGTCACACTGCATCCAGAACATATCAAGTTATTTGTCTACAAATTTTGAGCTGAAACTGATGACTTTCTATTTTTAGCAAGTTCGCCTTCAAAATTTGTTTTTAGGGTTTATATGCGAAGTTTTTCAATGCATGTCTGGAGATTATTTTTGGGTTTTCTAAAACCTAAGCAATGATATAACTTGCAAAATGAGATGATGACTTTAAGAACTCAGCCTTCGGAGGCTATTTTTGGGGTTTGCATGTTGAAATTTTCTTTGCATGTCTGGACATTCTTTGTGGGTTTTTCGAAAGCTTCGCAGTGGTATAACATGCAAACTAGGATCAGGACTTTTTCCTTATGGGTTTTTCAAGAGCTACGTAGTGATGTGACATGCAAGCGGAGATGGTCACTTTTCAGAGACTTACTATTTTTAGCAAGTCCATTCCGACAACTGCCTAGCACATCTGTATCACAAACAGAGCAAAGTGCAAAAAAAACGGAGTCAAACGGAGGTCATTTGATCGACATGCAAGTCAAATTAGGGTTTTGAGCTTCGGGGCCCAAAATGAGGGGTAAAATGCCAGAATTTTCGAAAACCAATGTATCCCACTGCGATTAGTATCTTTCAAGCTATCCACCAGTAAAATTTGAAGGCAATCAAAGCACTTAATATTTATAGTAAGACACTTCTAAAATAAGCTATAAATAGTAAATCAACAGCAGGCACCAGTGTGAACGGGCAAGTCTACCGATGAGGGTCACACCATCCAAATTTCAAGTCAAATGGAGTTGGGGAAGTCATGAAATTGAGCAGTTACTATAAATAGTAAAACACCTTTAGAAACAGGCTATAAATAGCAAGTCAGCTCGAGACGGCAGTGTGAACAGATCACTTAGGTCATGAAGGTCCTGTGCTTAAAATTCCAAATCAATCCAAGCTTCAGAAAGGTGAAAATCAAGACTTACTAAATATAGTAAATCAAGAGTGAGCAAGCTGGAAAAACGCCTAAGTCTGAAGAACTTCCTCCTTGACCCCCCAAATGTGCCCTGTTCTAAGGCTAGTGATGAAAAATTTTCCAAGGAAAAGTCTGTCTTGCTTGACCCCTAAAATGCACCCTCATCAAGCCAAGGTGATGAAAAATGTTTAAGTCTGGAGTTAAGTCCAGTAGGACCCCTCAAATGCGCCCTCATGTTAGCTAGTGATGAAAAAGTTTCTAAGGCATGAAGTTTATCCTCCTCCTACCCCTAAATGTGTCCAAGAAGAGGAGGATGAGAAAGTTTCTAAGACAAGAGTTAAATCCTCCTTGGGGTCCAAAATGCGCCCATGCTAGGAAAGAGGTCATGGCAAGTCTTAAGGCGTTGAAGTAAATCCTCCTACACATGTGAAATGCGCCCATATGGGCTAGGAAAAAGACAAAAGAGTTGACTTCCTCTTTGACCCTTTGAATGCGCCTAAGATGAAAGTGAAATGGGGTAAAGTTGTTAAGTGAAGTAAATCCTCCTACACATGTGAAATGTGCCCATCTCTAAGGTGAAGAGGAAGTTACCAAGGCGTCAAAGTTAAATCCTCCATGACTTGCCAAATGCGCCCATATGGGCTAGGAAAAGGACAAAAATGTTGACTTCCTCCTCCACCCTTTCAATGCGCCCATGTTGGAAGCAAGGTCAAGACATAAGCTAAGGCGTTGGTGTTAAGTCCTCCTCCATATGCTAAATGCGCCCAAGTCTAAGGTGGCTAAGGAAAAGTTTCTAAGTGTTAATTCCTGCTTAGTATGTGAAAAGTTTCTAAGTGTTAATTCCTGAGTATTGAAGATGTTAGCTCTGAGAAAAAAATTATCTAAGGCATGTGAAATCCTACTTGACCCCTATATGCACCCATGCTTGGGATAAGATTTAAATTTTTTCTAAGTATTGAAATTTATTTCTCCTCCTAAGGAAAATACGCCCAAGCTTGTAAGGTGATGAAATTCCCTTGAGGCATGAATAAAATTGACAAAGATATGTCAGAAGGTGCCAGCTTCACGAAATTTATGAAGATTGTCAAGACAGAGCAAGAAAATACGCCCAGATATGAAGGATGAGAATAAATTTGATTGAAAACTGTTTTTCTAAGGTTAAAATTCAAAAAAATTAAATGTACCCCTTCATTTGTAGACCCATGGATTCGACGCTTTTTGAAGGGAATTTTCTTCTAGGTACTGGATGTCTTCGAAGAAGAATTGATTTTAAAGTCTTTCACACTTCACCAAGGCCTTCAAGATGAATATTTTCCATGGGTGCCTGAGTAATGAAATTCGCTAAGTAAAAATTTAAAAAATTTAAAAGGCAGAAAGAATAAAATGTGTTGTTGAAATAAAATGCCTCGGATGATGAATTTGAAGTTGATTGCCTAGGTGAATTTGATCAAATTCTTCATGGAAGTAATCTTCTTGAGCCAGAGATGAATAAAATCAAAGTTGTCAGAGCTTCAGCTGGTGAAGTGAATTTCTTAAAGATATAGTTGAAGTTAATATTTTCATAAAAATGAATTAAAAATGCTAAGTACGCCTTGACCAGTGAAGTGAATCTTTTGAAAATTCTAGAAGGTCAAATATTATGGATGTCGAATGCCAAGTGTTACAGCTGCCTAAGGAGGGAAATTCGAATACTGGCTAAAGATAGCTTCTTCTAGAAATCGACTTGGCTATATGAACAGTGAAGTTATGTTATTTTCTCCACAAGCTGACAAGTTCGATTTGAGCTCTGAAGTGAAAGAAGGTTGTGTTGTGACCTTTTCACACATCACCCCATTGCAAATGGGGACCCCCTAATTTTTGCTTTGTTCCTCGTCTTTTGGCATTTTATTCTCTCTGTTTCTCTCTTTCTGCTATCTGCCTTTTCGAGGATGTACCCGCCTTTGAGCTTAAACGTGAAATTTTGGCCAAGTCTGTTGAATTAGGGTTTGTATTTCTCTGGTTAATTTGAGGTCAAATGGAGTAAGTTGAAATCTGAGACTAACGTTGTTGTCAGCATGCTTCCAGCAGGTTCTCAGCTAAGTTTCATCAAATTTTGGCAACTTACTATTTTTAGTAAGTGTGCAATTCAGAGCGTTTCCTCAGCACTATTGAAGTTTTAACAGTCACACTGCATTCAGAAGATGTCAAGCTGCTCATCTGCAAATTTTGAGCTGAAACGGACAACCTACTATTTTTAGCAAATTCAGCATCTAGAGCAGATTTTAGAGTTTATATGCAGAGTTCTTCAATGCATGTTTGGAGATTCTTTCTGGGTTTTCTGAAACCTTCGTGATGGTATAACATGCAAAATGATATGATCACTTTTAGTATTCAGCCTTCTAAGGCTATTTTAGGGTTTGCATGTTGAGATTTTCTTTGCATGTCTGCATATTCCTTGTGGGTTTTTTGAGACCTTCGCAACGATATAACATGCAAACCAGGATCAAAACTTTTTCAGAAGCCGTCTTCGGACGCTATTTTTAGGGTTTGCATGTCAGAGGTTTCAGGGCACGTCGAGTGATTCTTTGTGGGTTTTTCAAGAGCTACGCAGTGGTGTGACATGCAAAGCAAAATGATCAATATTCAGTGACTTACTATTTTTAGCAAGTCCATTCAGACAGCTCCCTCCCAGCGCATCAGAACCTCAAGCAGGGCGAAGTGCAACAGAAACGAGGTCAAACGGAGGTCGTTTGATATACATGCAAGTCAAATTAGGGTTTCTAGCTTCGGGACCCAAAAAGAGGGGTAAAAAGTCAGAATTTCCGAAAACTGGTGTATCCCACTGCGATCAGCATCTTTCAGGCTATCCACCGGTAAAATTTGAAGGCAATCGGAGCACTTACTATTTATAGTAAAGTGTTCCAGAAACTGGCTAAAAATAGTAAATCAGCAGCAGGTGCCAGTGCCAATGGCAGGTCACCCGATGAGGAGCACGTCATTCGAATTTCAAGACAAACGGAGTTGTGGAAGTCTCAGAAACGAGCAGTTACTATAAATAGTAAACCACCTTCAGAAATGTGCTATTTTTAGCAGGTCAGCTTAGGATGCCAGTGTGAACAGGCTGACAAGGTCATGAGGATCTTATGCTCAAAATTTCAAATTGATCTGAGCTTCAGATATGCGAGAATCAGGGGACTTACTATATATAGTAAGGTATGGAGAAGCTGGCATAAGGAAAGAAAAACGCCTAAGTCTAAACAATATCCACCTCCTACCTCCAAATGCGCCCTCAAAGAGAAATGAAGTTTGATGGAGATAAATTGTCTAAGTTAAAGTTTCATCCTACTCCCTAGGCCAAATGCGCCCACTTCAAGTCAGGCATGCAAAAAAAAATCGAAGTATTGAATCTCATCCTCCATGACATCCCAACTGCGCCCAACCTGCCTTGATGCCTTGGAAAAATTCTAAGTGTTGGAGATGTCCACCTGCCACCCTCAGATGCCCCCACTTCAGTTGGAGAAGTTAAGGAAATTTCGAAGACATGGCATATATCCACCTCCATAGGTTAAATGCGCCCATGTCAAGAGGAGAAAGTGAAAAAGCTTCTAAGGCATGAATCTTATCCTACTGACCCCTCCAAATGTGCCCTCATTATCAAGCATGCAAGGAGAATCTAAGGCGTTGGAATGAAGTTAAGTCCTACAGCCCCCTTGAAATGCGCCCATACTTGAAGTCAAAGTCAACCTGAGTATCTTAAATGCGTCTAGGATAGGGGTGAAGTTGATAGATAAAGAAGAGTTAAGGCGTTGATGTTTCATCCTTCACCTCATATGAAATGCGCCCATGCCAGCCAAGAAAAGACAAATATTAAATCCTCTTGCCCATGCAAAATGTGCCATGCTAAGTCAAGAAGTCAAAGGAATTAACGCGTTGAAGGCTAAATCCACTTCACTATGCTAAATTCGCCCATACATGCTAAGAAGAGGACAAAATGTTGACTTTCTCCTCTCTCCTTTGAATGCGCCCAAATGAAGACATGTAAAGACAAGGTGTATGCATGCAAGCAAGTGGAAAAGGACAAACATATACATGCAAGAGGAATCTAGGACGTCCAAGACAAAGATGGGGACAAATAAATTCCAACTCAAGGTAGGATGCTAAATACGCCAAGTTCAAGGTGAGTCAAGATGAAAGTAAAATGGGCTAAATAAAGATTCCTCTCAATGTGCCAAATGCGCCCATGTTGGAGATGAAATGAGAAAATATTCAAAGGCATTGGAAATTTATTCCTCTTAAACATGCAATATGTGCCCAAGTCCAAAATGATTCTAGAAAAAGGTTGACGAATTCCTCCACCCTAGGCTAAATGCGCCTAGTGTGAAGAAAGATAGTGGGAAATAAAATGCTAAGTATTCAAAATTCCTTCCAGACCTCCAAATGCGCCCATGTTCATTGAGACAATAAATTTTTTCTAAGGCATAAAATTCCACCTCTAGAGGAAATCACGCCTGAGCTTGACAAAGGTGATGAAATTTATTAAGGCATGTATGCAAATGGCAGGAGAAGGTCCAAAATGCGCTAACTGGCAGGAGGATGAATTTTAAATTTTCCTAAGTGTCAAAAGGCAAGAAAATTCACCCAGATGTGAAGAATAAGAGTAGACTTTGATTGAAAAATATTTTTCTAAGGTTGAAATTCAAAAAAATTAAATGTACCCCTTCGTTTGTAGACCCATGGATTTGGTGCTTTCTGAAGGAAATTTTCTTCTAGGTATTGGACGTCTTCGATGAAGAATTGATTTCAAGGTCCTCCACAACTTGCCAAGGACTCCGAGGTGAATATTTTTTTGATGGGCACAGGGTTGATGAATTTCCTAAGGAAAATTTGAAAAACTTTCTAAGGTAAGGAATAAAATGTGTTGAAAACACCTTAGCGGGTGAATTTGAAGTTGGGAGCCTAGATAATTTTTGATAAAATTCCTGATGAAAACATTTTGCTCGAGCCAGGGTTGGATCAAATGTCAGAGTGAACGCCTCAGCCGGAAAAGTGAAGAAGATGTAGTTGAAGCTAACACTCTCAAAAGATGATTTTAAAAGTGCATCTCTTAAATACGCCCTTGAAGAAGTTGAGAATTTGTCTAAGGCATTGGAATATGATGTACAGGTGTTATATGCCCCAGCTTACAAACGTTGAAAAATCATGAAGAAAGCAAAGTTGGCTAGAGAAAAACGATGAACCCTTGGATCAGAGCATGAAAATCAGATGAGTAGGGTGGTTTATATTATGAAGTGTTATGGTGCTCTTCTCCTTGCTTGTTTTGCAGGAGGAACGTCGAGACCAAGCGGTGATGAATTGAAGTGATGAAGCAAATAGTCCAAGATGATAGAATCATGAAGCAAGTACTTGGAAGAAATGGCAAAGTGTTGGAATTTCTCCTCAAAGACCCAATATGCACCAAACGCAGTCGGGCGATTGGCAAGCGTGAATCCAAGAGAGTCTTCCAAGTTCGGAATGAAGGAAAAGATGAAGGCTCAGGCGTTGTCAAACAAGTCAAAAGGTTGCCACCTTGAAGTCAGATCAAGAACGTGCCTGTCATACCAGTCCAAGAAGTTGAAGCAGTGTGAAAGCGTTTCCGGGCTGGAATCTTCTAGAAGATGGTGGCCATTACTTGCTCATTTATTACCCCACTCTTCTTTGTGGCGGTTTTTAGGGTGAATCTTGTTTAGGGCTGAGGTGGCACAATCTGGGCCATCCAGCCGATTGTAATCTGAGCCGTCCGTTGGACTTGGCTAGCTATATAAAGGGGCATCCCCCCTCATTTGTATCATTACACAGTAGAGCTTAGAGATCAGGCTAGAGAGTAGAGCAAAGACACTTTAGTTGAAATATCTTAGCATAGCGTAGTTTGAAGGAGAAGGAAAGTTCTCCTTTGAAAACTTTGTAAGAGATTGTTTTGAAAAACTATTGTAATAAAAGATCTTTCATTGAATGGTGAATTCATCTTTGTTATGAGTAGCTAGCAAGATTTCTTCATCCCTTTGACTTCAAGTAGCATAAAGTAGCGCAATTTTCATTTCATGCAAGTAGATTTTAGCTGTGGATTTGAGGTATTGATCGAGGCAACTTTGTTTTCATCCATACCACTAGCAGCTTGCTGACGGCAGGTTTTCCTTGTGTGGTCAACTGGAGCATTTTATGAGCCTAACTTCAATTATAATTTACATCTTGGTATGCGTCATCTTGACGGTATCTTGTGTTGGATTGTAACTTGAAAATTTCTTGCTCTCCCCTTGAAGATTGCACCAACTTTGTGTAAGCTGTCCAACATGAGGTGGAGCAGAGTTTGGTTGAAGTCTGCCGAAATTGATTCCACGTCCCGTCCTTAGATAGAATTTAGATTTTCTTATCCCTATACTCATTTACATTCAACATATTTCTAGTTAGTTTTAGGAAAATTCATACCTCAACGTCAAATCATTCGCACAAAATTCCCTTCCAATCATCCATTTGTTGTCAACAGCAAACCTTAAGAACAGTTGTGTAAGTCCCCTCGTGAAAAACAACATATCACAACAAACCAACTGAGGGTATTCCAAAGCATTTCGGAACCTTGGAGTTGAACATGCGATCTTTCTTGCAATCTTAGCGCACGAAATACTTTGATCAAGAGAGAATGGAGTAGCCTTCAGATTACTTTGTTCTACTAATTCGTGCAGTCACAAAAATCACATCAACAGGTTGCAGTACAAGTGAGTAGTTGAGTGCTAAAAGTTTGAATTTGGGCTCTAGTTGTGAAAGTGTTGAAGCTGAAGTTGAACTTTGAGAGTGAATAAGTTTGAAGCTGGGAACTGGCTGAAGTGAAATTGGCCGATTTTCTCTAAGTGCTGAAGTTGCTGAAACTAGCTTGAAAGTTCGAAGTTTTGTTGCTGCATTGAAGAGTTGAGGTTTGAAGATAAAATTTAGTGCTGAAGCTCCTCATTTTTCAAAAGTCGACTGGCAGCCCCAATGTGATTTTATTTTTCTAAGTTAAATTGCTGATGACTATTTGTTGTTTTTGCAGGATGGCTGAAGTAAGAGCCACTGGCAAAGATAATAATGTTGGATCCAGCAAAGCAAATGCATCCAGGCAGACTGTTATTAAGAAGCTGAGCAAATCATTCTTGCCAGAGTCGAAATTCTCTTCGAAGTTGGGCAAGTTGGCTAATACAAATTTGGGCTCTTTCAACATGGAGGCTTTCAAAAGTCAAATGATGGGAGTTGGAAGCCATCGTCCTTCAATCACTTCGCACAATATCATCAGAAGTGGACTATATGCAACTGCTGGTTTCCCACCAGCAATTCAATGTCCAGAGCTAATTATGGAGTGTGCTAACTACTACGACCCTAAGCACAGATCTATTGTCTCGCCTAACAGTAGATTGTTTGCCAACCTCACGCCAGCAGCTATCGGCGAAGCATTCGGAATTCCATCACACGAGAGGATGATCTACAAGACGAGGGAACGTGCTGAGTGAATGTATGCTTCAACATTCGAGAGATGTGCTGATATGATCAACGCTCATTGGATGAACAAGCCCAAGCCCTCTCATACGAAGTTGCTAAAGCAAATAATTTCGGATGATTTCAAGCAGGAGTATTGTGACTTTATTATGATGCTCAGCAGGGTTGGAGGCTGTTCTCAAGCATTCATCTTTGAGCCTTGGATGTTCTATTATATCAACCTCATACTAGAAGGAAAAGAACATATCAACTGGGCAATGATGATTAGTGACAATTTGCATGAGCAGGTCCGGAGTTTGAGGAGGGCGAAGATGCTTTCAATGGGGTCATCCATCGTCTACATGTTGGCTCATATGACGAAGTACAGGGGAATATCATACAAGGAACCAATTGGACATGGATCTCATCAATTTAAAATTCATGAGGCTTGTCCACAGCTGCACCTAAGAAGCACGTCCCATTACAAGCGAGTCAATGATGCCTTCACTATGCACATAACGAGATCACTTCAGCAAAGAACCCATCACAGGATCTCAAAGAAAGCTCAAGAATTGATAGAAAGGTATGGTTGTTGGTTTATCCAATTTCCAAAATTTACTTACATTAGGCTGCAAGGGTTTTCTTCATACCTGTATAGATTGCCCAAGTACCCAACAAACAAGATTTTGATGTTAGAGATGTCTAGGCAACTCATTTCCTATGATAAGATTCAGAAGAGAAAAAAGAAGGGAGGCCTTGACTTCCCAATCATCATGGGGAATTCAGACGAAGTGTGTCCTTCACTTCAGGGAGCCAAGGAAGCTGAGAACGAACTTCAATTCTTCCACTTTTCTTATCACACCAGCAGGCAACATTATGACCCCCACAACAATATTAGATGGATACTGTCAGAAGAGTTCAGGCACAAGGCAAATATCGAGGATTACTGGGATGGTGCATTGGATGAGGCAGAAGTCAGGAAAAGGATGTTCTCAAGGCTACCGCTGAGCATGATTAGGGAATGTGAGATTATTCCCATACCAAACCAGGTGGACAAGGACATGAATGTTCTTCATCCGGATGATGAGGAAATGAGCAACACGCCACTTCCACTCCCAGATTGGTCAAAGCCAAAGATTGCAGATTTGGACACACTTTGTATACTAGTCTTGACATTCACCAGGGGATGGGTTGAAAGACATGTGAGTCGGCTTAAGAGCAGGCCAATTCCCTTGACTTACAATTTGATGGGAGATCACAGGACGCCAACTGCTACCAAGAGGAAGCAGGTTGCTCGGGCTCCAAAGTCTCAAAGGAAAGAGCCAGTTCATCCAGAGCCTCCGAGAATTGTGGTAGAATCACCTATGCCATTGGAGACACGTTCCCCAAGCATCCAGGAGGTTTCACTATTTGCTGATTAGACAAATGTATTGAATCAAGAACAGGAGTTACATGAGGCAAATCAACCACCACGAAGAGAATCAGTTGGCCAGAGTGTCAATGCACCCACTAGAGATAACCAACAGGAGGAAGATGAGGAAACTGCTACAGATACACACTTCCAGCATGAGCTGGAGGTTGCTCTAGAGGATGATACAGTTACAGGATAGGAGGCCCAAGTTTCAGGAGATACTCAGCCCATAGAGGCTAGTGAGCCTCGCTAGAATGAAGTTAGAGAAGAAATCTGTGAGGAAGAAGCAAGGGATGAGCAACCATTTGTCATGCAACAGGTAGTACCTAATTGGCTTAGAGATAGGATGAGGAGGAGCCCCAGTGAAGAGGTTGATCCAGCAGTAGAGATGGAAGAATTCTTGAGTAGGATTAGTGCAATTCCAACAAAGAAGAGAGCTAGAAAGTTTTTGAAGATCTCAACAGATGAGGATGGCTCTCGCACCCTTCAGGTGGTTGTGCCAAGGGTTGATTGTGATCGAGATGAGGCTATACCAGAAAATTATATGATCACCACCTTGGAGTTAGGTTGCCCCGCAGGAGCACAGATAATTGAGGAGTGTGATAACTCCTATCAGACACTCAAGGATAGATTGCTGAAGACTGAGGGAAAGTACAAGAAATCAAAGAAAGAGCACAAGACTTTGATAGGCTACTTGCAGCATTTGTCTCATCCTTGTGGGCAAGAGAATTCGGCGATTGAGCTTCCAGCTGAGTTGTCTAGAGAATCAGTTAGTGGCTTGGAGGATTTGAGGAAGATGGCACAGGAGGTAGATAAGTGGGTGGCCAGTGTTCATGATGAGACGGAAAGATTTATGGAAGATCTTGCTCACGCTTATCAGCAAACTTCCAGCATTGTGGCACGGATGGACGCAGTTGGTCACACCTGGGGTGATGCTCATATCTATCAAAGCAAGGTTATTTAGCGTCTGGAGGCCTTGATGCATACTCCCTTGCAGATGTTGATTGATGGAGGAGTGATTCAAGAGGGTGATAGGTACGATTTTACCGTCTGGTACTCTTCAGTAGTCACAGGCCGTGGATTCTTTGATGCAGCACAGGCGGATTCAGCCAGAGTCATGAAGGCTATGATGAACATTATTGATGGAGTCTTGAACACCTTAGAGGCCATCTTTGCTAGGAGGCTGAATTTTGATGAGGTGAATGCTAATGGCTTGAGTAGGCTGCCACCTTTCTTTTCAGAGTTGAAGACTTTTGTTTAGAATGACTTTGAGAACACCTCCACTTTCTCCAATATTATTCAGAATACACAGGATGCTTTATTTGCTTGGAGAAGTCTTGTACGCGGCATGGGCAGGCAGTCACAGTGTTAGAGTTCCAACTTGATCACATTCCGCCAATTTCAATTCAGGAGGTTGAGGCTGTACTCGTCAGATTCATTGATTTTGCAACCAAGGAGAAGGAGAACGAAAATTCCCTTCTGGATGATTACATTCTAGATGACTGATTGTGGGAATTAATTGCCTTTGCTATTTTGGGAGTGAGTGGGAATCTTGTGATTCATTTATTGTACCACTCCCCATTCTGGCAGTTTTTAGGGTTAGGGCTGATGTGGCTTAATCTGAGCCCTCCATTTGATTTTAATTTGAGCCATCCATTAGACTTGGCCAGCTATATAAAGGGGCATCCCCCCCTCATTTGTAATTCATTAGACATTAAATTAGAGATCAGAGACTAGAGCAGAGAGACTGATAGTTGATAGCTTAGCATAGTTTGATAGCTTAGCATAGTTTGGAGGAGAAGGAAAGTTTTCCTTTGAAAACTTTGTAAGAGATTGTTGTGAAAACTATCATAATAAAAAGAAGCTTTCATTGATGGTGAATTCATCTTTCTTATGAGTAGCTAGCAAGATTTTTTCATCCCTTCTACTTCAAATAGTTTAGATTAGAGTACTTTTCATTTTCATGCAAGTAGATGTTAATTGTGGATTGTGGTATTTAATCAAGGCAACTTCGTTTTAATCCATACCACTAGCAGCTTGTTGATGGCAAGTTTTCCTTGTGTGGTCAACTGGAAAACTTTACAAGCTTAAATTCGGTTATAATTCACGTCTTGGCATGCATCGTCTTGATGGTGTCTTTATGTTGAACTGTAACTTGAAAATTCGTTGCCGCTCCCTTGAAAAGTGCACCGACTTTGTGTGAGTTGTCCAATGTGAGGCGAAGTAAAGTCTGGTTGAGGTCTGTTGAGATTGATCCCATATTCCGCCTTAGACTAGAATTTAGATCTTCAAGAACCCTACACTCTTTTCAATTCAATACATTTCTGGTTAGTTTTAGGAAAATTCATACCTCATCGCCAAATCATTTGTCTCACGAAAATCCCTTCCAATCATTAACCTGCTGTCAGCTACAATCCTAAACAATTGTGTAAGTCCCCTTGTATACACAACAAATCAAACGAACCAACTGAGGGTATTCCATAGCATTTTCGGAACCTTGGAGTTGAACGTACGAACTTTCCTGCAATCTTAGCGTGCAAAATTCTTTCATCAAGAGAGAATGGAGTAGCCTTCAGATACTTTTTTTTTCTGATTGGTGCGGTCACAAAAATCACATCAACAAGTAGCAAGGTTCACAATGTCTTCCATGTCATGCCTCAAGAAGGCACTTGGACGTAATGTAGTTGCCTCTTTTGAGTTGCCCCCTGTGGATGAAGAAGGGAAGCTTCTTTTGGTTCTAAAAGTAGTGATTGATTTTAGGGAGTGTATTTTGAGGAAGAGGGTCATTAGAGAATATTTGGTTAAGTGGAAGAATTTACCTGTGGAGGATGCTACATGGGAGACTGAGTAGATATTGCAACATCCACATTTGCAATTGCTTGGGACAAGCAATTTTGGGGAGGGAGGATTTTAATGTCTCCTTCTCATGCCTAGTTCGTTTGGTGTCAATTAGCATTTTTTCGAGTTCCTGTAGGCTAACTGGTAAGGTGAAGGTCTTGGAGAGTGCAAGCTCAATATTTTAGGGTTGATATTTGTGGAAATGAGCTCAATTGGCCATATGGATTGTCATGACGCTTTCATAAGTGTTTTTTGACTTTGGGGGTGTTCTCCAAATTGATTGGAGAGGACATCTATTTTTAGTAAGTCACCTGATTAGTGATTGTCGTTATATACATCTCTAGTATCATCTTAGTGTGATCAAAATTTAATTCCAATGATTTTTTAGTGCTTTCCACAAATTAGGTAAAATAAATTAAACATCACTTAAGTTTGTAATGTTTTATTATTAATTTGATGACTTAAGGGTAATATCATTTTGAAAAGATAATTATTTGCCTCAAAAGGGGACATCTAGGTGAGATAAGGGGGCCTTTGCATATGAGATGATATTTTATATTTCAAAAAGTCATTTTGAGAGATAAATGAATATTTTCAATTGTTAATTGGTTATTCCCTCCAAAAAAGCTATATAAGGAGGTGTTAAGCCCATTTGAAGAGATACGTTGATGAATGATGATGTTATGCTGCTGGAATGAACTTCGAGTTCTTCCAAATATTTTAAGGACAAAAATCCTCTCAATATCTCTAATTTCGAGAATGAAAACTCCCCTAGCTAGATTGGTGTGATTCCATCCAAGGATCACCATTGTTTTGGATTGAAACTTCAGTTTTTGTTTATAGTCATGGATGATTTTGATGTGTTTTAAAGTTGCAGATTGGTGAAGGTTTTTTTTGTGGAGATTACTTGAAGATTTCTTGCAGATTTTTTGGATTGTTGAAGATGATTATCTAGAGTTGGCCCTACCCTCCAAATACTTTCAGACCCACCAAGACCAAGTTGTAATGTCCACAAATTTTGGTAAAATGATTTAATTAATTTAAGTAGTCCAAAAAAATTAATATTATTTCAAAAGGATGACTTTAGTTAATTATTTTAATTAAAATAAAGAGAAAATAATAAAATATTAAAAGGTCCTTCTAGAAGCTAGGTTAGTTACAAGCTGGCTTCTTCTCGAAGATTCATTGGAAGCTTTAAACGAAGTGGAGTACAAGGCATTTGATCATCCAGTGTTGAATTGATCTTTCTTATGCTTTATGCATGTTGTACCCAAACCAAATTTTTTGCTTCATTAAGGCATTTTGCTTAAAAGAGTCTAAACCTTGTTAAAATGATGTCAAAACACAGTTTTTGGGAAAATCAAGTATGGACTTTGTGTCAGTTTGATGTTAGGAGGATATTGGTGAAATTTGAAAAAATTGAAAATTAGGGTTTTCAAGCACCCCTGTTTCAGACCATGAAACCCTAAAAATTGAAACTCATCAGAATTGACTAAAAATTGTTTTGATTGGCTTATTTTGCTTCATGATCACAATGGTGAAGTTAGTTTCAATTAAAACTCAATTTAAGTTTGGTGGGTAGTTTTCAATTTTTCGGATAGAAAGTTAGGTTTTCTAAGGTCGTCAATGGCAGATGGCCAGAGATTAGGTGTTGAAATCTAAGCCTAAAGCACTCATATGGAGAATCTGTGGCGAGATAAGTGGTAAATAATGCTTCGTCTCGAAGCATTTTTTTGCCAGGATGAAAATCATCAAAAAATTTCTAACTCTAGAGCACTAGAGCCCTTGGAGGCCAAGGGCGCCCTAGATTTTGAAGGCCCAGATTTCAATTTTGAGGTTTGTCACTTCCAAGAAGACTTGTCAGGAATATTGTTAGCTTCGTGATGAGCTATCAAGTCAACCTAAAAGATACGTCTAGCACTTGATACAGGAGATCCAACAAGAAACAAGAGGAATGAGAAAATGACTAGCACTGGAAGGAAAAGTGCAACTTTTGCAAAAGGCGCCCATCTTTTTGTGGGATCAGATGAAGGATTTTGATCAAACGACACCTAGGATGTTTGTCTCACATTTGATCAGGCTTCACAACACATCCATCAGCGGGTCAATCTAAATTGCTGAACTTCTGTAATCAAAGGTCAAACACAAGGTTAAATCTTGGTTAGAATGACAAGGAAAAGGCAAAAGCGCCCCTGTTTGAAGAGCACAAAAGATTTACTGAGAGGGGGGGGGTGAATCAGTAAATCAAATACAAATTTTATTTTTACTCTTTTCAAACTTATTACAATCAATTTTTGATATGACCCAATTTCCTAAAATTGATATATCTTTATTAAAAAAAATATTTTTGAAGTAGGCACCAACCTACAGATTTACACCAAGATGATTTAGTAGAATATAGCCTACAAGGAACACCTAGACCTCTACAAAATTTAGTAGATACCTGCCTACAAGGAGCACCAACCCCTAATGCAAGGCACCAAACCTTGACTTGATGGAAGTGAGATTGCCTTCAATCTGATCTGCACAATGCCAACTCTCCAAACTGCTCTATGTGATCGATAATATCACCTTCAGCCCACACAAGGAGGTAGGAATCTGACTGAACTGCAAACTTCAACTACACATTTCAAAACTGATTTGATCCATCTTTATATGAGCATGTTTTGATCAAAGACTATGACCTTTTGTGTAGGTAATGTGTCTTTTCATTTAAACAGATCGCACCATTTGGTAACTATGATTTTCTTCAGATCTTCATTGATAACAAGTCTCTCTCTCTTTTTTTTTTCTTTTTCAGATCTTTTATTTTAAAAGCATACTTTTACTTCAGATCTCCATTGGTAACATGTCTTTTTATTTCCAGATTTTTATTTTAAAAACATACTTCAAAAATCGCACAAGTCACATTTCTTTAGACAGTCCGTCTTTTCATTCTGAAGACATCCTTTCATAAATAACATTGTTTCCAGATTCTTATATTTAAAAACATACTTTATCCTTTTTTTTGAATGCACGAGTCACACCTCCTCATCAAATTTCTTTTTTTTTTTAAATATTTAGATTATTCTATTCGCATTTAGTTAGGAAGGTCACGCCTTTTGATAAAATGACGAATTTAAAGAAAGACAAAACGTATGTTTGTTTTGTTCACCATACGTCCAATTCACGCCTTTTTGAAACCAACGCACACCTTAAAAATATATCGCATCTTTTGAAGAAAGTCGTATCTTTTAATTTGTTATGAAGACGTCTCCTAAAAAATACGTATCTGTTCATCATAATCTTGAATTTGTTATCTTTAATACGTGATCAGCAACCAGACGAAAACTAAGGATACCACCGATTTGAGAGCATCATCGAACTGACATAGAGAATAACTAAAGCACGTATCTATTCAGCTGAGTTTGAAACTGAGTATTACTTCTGTACGTATTCTGCCTTTGATCTGAGTATGTATTCTGTAGATGCTTATATTCTGCCTTTGATTTGAATTGCAATTTTAACATATATTGAATCTGAGTATTACTTCTGTACGTATTCTGCCTTTGATCTGAGTATGTATTATGTAGATGTTCACTTCTAAGCACAACTAGTTTGAATGTGATTACTTCATTAAACTTATTTAAAAAGTTTCCCAATAATCTTAATTAGACATCAATGACAAATCTTCTAACAATCTCCCCCTTTGTCATTGATGGCAACTTCTTTAATTGCAATTTGATCCTCTGTTTGCTCCCCCTGTTTCCAATTTCTCCCCCTTTGACATCAATGGCAAAGGGTCTTCTAACAATATTTTAGTTCCATGAAGCTACAAGATTTTGTGCGTAGCTCCCCCTGAATACATGCATCCATCAATTAGTTTGATGGATGTGGAACAACTCTCAATTTGTCCCTTAGATATTCAAATGTATCTCTTGGAAGTGGTTTAGTAAATATATCAGCAGTTTGCTCTTTTGTAGTTATGTATTCTAAACACACTTGTCCTTCTCCTACTTGTTCTCTCAAAAAGTGATACTTAATAGGGATGTGCTTGGTTCTTGAGTGCATCACTGGATTCTTGGATATATTGATTGCACTAGTGTTATCACAATAGATAGTGCAAGGATGATCATACTCCACCTTGATGTCTTTTAAAGTTTGCTTCATCCATAAAAGTTGAGTGCAACATGCTACTGCTGCAATATATTCAGCTTCTACTGTAGATAGAGAGACTGATTCTTGTTTTTTGCTCATCCAAGACACTAAATTTCCTCCAAGATAAAAGGCTCCTCCACTTGTACTTTTTCTATCATCCACATTGCCAGCCCAATCAGCATCTGTGAATGCTTCAAGAGTGAAATCATTTCTACTAGGGTACCATAGACCATATTCCATTGTTCCTTTCAAATACTTGAATATACGCTTTACTGCATGCATATGTGTTTCTTTTGGTGCTGCTTGAAATCTGGCCACAACTCCAACAGCTTGCATTATATCTGGTCTTGTAGAAGTTAGATATAACAAACTTCCAATCATTGATCTATAAAGTGTTTGATTCACTTCTTGGGATTCATCATCTTTGCTTAGCTTACAACCTGTAACCATAGGAGTGCTAACAGGATTGCAATCTTCCATCTTAAACCTTTTTAACATTTCTTTCACATATTTGGCTTGGGAAATGAAAATACCTTTGCTTGATTGTGAAATTTGCAGCCCAAGGAAGAAGGATAATTCTCCCAACATTGACATCTCAAACTCTTTTTGCATACAAGATGAAAATTCTTTGCACATTTTGTCCTTGTCTCCACCAAAAATGATGTCATCTACATACACCACCACAATCAATAAATGTCCATCCTCTTCTTTGATGTATAGATTGCTATCTACATCTCCTCTTTTGAAACCTTGCTCTTTGAGATACTTGTCAAGTCTAGAATACCAAGCTCTAGGAGCTTGTTTAAGCCCATAGAGAGCTTTCTTTAATTTGCACACAAAATCCTTGTCTTCTGATAATAGGAAGCCTTCGGGTTGTTCAATGAAAACTTCTTCTTCTAGATCTCCATTAAGAAAAGCAGATTTGATGTCCATTTGATATACCTTAAACTTCTTGTGACTTGCATAGGATAAAAACATTCTAATTGCTTCAATCCTTGCAACTGGTGCGAATGTTTCTTCAAAATCTACTCCTTCAACTTGTGCATAGCCCTTGCACACTAACCTTGCTTTGCTCCTTGTGACTTGACTGTCTTCATTTAGTTTGTTTCTAAAAACCCATTTTGTGCCAATTACATTTTTATCTTTTGGTCTTGGAACAAGTTCCCAAGTTTCATTTTTCTCTATTTGATCCAATTCTTCATTCATTGCACCAATCCAACATTTGTCTTTGCTTGCTTCTTCAAAAGTTTTGGGCTCAACTTGAGATAGGAATGTTGCATGACAATCTTCATTGTAATTCACCATTTTCCTTGTAGATCTATATCTATCTTGAAGAATCAAATCTTCAGGATGGTTCTTTTGAACAAACTTGGAAGGTGTCTTTGGTGTCTTCATGGGAGTCTTTTGTGAAGATTCTTCTTCCCTTGTCTCTTCCTCCTTTTCTTCTTCTTGGGAGTCCTCATCCTCTTTATCTTCATCATTTATAGTTTGAACATGGTGATCATTTTGTCCAACTTCTTTGAATTGCTTTCCTTCATCAATTCTTACATTAGCACTTTCAACAATTTTGTGAGTTCTTTTGTTGTAGCATCTATATGCCTTACTTTTTGATGAGTAGCCAAGAAAGATTCCCTCATCTGCTCTTGTGTCAAATTTGCTCAAATCTTCTTCATCTCTTCTAATGTAGCAAGTGCTTCCAAAAATTTTGAAGTATTTGACAGTTGCTGGTCTACCTTTCCAAAGTTCATATGGTGTCTTCTCATTGTTCACTCTTATTTGTGCACGATTCAAGATGTAAACTGCTGTATGAATTGCTTCCTTCCAAAAGGAATCTGCTATCTTGGTTTCATTTAGCATTGCCCTTGCCATTTCTTGAACCGTCCTATTTTTCCTTTCTACAACCCCATTTTGTTGAGGGGTTCTTGCTGCAGAAAATTGCCTTTTAATTCCATGTTCTATGCAGAAATTTTCAAATTCCTTTGATGTGAATTCTCCTCCTCGATCTGATCTAAGACATTTTATCTTGCTGTTTGCTTCATTTTCAACCAGCTCTTTGAAAGCTTTGAATTTATCAAAAGCTTCAGATTTTTCTTTCAAAAATGCAACCCAAGTCATTCTTGAGAAGTCATCAATCAGCAACATAAAATATCTTTCTCCATTCATGCTCTTGGATTTGGTTGGCCCACAAAGATCTGTATGTATGAGTTCTAATGGCTTTGATGAAGAATGCTCCTTAGACTTAAAGCTTGACTTTGTTTGCTTTCCAAGTTGACACTCTCTACAAATGATATTAGAAGGTTTTGTTATCCTTGGCATATCTCTCACAGCATTTGATTTGCTAACTTTGACAATATTATCAAAGTTTAGATGGCCTAGCCTCTTGTGCCATAACCAACTTTCATCCTCTTGTACTAAGTTGCAACTTTCACAACTTATCTCCTTTAAGACATACAAATTGTGTTTCCTTTCAGCTTGAGCAACCAGCTTTCCATCTTTCTTGATATCACATGTATTAGAAAGAAATGTGATACTATGTCCTTGATCACAAAGTTGACTAACACTTAGAAGATTTTCTTTTAGGCCCTTAACATACAAAACATTTTCTGTTTTTGTTTTCCCATTATCTAGACTAAGTGTTCCTTTTCCTTTTATTTGTTTTCTTGTATTATCACCAAATCTTACTGTTCCTTCATCAGTAGGTTCAAGAGAGATGAATTTGCTCTTGTCACCTGTCATGTGCTTTGAGCACCCACTATCAATGTACCATCTATCCTTCTTACTTTTAGCATGTAAAGCTGTTTGGATGAACATTGATTTTTCCTTTTTCCTCCACACTTTGATAGGTATTTCTTTCCTTTTAATGGACTTATCTACTTTCTTGTTTTGTTTTGAAGAGTTATTAAAAACTGTCCTACAAGCTTGTGCTTTGTGCCCAAGATTATTACAATTGTAGCATATACTATTATAGTCCATTAATGGTGTGAAAGGATTATAATCTCTCCTAAGGTAGCTAGAACTATTTTTCACTTTATTTTTACAATCTAAGGCCTTGTGCCCGAATTTGTTACATAGAAAACAATAGCCATTAAATGCATAGATGTGCCTACTATTTAGTCTTCTTTTAGAATTAGCACTTATCCAATCTTCTTCACCTTGCTTTGAGAAAGTCTTGAAATCTTCTTTGGAGTTAGTGACCTTCTTGGATTTTTCTTCAAAACTACCTCCCATTTTGCTTTAAAGAAAATCTTGAGCCTTCATTAGCTCAATCATCTTGCTGGATTCTTTATCAATCTTTGAGTGTTGAACCTTTGCTTTCTCCAATTCCAACTTTAGCATAGCTATCTCTTGCTCCAGCTTGTCACATTTCATCTCCTTTGTATTGAGTTTGTTTTTCAATTCTTCTTCATTTCTTTCAGCTTCCATGATTTGAGCTCTCAAATCTTCAATGGTTTTGCTTGAATTCTCCAAGTCATTTGTCATCTCTTTGATCTTCAACTTGTACTTGGCAGCCCTCTTCTTTAAGTTTTCATTTTTCTTGTAAGCATAGTGCAATTCTTCTTCAAGATCTACTTCCTCTCCTTCATTTCCATCTTGATCTATCTCTTCTTCTTCTTCCCATTCTTGATCAAATTTTGGTTCTTCACATTCAGCCATAAACAATATTTCATCTTCCTCATTGCTTGAGCTGTCTTCACTTTGTTCTTCGGAGGTGCTGCTATCTTTCTTTGAATAGAAACTCTTCTTATGTTTTTGAAATTTTTTCTTTGAGTTGAAATTTTTCTTTCCCTTTTTCTTGTTGCTGATTTCTTTTTCTTCTTCACTAGAGCTACTTTCATTTTGAGGACATTTTGAAGCATAATGTCCAACTTTCCCACAATTGAAGCATTTAAAGGGGAATTTTCCTTTGTATTTTCCTTTTCCTTTCTTAAGTTTACCCATGAAGTAAGCTTTTGCTTCATCATTTGATTTTTCATCCTTTTCTTCATGCTTGTTCTTGTCATTTTTGGATGCTTTGAATGAAACTTCCTTTTGTGGTGATCTACCTTCAATCCTCATCTCATAGGCAGCAAGGATCCCATGTAATTCATCCTTTTTCAGCTGATCTAGATTTGTTAGTTCTTCTAATGCTGCTACCTTGGCCTCAAATTTTGTAGATAGTGATCTTAGAATCTTATAAACAATGAAAGTATCCTCAATTTCTTCACCAAGTCCTTTCATGATATTTACTGTTTCATCAACACGCATAAAGTATGAGGCAATATCTTCATCTTCATTCATTTTGAGAGTTTCTAATTTCCTTCTATGAGTTTGTAACTTTGCCTTCTTAACTTTTGCATCTCCTTCATAGATGTTTTGAAGTTTGTCCCAAATCTCTTTTGTTGATTTGCACCTCATGACTTTTGTAAATTCAGAATCTGTTAGGCTGCAAAGAAGAGCATGCTTAGCTTTTGCATTGTTTTCACTTCTCTTTTTGGCTGCTTGATCCGTTGGAGGGGTAGCTGGAGGTGAATACCCATCAACAACAGATTGCCATACATCAAAACCAAGTGCATTCAAGTATGCTTCCATCTTGATATTCCAAAAGGCATAATTAGTCCCATCAAAGATGGGTGCTTTCACAGTGTTGCTTAGGTTCGCCATATGTGCTCTTAAGGATCTCCTTCAAGCGATTAAGCTTTCAAGAAGGACCTTGCTCTGATACCAAATGAAGAGCACAAAAGATTTACTAAGAGGGGGGGGTGAATCAGTAAATCAAATACAAATTTTATTTTTACTCTTTTCAAACTTATTACAATCAATTTTTGATATGACCCAATTTCCTCAAATTGATATATCTTTATTAAAAAAAATATTTTTGAAGTAGGCACCAACCTACAGATTTACACCAAGATGATTTAGTAGAATATAGCCTACAAGGAACACCTAGACCTCTACAAAATTTAGTAGACACTTGCGTACAAGGAGCACCAACCCCTAATGCAAGGCACCAAACCTTGACTTGATGGAAGTGAGATTGGCTTCAATCTGATCTGCACAATGCCAACTCTCCAAACTGCTCTATGTGATCAATAATATCACCTTCAGCCCACACAAGGAGGTAGGAATCTGACTGAACTGCAAACTTCAACTACACATTTCAAAACTGATTTGATCCATCTTTATATGTGCATGTTTTGATCAAAGACTATGACCTTTTGTGTAGGTAATGTGTCTTTTCATTTAAACAAATCGCACCATTTGGTAACTATGATTTTCTTCAGATCTTCATTGATAACAAGTCTCTCTCTCTTTTTTTTTTTTTTTTTCAGATCTTTTATTTTAAAAGCATACTTTTACTTCGGATCTCCATTGGTAACATGTCTTTTTATTTCCAGATTTTTATTTTAAAAACATACTTCAAAAATCGCACAAGTCACATTTCTTTAGACAGTCCGTCTTTTCATTCTGAAGACATCCTTTCATAAATAACATTGTTTCCAGATTCTTATATTTAAAAACATACTTTATCCTTTTTTTTGAATGCACGAGTCACACCTCCTCATCAAATGTTCTTTTTTTTTAAATATTTAGATTATTCTATTCGCATTTAGTTAGGAAGGTCGCGCCTTTTGATAAAATGACGAATTTAAAGAAAGACAAAACGTATGTTTGTTTTGTTCACCATACGTCCAATTCACGCCTTTTTGAAACCAACGCACACCTTAAAAATATATCGCATCTTTTGAAGAAAGTCGTATCTTTTAATTTGTTATGAAGACGTCTCCTAAAAAATACGTATCTGTTCATCATAATATTGAATTTGTTATCTTTAATACGTGATCAGCAACCAGACGAAAACTAAGGATACCACCGATTTGAGAGCATCATCGAACTGACATAGAGAATAACTAAAGCACGTATCTATTCAGCTGAGTTTGAAACTGAGTATTACTTTTGTACGTATTCTGCCTTTGATCTGAGTATGTATTCTGTAGATGCTTATATTCTGCCTTTGATTTGAATTGCAATTTTAACATATATTGAATCTGAGTATTACTTCTGTACGTATTCTGTCTTTGATCTGAGTATGTATTCTGTAGATGTTCACTTCTAAGCACAACTAGTTTGAATGTGATTACTTCATTAAACTTATTTAAAAAGTTTCCCAATAATCTTAATTAGACATCAATGACAAATCTTCTAACACTGTTAGCCAGGGGCGCCCAAGGTTTTGGAGCCTTGAATGTATGCTTTCTGGTGATCTCATGTGTTCATCCTGTCCGTGTTACATCCAACTTTCTGTTGCATATCTCCATCAGATCAGAAGATGAGTTGGCAACCTCCAACTAGAGATTTAGTAGATATTTTAGCCAGTTGGAAAAATGGTTATCTCTGGAACAAAAATGATTTTGACCTATCAAATGTTGGAATTTGATAAAGTGTTCTCTTGAAGCTATTATATGGAATGGAGTCAGCTTTGCAGTGAGACAATTATCTAGTCCTGAAGTTTTGCCAAACACGAGATGCGAGGAGGTCAAGTTTTCCTTTGTAAGTGTTGAAGATGATGAAAATTTGTCCAAGTCTGGGGTCAAAAGCGCAACTTTTGCTAAGGGCACTTGGATTTTTGAAACCTTGGTTCTCAGTTTTGTGGATTGTAGTCTCAAGGAGTGACTTTGTTAGATTTGATCCCGCTTTTCAATGCAACTATTAGCCAGTTGATTGGTGTTGTCAATCATACAGAATCAGTGCTTGAACAGAGGCTCCGAAGAGGGTTCAAAATCCAAATTTTCATTAAAATGACTGTCTGGAAAAAAATGCCTAAAGTCAAAGGTTGACTTTTTGATCTCAAGATGACTTGTGTGCATTAAAGGTGGATTTTTAAATATTATTTTAATATTTAAATAATTCGACTTAAAGGGGAATTATTTTAATTGCAAAAAGAACTATTTTTAATTTGCATGTTTAGTTAATTGAATTGCATGCTAAGTTTAATTGAATAGATTAAAGGTGGTGCCCTTTGTAGGGAAAATTTGACTTTCAGTTACCTTTTTTAAAGCCCCAATCAAATGAAGTCATATATTTTGAGGTTCAATCATAATTAAATTGAATATTTTTAGAGGTAGCACTTATTGCATGAAGGATGGACAATTTTATTCTTGATTTATTTATTTAAATCATTCAAAGTCGCAATTATTCTCATACAGAGTTCAGAGCAAAGGCGAATTTCTTGAGCAATTGAAGATTCGAAGGTGCTTTGAGTTCAATTTTTCAGTGTTGAGTCCAAATTGTTCAGAATATTGACTTTCCAGAGTTAGATTTTCAGTGCATGCAGGTTTCATTGAATCTCAGTCAAGCATAGGTGATTTTCTATAGAAGCAAATAAACAAAAACAAACTTCTATCTTCTGTCTAATTTCTTCTATTCTCGTCTTAGGTATTCTTTGCACGTCAAAGTAAACGACTTCAGAATCAAATCATCTGGGTTCACATTCTTCAGCGACAACAACAAAACCCATGTCTTTTATTTTTTTGAGAAAATTGCCCCGTAGCTTTAATTCTAAAGCTCTGTGCTTTTTTCGAGAATTCCTTTGCATGTGGGTCAGAAACACATCTTTTTCAAAATTGAGCTATCTGGGTTGCCTTAGAATTCCATTCTACACAAAAACCATGTTCCAGATTTTCTCGGTAAAAATTGCCCTGAGTGAGCTCTAGAATCCCTACTTTTCTCAACTAAAAAGCCTCCACATGCCTAGGTAAAACTCACTTTTTCGAATTTTTGTTGATCTGGGTTTGCTTAGAATTCAATTCTGTAGAAAACCCACATTTCAAAAAAAATCCAAATTTTTTTTCCTGCCACAAGCTATTTTTAGCCTTATCTAGAGCTTTTTCATCCTTTTCGGAAAGTTGTTTGAATATACCCAACTTCATAGTCAAAAGTCCTCATTTTCAAAATGCAGTTCAATCCCATAGATTATAAAACCAAATCGGTCTTGGAATTTTTGAAAACTTTAGACATAGACTTGGGTCGTGTCTATCCAGTGGTCAATCTGAGCACTTTGGAGGGTATTAGCAGCAATGTTTTGAAGAATCTTGAGCGTTTCAGGTTGCTAGCAGCAACGTCTATTCCTATCACAGCTTTCGATCTCGAGTTTGTTCTTGCTTGCATCAAGCACTACGACTCATCTACACGACAAATTAGGTCAACTAATGGGAGAGTCGTCTATAGCCTTAAGCCGAGGGACGTGGAAAAATGCTTTGCTATTCCTCCTCGTTCAGACAATTTCACTGTAGTCATTGAGGCTTGTGAGAAGATATGGTATGAAGATCAAGAGCATTCATAGAGGAAATTTGCTTAGAGATGGTTGAAAATACAGAAGACTAACATGCCTAAAAAGGTTGGTCGTGATGAGTTCAAGGATGAAGTTGTTGTTTTGATAACTCTACTCAATCGAGTTATAGGTCAGAAGGAGGAAAATATTTTCCGACCATGGATGTTTTACATCATTTCTAGGTCCCTGACGACACATAGCACTTTGACTGGGCCATGCTGATCAACGAGTGCCTTCACCAACAAATTACTGGATTCCTCAAAATCCACGAGTTTCACATGGTGTCTTACTTGGTCTATTTGGTTGCATCTCAAGGCAGTTTTAGACACCTGAAGACTAACGAGACTCTTGGTGTTCAACATATTCACGAGTATTACTTTGAGTTAGAGTTTTCTAAAGCTGAACAAGATTTCAAGGTGGTGAATGATCACTTTTTCATGAAGACAAGGATCTCAACAATGAAATGCACATCCGGATTTCATCAGAGGCAAGATCAGCGATGGCGAGTTGCATGGATTGGTTCATTCAATTCCCCACTTTCACATATATCGGAGTCTATTGTTACGTCGGAGAGCCTCTGATGTTACCAAGGTACCTGTCAGATAAAGTCCTTTTCATGGAGTTTCTCAAACAAGCTCAACATGTTCACTCTTTTCTTCGCAGTTGCCATAAGTCAGCAGTTTCCTTTCCTTTCGGATGGGGTATTTACACATGCAGGACTGCTTCTGATTGCAAGTTTATGACGACCGAGCTTGAGAAATTTAACCTCAAGTATGATATTGAGAGGCGTTCCTATGATCCTTTGGGTCATTATGCAGCCAAGTTAGAGCGAGGGATTGCACATAAGCCAACACTTGAAGATTTTTGGGCTAATTGCGAGGATGAATTTGAAGTCTGTTGATGTCATTACTGCAAACTTACTATTGCTCAGATTGATGATTACCTATCAGAGGATGTTAAGGGTCTGTCGGATGATCACGAAGAAGTTCTACTTAGTTCATACGTCAAAGATCAAGTTGCTCGCCAGGCACTTCGCTCACCAGATTGGTACGCTAGGGAGAGTACTTCCATTGAGGACGTGTCCAAATCAATTATCAAGATCAACAAGCAGTTCTTGGAGAGTAAGAGAAAGCGCAAGATAGTGCCAATCACGGAGCCGCCAGTAGAGTTTTCTTCATTGCCTTCCACTTCGAGGTCAAGGCCTCAAGTTAAGGTTATCTTGAAGCCACCTGAAGGGGTTAGACTTAGCGGGAACACAAAGGGGAGGAGTACTGGCAAA
Source organism: Sequoia sempervirens (assembly GCA_007258455.2). Lineage (NCBI taxonomy): Eukaryota > Viridiplantae > Streptophyta > Pinopsida > Cupressales > Cupressaceae > Sequoia > Sequoia sempervirens. The sequence continues at coordinate 54,523,515 of VDFB02000363.1, read as the reverse complement.
CAAAAGCAGAAACAGGTAAAAATGGCGGCTGAAGTTCTAGTAGAGACAGTCATACAAGCCGAACCACATCTTTCACCTCCTAGTTCGCCATGTTCACCACATCCGCATCCTATTGATATAGACTTAGAGCCAAAGACACCAGTTCGAGGAGCATCAGAGACGGCTGATCCACCGCAGGTTCATACATCAACAACAGTCTCTCCTCGAGCTGATAATATTGCTCATCCATGTTGGCTTAAGAGATCTTTGGGAAGACAGAGGTGAGAGACTTCATATCACCTTGATTTGTCAGAGTTTGGCGATCCTTATCAAGGGAGGTCGAACAAGAAAATCAAGAAGTAGATGCACATTGAGAGGACTCTGGAATTAGAGATCGTCATAAAGGGTGCTACGCCACCAGAGGGTAAGAGCCTGGACGAGGTTGAGGTTGGTGATTTCATTTTCGTCAAAGCGAATCTTGGCAGGACTACTCGAGAGACAGACGTGAGCCTTCTCAAGATTGTCACAAATAATCTTGAAGAGCGCATCATGAAGGACGGAGAAGATAAAGTGCTTCTTAAGGCTTAAATTGGGCAACTTCGACAATATATCTCTAATCTTGTTCATGGAAATCCAAGTAGAGCACCTGTTCTTCCACAAAGCACACTTGCAGAACAACAGAAGTTGGATAAGTTAGTCAATCATGGTAAACTTCTGGACAACTAGGTTGAAAACATCATTGTTACAGGTCGGCATCTTCTCGCAGAGCTATATCCGTTGAGGAGTGATGTGCATGGACTTCATCAGGGGATCCAGCAGCTCGAGATTGCAGTAGCAGAAGGCATGGTGAAGGATCGTGTTCTCATATCCCAATTAGCAGTTGCATATGATACTTTGGAGATAGAGGAAGAGAAAAAGATCTTCGATTCGAGAGAGCAACACCTTTTCAGAATGGAGACATGCAAGAGGATCTCTGCTAGGTTGAATACAATCAAGGAGAGCATTACTAGAGCTCTCAAACTCATCAGCAGCTTTGTCACTTAGATCCCGTGCCATTATCATCTTGAGGATGGCACGTATGTTGAACTTGATGTAGTACAAGTTGAGTTTGAGAGGCCGGTTCGTGATAATCTTGAGGGAGATCTTGTGGCAGCCAAGTTGGATCACATCTCAGTGATGACAACTAGTTTTAGAAAGGCAATTGAAGAGGTTAGAGCATGCATGGGAGCGATCAAGGATGGTGACAGAGAGTTGAGTAGGCAGATTATCATCGTGGACAGTGTCAAAGTCCCAAAGGATAAGGTAATCGATCAATTCCTAGATGAGATGTCAGACCGTGATGATCTGGAGTAATCCGCTAGTTGGAACCTGTAGTTATTTTCGAGGATAGAGTCAAGAACAGCAGTTAACTCGACATCCAGTCTTGAGTTCTTATTGTTGATTCCATGCACGCACATCTCTTCCTTGGAATTATCTTCGCAGGGGTTTAGGCTTTCAATTATGAGTAGTTAACTGATGTTAGTTATCAGTTACTTTTATTTCAATAAGGACGTGCATGCTTACACTTGTCCAGTTCAATTGAGTCATGTTTCGGTTAACTAATAGTAGCTTTCTATTCAACTATATAGTTTGCTTTATTTAGGGTTTAGCAATAAAACCTTGCATGCTTGCAAGGTTGTAGTTGACTCAAGGTGATTTTAGGGTTCCCTACACCTTTGATGTTTATAAATAAGAGCTTTTGCTCATTTGTAATTAAATTTTGCACGAGATAGTAATATATGCTATGCCTACCTTGCCTATAATATTGTTGTTCTGTATTTGTTTACGAACTTTTACTATGATGATGAATTGTTGTGCTACCTTGCCTTCATATTATTGTTATAGTATTTGTTTATCTTAGTTAAATATAGTGGCTAGTTGATCGTTTATTGTATGCGTGTTTCACCTATGCAATTTGCTGTCCTAGTTGGCTATTCTCTGCTTTGTTTCTAGTAAGCCTAATCAGATGAGGAAATTGCCGACCCACCTTGCGCTCGTGTTGCAAATCTATAACCAAAGCTTATCGTTTGATGTGTGTGCCAATAAACCTATTTAGTCAAGCAAATTGTTGTGCCACCTTGCCTTCATGTTGTAAAGTTGTACTCAGTTTATCGTATATTTGTTTCTAATAAACTTCTTCCCAGCTAAGCAAATAGTTGTGCCACCTTGCCTTCACGTTGTGAATCTGTACCTGAAGTTATCGTATAAGAACATTCCTGCTCTGTTTCCTCATGCTCTGTTTTCTTGAGGAGATTAGATAGATTAAAGCTTTAGTTTAGTTGTAGTTAGAGATCTGCGAAACCAGAAAATCTTTAGCTGCAACGTTCATCGTTTTTTTTAACATTGTGCCTCTTCCAGCTGAGACAAAAAGATAGGAGTTAAATTACTTTACTTTTTTCATGCATTTCAGCATATGAGGGAGCTTCCCCTCCTAATTTGAAGAGCACTCATTACGTAGTGTGCATAGCTATTTGTACCAACTCGCACTCCAGAGGTGGTAATTGTTATGCCAACAATGCAAAAGCTTGAATCTTTGATTCAGCCTAATCTGGAGACGAAAAAGCTTCAGCAGATTGGGACAGAGTTGGACGAAAACCTAGCTCTTTCAAAGTGTGGATTCACTACAGAGTTCACAACAGGGATTAACTGTTCAGTTTTGGTGCTTCAATAATATTTTGCTGAGAGCAATCTCAGGTTTATGCGACATATCAAGTGCTATCTTAATATTTGATATTTTGATAATTTGGATCAATGGCTATTTTCCTATTCAGAGGATTGTAATGTATCCTTCTCGAGCATGATCTTTTCAATTGACCGTTGGCCTATTTCGGAGACCCGTAGGCTACTTGGAGGTTGGAATTAGGGTTTCATGTTTTGGGGGTTGTTGTTGCTCGTGAACTGGTGATTGATTTGCGGATTCTTTCTAGGTTTTCAGAGAGCTTCGCAGTGGTGTGTTTTTTTTGGCATTCCGAGCACCTTCAGGAATTTACTATTTTTAGTAAATTCTATTTCTGGCAATGGTCCTGTCGTTCTCGGCACAGTTGGATTTCCTCTTCAGTTGATTTAGTTGGGTTGTTCAATTTTGGCCTTGGCATGCATTTTGGAGAGATAAGTCCATTTTATTTAATTAATGTTATATTTTAATGTTACGATATCCCCTTGGCCCAGTCTTATCACTTGATGTTGTTTTAAAAGTGGGTCTTCAAGGGTGGGCGCCTCATGGAGGTGATTTTATATTTTATTAAAGTCAAAAATGAAGCTTGAATTTGGACGCCTACTTCTTGAAAAGGTGAATTAAAAATAAAGGTCAAAAAGTGAAAGCTTGAAAAGGGACGCCATCTCTTGGAGGGAAAAGGATTTATTTTAAATTTGAAATTTAGGGTTTCTAGAAGCTTCTGGAGGGTCTTCTCAAAATTATAAAAGGAAGCCTTGGGTCCTGTTGTGACCTTTTCACACATCGCCCCATTCAAGATGGGGACCCCCTTATTTTTGCTCCGTTCCGGTCTTTTGGCTTGGGTTCTCTGGCTCGACTTCATGCTTTGAGAGATAGCATCTAGTGGGGAAGTTTGATTTTTGGTGAGAGATTTTGTAGTGAGGTTATTATTGTAGCTTAAGTTTTTGCTTTTGTAGTTCAGTTTATTGCTTTTCATGTCATTTTCAGGAGTTGCTGATATCATGGCTGATTGTATTTTTCACTCATATCTTTGAAAATACAAAAAGAATCCTTCTGGGTATTGTTCCATTGTGTTTCCTTGGCAAGGGCGCCCCTACCTGATAAGTTACAGATTTTTTAATGCAAAACTGAATTTTATTTGAGGAAATCGCCCCTCACTAAGGACCGTACCATCTGTGTCACATTGTAGTTTGTGCATAAGTGGAAGAGGCAAGCATTCTTCATGATATTGTAAGCTGAACAGTAGTACTGTCACCATTTCTTCTAAACTTGTTCTTCATGCTTTGTAACACCCACTGAATAAGTGGAAGAGGCTGGCTTGCCACCTATTTACATTGAATTGCATTGTTGTATTTGGCATCTCCGTCATATGGTAGCTCCAATTCCATCTTGGGTTGGGAGGCACATTCTTGACATGCAGTTTACTTTCAGTATTGTAGTTGACAGGGATCCTCTGACCATATGCTCGCCGTCATTTGGCGCATTCTTGGTTAGAGTTATTTAGCATTGCATTGCATTGAGATCCTCTAACCATATGATCACACCTTGCCCATCTTGGGACCCTGGTGTACATTCTTGGTTAGAGTTGAATTCCGCATCGTTTTGGTTTAAGTGCTAACCCTAACGGATGTGTGTTGCATTGCTCTTTGTAATTGAAAAAATTGAAAAAAATTGGTTCGGAATATTTTAGTGGTATTAGAGCCACGCATCATGCCATCCTGTGAAACAAACCTTCTATGAGTGACAGAGAACAGAGATACTTCGCAAGGGAATACAAGAAGGCTACCAGTCAGTTTCAGTGGCATCAGGCTCCAGAAGGTCAGACAGCTTTAGAGGTATTAAGAGCAAATTGGGAGTCTTCTCCGGGAGAAGAAATGGGGCATAATGAGAGGACATCAGGTGGTAACATAGATGATAGTGGGAAGGGAAGAGAAAATTCGTCAAGTCCGGGAAAGAGATTCGAGAGGAAGATGGATGCCTTAATGGATATGGTATCTTTCATGATGGGGAAAGTGGGTCAGAACCCAATTCCACAGAACAATCCAGGACATAGGGGAGAACACAGTGCCACCAACCAGCATAATGGACATGTTTCTCAGCCTGCTTCAAATAGCACATACATTTCTTCCAGGCCATTCAAACCCACCATCTTGGCACCAGTAAACCCTCAACCTGATCCAGAAGAAAATGCTTCATTTGTTGAACAGTTGAGACTCGGCCGTGCTGAGTATGATTCTCTCCCTGATGAAATTAAGATAGATATGTCTTACAATGATTTTATGGATCATAAAAGGAAGAATAGAGGACAAGGAAGACATTATGAACAAAGAACAGCAGTACATGGGGATTTGCATCAAGCTATCAACAAGGTTACACTTCCACATTTTGATGGGAGTGACAACAGTTCAGCCAGAGCTTGGATACAGAAGTTAGACAACTATCTAGCTCTTAGACCCATGGCGGAAGAGGAGGCGATTAAGTTTGCTACGCTACACCTAGATGGGGTGGCGCATGAGTGGTGGTACCATGGCCTAGTCACTTTGGGTCATCGGTCTATCACTACCTATGATGAGTTCACCAATAGGCTCATAGAGAGATTTGAGAAAAAAGATCCAGAAGTGCATTTCAGAGAATTGGCACAACTTAGGCAATATGGCACAGTTGATGCCTACATAGTTGAGTTTCAGAGACTTTCAGTCATGGTCACAGGAATCACTAAGAGGCGTTTGGTGATCCTCTTCAGTGAAGGATTGATGGAGCCACTCAAGGGTTGGATTAAAGCTTTTGATCCACCCTCCCTACAGGGGGAAATGAAGAAAGCAAGAAACATGGAGTGGGCTGCTCCTAAAACAAAGTTTCAATCCAAGCCATCGTTTCACAAAAGGGATAAAGGAAAAAGACCTCATCATAAGGAGTTCAAACAGCATAAACCTCATGTCACAAGGATGGATCTAGAGACACTTAACAAACTCAGAAGAAAGGGGTTATGTTTCCGGTGTAGAGAAAAATGGTCCCAAGATCATATTTGCCCAAAAGGAGTCAAATTACATCAAATTGAATACTATTCAGCTGAAGAAAGTAATTATGATTTTTCAGACCAGCAGTCTGATTTTGATGACAGTGAAGTGGAAAGAGCTCCAGAAGAGTTCGAAGATGAAAAGGGAAGTGGAGGTACTTTGGCTCAACTTTCAAGCTTTCAAAAAAATGAATCCTTCAAAGTTCGAGGGATGATTAAGGGACAGCGAATAGTTGCCTTGATTGACACTGGAGCAGCATAACTTCATTGATGAAGTTGTGGTGGCAAAGAAGGGACTGCAAACAGAAGAGTTTGAAGGCTTCAAGGTTATGGTTGCTGATGGGTTTCACATTTCTTGCACCAAGAAGATTTCAAACATGTCTGCAATTGGGCAACTATGAAGTCAAGGATGACTTCTATGTAGTTAACAGTGGAGATACAGATGCCGTCTTAGGCATTCAATGGTTGCGTTCTCTTGGAGAAATCTCTCTAAATCTGCAAACCATGGAGCTCAAGTTTCAATCCGATGGGAAGAAGGTGGTGTTAAGAGGAATGTCTAATGGTGGTCCTCGGATTGTGTCATTCAAGAGAATGGCAAGGCTGATTCGGCAAAATCAAGTGGAGTGGGCTGCGGAGTGTATGATTCTTCCAACTAGTTCGGTTGACACAAAGAGGGACTACCCTCCTGATATTCAGTCTTTACTCACCAAGAAGAGCAAAGTGTTTGCTGATTTACCTCTAGACCACCTCCTGAACGGGGTTCGGAGTATGTCATAGAGCTCAAGGAAGGAGCTAAACCAGTTATTACAACTCCATATCGGTACCCTAAGAAGTAGAAGGACGAGATTGAGAAAAACATTAAGGAACTCTTGGAGATGGGCTTCATTCGTCCAATCAAGAGTCCCTTCGCTTCAGCAGTTGTTCTTGTGAAGAAGAAGGATGGTACCATCCGCATGTGTGTGGATTATCGTGCTTTGAAACAAAGCACCATCAAAAATTGATACCCCATTCCGAGGATAGATGAGCTCATTGATGAGCTACATGGAGCCAAATTATTTTCAAAGATCGATTTGAGATCGGGCTACTACCAGATTAGGATGAGAGGATCTGATGTTGAGAAGACAGCTTTTAGATGTCACTATGGCCACTTTGAGTTTCTAGTCATGCCATTTGGGTTGACTAATGCTCCTGCTACCTTCCAGTCTTGTATGAACAGAGTCTTTCAGAAGCAATTGACGAAGTTTGTATTGATCTTTTTGATGACATTCTGATCTTCAGCAAGACATGGGAAGAACATCTCAAGCACTTGGAGGAAGTGCTTAGCATCCTAGAATTTGAGAGCTTGTTTTCCAAAGAATCCAAATGTGAATTTGGAATAAAGGAGCTACTTTACCTTGGTCACATAATCAGTGCTGAAGGAGTGAAGGTTGATCCTGAAAAGATCAAGGCAATTATTGATTGGCCACCTCCTGAGAACTTGACTCATTTGAAAGGGTTCTTAGGTCTTTGTGGATTTTACAGAAGATTTGTGAAGGGCTACTCACAGAATGTTGCTCCTCTTACTGACCTCACGAAAAAGGGGGCTTTTTGTTGGTCAGAAAAGGCTCAAACTACTTTTGATAAGTTTAAGAGGATCATGAGCTCTTGTCCGATTTTGGCTATTCCAGATTTTTCCAAGCCTTTCGAGCTACAGTGTGATGCATCCGGTGAAGGAGTTAGGGCTGTTTTGATGCAAGACAAACATCCCATTGTGTTTGAGAGCAGAAAATTAAGAGGTGTTGAAAGGACCTACTCCATCTATGACAAGGAAATGCTTGCCATTATGCATGCATTAGCTAAGTTCAGACAGTATTTGGTGGGGAGCAAGTTTGTGGTCAAGACTGATCACAATAGTCTCAAGCACTTCATGCATCAAAAGGACTTGAACGAAAGGCAACAAAAGTGGGTGAGTAAGCTTCAAGCTTACGATTTCAACATTGAATATGTCAAAGAGAAAAACAATATTGTGGCTTATGCACTTTCGAGGAGACCTCATTTGAGCTCGTTATGTGAGCTTACTGCTGATTGGAAGGACATGTTGCTTGCTGATTATGCCAAAAATCAGTTTGCAACCAGCATCATTGAAGGTACTTTCTATGACGAAAGGTACAAGGTGGTTGAAGGGCTGATACACTACAAAGGTAGAATCTTTTTGGTGGCTGATTCTAAGCTCAAAAAGAAGATTTTGATGACATTCCATGACATTCCACTTGCTAGTCATCAGGGTTTCTTCAAGACATCTAGGCAGATTCGGGAAAGACTTTCTCTGAAAGGGCTGAAAGGAGAGGTTCAACGTTACATCCATGAGTGTCCCACTTGTCAAATGAACAAAAATGAGCATACTCTACCAGCTGGTCTGCTGCAACCTCTTCTCATTCCCAATCAAAAATGGGAAAGCATATCAATGGACTTCATCACTGGGTTCCCAAAGCCCAAGGAAAAGATTGTATATATGTTGTAGTGGACAGATTAACAAAATTTGCTCACTTCTTTGCCATTACCAGCTCTTTTTCAGCAGCCCAAGTTGCAGATCTGTTTTTTCATGAGGTGTTTAGGTTACATGGGTTGCCGAAAAACATTGTGAGTGATAGGGACAGCAAGTTCCTAAGCACTTTTTGGCAAGAGGTCTTTAGAATGAGTGGTACAGTGCTTACTCCAAGCACTAGTTATCACCCTCAAACCGATGGACAAACAGAGATAGTGAACAAGTGGTTGGAAGGCTATTTGAGAAACTATGTTTCGGAGCAGCAAAGAGCATGGGTGAAATGGCTTCACATAGGCGAGTATTGTTATAATTCTTCTTTTCACATGTCAATGAGGATGTCACCTTTCATGGCTCTTTACGGTTATGAGGCTCCTAGCTTTGCTGATTTGGTGTTTGGTGATATCAAAGCCCCTCAAGCCAAGGATTTGTTGCAGCACAGCCAAGATATTTTGAAATCATTGAAGAACAATCTTCAGATTGCATAGAATCAGCAAAAGATGTACGCTGATCAGCGGCGTGTTGAGCGCTCTTTTGAGGTTGGAGATATGGTTTATCTTCGACTACAACCTTACAAATAGTCTACTCTCAAGAAGAGTGGAGCTGAGAAGCTCACACCTCATTTCTATGGGCCGTTCAAGGTTATCAAAAGGGTGGGAGCAGTAGCTTATGAGTTGGAGCTACCTTCGAATAGCAGAGTACACAATGTCTTCCATGTGTCTCGCCTCAAGAAGGCCCTTGGACACAATGTTGTTGCTTTATCACAGTTACCACCTTTGGATGAAGAAGGACAGTTAGTTTTGATCCCAAAAGAGATTCTTGATTCCAGAGAGCGTTCTTTGAGAAAAAGAACAATCAGAGAATACTTGGTGAAGTGGAAGAACTTGCCTATGGAGGATGCGACTTGGGAGAATGATGAGATTCTGCAACATCTAGGCTTACAATTGCTTGAGGACAAGCAATCTTGGGGAGGGCGGACTGTAATGTCCCCTTCTCGAGCATGATCTTTTCAGTTGACCGTTGGCCTATTCCGGAGACCCATAGGCTGCTCGGAGGTTGGAATTAGCATTTCCTGTTTTGGGGGTTGTTGATGCTCGTGAACTGGTGATTGATTTGCGGATTCTTTCTGGGTTTTCAGAGAGCTTCGCAGTGGTGTGTTTTTTTTGGCATTCCAAGCACCTTCAGGAATTTACTATTTTTAGTAAATTCTATTTCTGGCAGTGGTCCTGTCGTTCTCGGCACAGTTGGCTTTCCTCTTCAGTCGATTCAGTTGGGTTGTTCAATTTTGGCCTTGGGATGCATTTTGGAGACATAAGTTCATTTTATTTAATTAATGTTATATTTTAATGTTTTGATATCCCCTTGGCCTAGTCTTATCACTTGATGTTGTTTTAAAAGTGGGTCTTCAAGGGTGGGCGCCTCATGGAGGTAATTTTATATTTTATTAAAGTCAAAAATGAAGCTTGAATTTGGACGCCTACTTCTTGAAAAGGTGAATTAAAAATAAAAGTCAAAAAGTGAAAGCTTGAAAAGGGATGCCATCTCTTGGAGGGAAAAAGATTTATTTCAAATTTGAAATTTAGGGTTTCTAGAAGCTTCTGGAGGGTCTTCTCAAAATTATAAAAGGAAGCCTTGGGTCCTCATTTGGATATCTTATGTCTGAAGTATTGTTATGCTATCGAAATGGTGTTGGGACTGCTTCGAGGAATGAATGCCTCCTAGCCTTGGCTCGACTTCATGCTTGAGAGATAGCATCTAGTGGGGAAGTTTGATTGTTGGTGAGAGATTTTGTAGTGAGGTTATCATTGTAGCTTGAGTTTTTTCTTTTGTAGTTCAGTTTATTGTTTTTCATGTCATTTTCTGGAGTTGCTGATATCATGGCTGATTGTAGTTTTCACTCATATCTTTGAAAATACAAAAGAAATCCTTCTGGGTATTGTTCCATTGTGTTTCCTTGGCAAGGGTGCCCCTATCTAATAAGTTACAGATTTTTTAATGCAGAACTGAATTTTATTTGAGGAAATCGCCCCTCACTAAGGGCCGTACCATCTGTGTCTCATTGTAGTTTGTGCATAAATTAAATATCAGCTGTTAGGGACAGTTTTGAGATGCATTCTTAGGCGCCTTCATAATAGGAGCACTTTGCATTAAGTTTCATGCATTTTGGGTTAGAATTGGGGAAGTAGTGAGCATTTTAATGGTTTCCTATGTTGCTGATTTAGCATTCAAAGAGCAAGTCTGTCACAAATCAGAACTTTGAGATTGGTCTTTCAGTGGAGTTATTGGTCTTGGTGTTGTTGATGAGCAATGGAGAATCTTCTATTTTGTTGCAGCATTACCTAACTCTAAACTTATGCACTTGGCAGGCATTCTTCATGATATTGTAAGCTGAACAGTAGTACTGTCAGCATTTCTTCTAAACTTGTTCTTCATGCTTTGTAATACCCACTGAATAAGTGGAAGAGGCTGGCTTGCCGCCTATTTATATTGAATTGCATTGTTGTATTTGGCATCTCCGTCATATGGTAGCTCCAATTCCATCTTGGGTTGGGAGGCACATTCTTGACGTCGAGTTTGCTTTCAGTATTGTAGTTGACAGGGATCCTCTGACCATATGCTCGCCGTCATCTGGCGCATTCTTGGTTAGAGTTATTTAGCATTGCATTGCATTGAGACCCTCTGACCATATGATCACACCTTTCCCATCTCAGGATCCTGGTGTACATTCTTGGTTAGAGTTGAATTCCGCATCGTTTTGGTTTAAGTGCTAACCCTAACGGATGTGTGTTGCATTGCTCTTTGTAATTGAAAAAATTGAAAAAAATTGGTTCGGAATATTTCAAGGATTGTGATAATTTTTAGGACAAAGGGTTTTTACAGATTATTATATAAGAGTCCAATTCTCAGTAATTCTCTCGGGTGACATCATTTCAAATAATACAAAGATTATTACATTCCATTTATGTTGGGAATTAATATTCAAAGGGTTTGATGTTGTTCAAATCATAGTTTCCATATTGTCTTTACAAGCGGAGTCAGATATTATTTTAATTGGGCAACATCGATTCATATTTTGGTAAGAGCATGTGACGTCAATAAAGGAAAACTCGAAGTGCCAAGAGTCAGTAAAGTGGAGATATGACAAAGACGTCAGATTAAGGGACCGATTTGAAGACTACAGATAAAACAAATCTCGATAAATGATAGATATCAATAAGGTCGTGGAAGTTGAAGGACACTGGCATATTGTGTCAAGGAAAGTATGATTGCATCAGTATTTAATTTATATCAGGCGGCTAATATTTTGGAGACCAATTTGACTTATAATATCAGCAATAATCCATTCTTTCATAGGCCCGATATAATTAAAGGAGGAGATGAGTCATAGCAATTTTCATGAAGGGGGTCGATTGAATTGTGAAGAAGTCGCTAATAGACAAAATTGAATGCTTACGTGGAGTCGAGCAGATAAACGAATCAAGGAGAAAGACACGCAACTGCCAGGGAGCTACTTGACAATTTGGGAGTCAGATATTATATGTCTTGGAATTAATTAAGAAATACACATCATCTGGAGGATATCGAATTAAATAGTGTTGCAAATATAGCTTATGAAGTCGACACTATTATCTAGCTGCCGGGTGTTTCCATTTGACATCGCATCAATCGCCATGGGATTGCGGATATGTGATATCTAAAATCACATCATAGCTTGTTCATTTCTGATCGTCAGTTACTTCGCTACAGAGCTGTGCGCTGAGAGGAGTCCAAGGAACGAATGGTGTGGGACTTCCAATATTGGTTGATGAAGTCGGGAGCTGTGGGACAGTGTGGGAAGGCACCCTCTGCTGCTTGGGTGCATACTGAATACGTTTCAAGCACATCATCTGTTGTTGAGAGCACTTCAGGCTGCCGATTGCTTCCAGGTTTGAGCATGGATGGTTACATACTTATCTAAATGTAATTTCTGATCAGAATACTTGAATGATTAAAATTTGTATGGATTATGAAGTTCAGAGCATAATAAACTATCTCAGACCTTTATTTCTATTATATCCTTTGTGTATTTCTGAGCATTGTTAATCTGGGTGTACTTTTGAGTGATATACTGCCAGCCATTGGTTCATTTCTATTGCTCAGTCTATTGGTGAAGATCTGTAGATGTTGCCAAGTAATCACCAATGTATCACAGACTTATAGTAATTTGAAGGTGACCAAAAGGTGACCAATAGAAGTCTGAGATCAACCTTGTTTGCAATCTGTAATATGTTGAATGGGTTAATCTTTCACGTCAGAGTGTTAAATTACCATGATACCAGAATTTGTGAGGAAATTATATGACAACAGTTTACCCAGTCAGAAGGTTGTATTGAAAGTCGGTTTATGCTAAACTCAGAATATGCTTGCTTAATTGACAAATGAAATATGTCAACTTAAGTGCTTGGGTAATCGGAAAAATTATCATTAAAATCAGACGGGGTTATTATACAAGTAGCTGCACTAAATCAGTTGGCAATTTTTTTGAAAAAGGTTTGGAGGCCGTACCACACTTCCAGCCATACGTTTGAGCTTGGTGTGAGAACCTAGGAGCAAACCACTACAAGTTTTGAGGCATTATCACTTGGTTTGGAGGCACCTTTTCTTGGGAAGTGTTGAGAAAATCATTTTGAGGTGGACATTGCTGTTTCGAATAAGTTTTGGGGTGATTACCTTGGCTGCTCAGACCTGCAAAAACCCTTTTCTGGGTGTATCAGACCTGCTACAGCAGATACTAGCAGTTATAGTGAGTTTTTAGACATGTACCTGTGTATACCAGTACCTAATTACAAGGTATAATGATTAATATTGCCACTTGGGTGATGAGTTCATGATTTTCTTTTCATATCAGCAGTAGCTCATTTCATATTGTTGTGATTTTAATTGAGCTAACATTGTAACACTAGGTGGTAGGGCCGCCAGTGGATTTATCTTGATTATTGTTGATACATACCCCACTGAACAAGTGGCTTTATTGTAAATTCTCACCATTGGAAAGTGGAAGAAGCTTGTTTTAATGTTTTCAAATATTGCATAAGCTTTCCCACTGAAAATTGGAAATGCCATTGCAATTCCCGTTGAATAAGTGGATGTTAAATCTTGTCAGTACTGCTTATGCATCACACTGAAAAGTAGTAATTGGTTGGCTTGCCACCTGATGCTTTCCCTTCAATAGCTGCTTTTAGTTTAATTGTAATTTTGACACCATATGCTCTCACCTTGCCCATTCCAGGATCTAGATGATCAAAAAGTGGAAAAGAAGTTGTTATGCATCTCATTTACAATAAGCTAACATTTTAAAATAAAATTAGGGGTGTATGTTACACCATTTGAGACCATGCAATGTAGGTACAAAGGTAAACACAAGCATTGCGAGTAGGTATCCAATGCTTTCTAGAATATGATATTAAAGGAATTCAAAAGCTTAGTGCTTTAATATTATTAATCTAAATCACATAATGTAACTATGGGTTGATAACATGTCAACTATAGGGATCAATATTTATAGTGGTGTGGTGGAAGAGACTAAAAGTGCCTCTATGTTGGATAGTTGGTAGTCCAATGTAGCCAAAAACTCCCATATAGATAAGAACATGTGTTCTAACATATGTAACTAAACATTAAATAAGGGAATTTGAAGGGAAGGTGATTGTTGGCTATATTGATATGTCATATCCAAAAAGGCATCATCTCTTTTATGGAAATTCTTATTGAATACATTCAACCCACAAATACCCCTAGCACTTGTGTAACATTATACATTGCTAATATTGTAATTAACTTCAAGCCATGTTATGCGATTCCTCAAGAAAACTAATCTTTGACGATTAATGAATGAGTCCATCTATTATATCATATGTAATGAAAGACAACTAAGTTAGACATGTTATGATTCAAAAGGCACATGAAATTTTACATAAATGAAATAAGAACACACAAGACAACTATAAACAAAAACCTTGTTTAAAATGGGCTTTTTAGGAGCAAGAAATATCAGTTTATAGAATACATACTTCGCCAATGTGTTTCCAATTCTTCAAGTCCACCTCATTACTGTCAATTTCATTTTGGTACTGAGGACAAAAATTAAAGGAAATTACTATATGTAAATGAACAATTATAAAGGATTCAAGATAAAAGAAGAAATATCTATGGTGAAATAAAGAGAAAACATATTTTCCATTTTGATGATCTATTACTAAAATTGTTTTAAACAGAAAAAATAACAACCACATACCCACATGAATAATAGCCCATTTTCCCAAACCAATTTCATTTGTCTATCACCTAGAAGCCTACTAAACATTGAATGCAAAGTGAAAATATTTAAAAGAAACTTTTATTCATATATAATCATATTATCTGATAAATGAAGATCCCTTTTGTAGCATTTAAAAGATATCACTATAGTGTACCTGCACTATTTCATAATAAAGCATACTCCAAAACCTTTCTATTTAAAAATGACTTCTACCTCAACAACTCAAAAAAATGACAAAGTAGCCTCTACAAATCCATTGCACAAATTTAATTTAGGAGAAGATTTAAGAAACAATGGGAAATATAAGAGTAATGATATTATATGTAGAGTTAGGCCTACTAGGAAAACAAAAATCCCAATGACAAAGAAAGCAGCTTGCAAGACAAAGAAATGCCACAAAAAGAACTGAGTTATTAAGAGTATAAATAACAACTAATATAAATAAACCCAAAACACTAACCCATTTTGGAATCACCCTTTGATAATCTATTTGTTCTTTAAAGAAGGTTGTGTCTTTGTGTTCCATTGTGTGTCAATTTTGTTGGCATTCTGCAAAAAAAATCCACTCCTTCAATCTATCTGCATTTCTATTGATCAATTTCTTTCATTTAGGTCTTCCTCAAATGCCCCTCACATTCTCCACTTGATAGGTGTAATAATCACACTAGATTTTTCTTAAAAAAAATTCCAATGAAAATTAATAACATAAACTTGCAAATAGAGGAACACTGCTGTCATAATTTCTGATACAAGAAATCAGCTTGATACATCAGTTGTTATAAAGTTTTGATGGATATCTACTCACCAAATGATGCCAATATATGAAATAGATATACATAAGAACTCTCACATGAAATTCCTTGAAAAACAGAGGTGAAGATGAGTGTTGCAGGTCTGAAATGTCAAGAAAGAACTGTTGTAGGTCTGCTGTTCATGCATTGTAGGTCATAGCAGCCTGAAAAATCATCAAGAACCCCTTCCAAGTCAACATAGAACACCTCCAATGATAGCTATTAGTAACCATATACACCCAACCCCACAAAACCCTCAACAATGAAAGGAAACAGACAACTACAGGTCTGATATAAAAATTTCACTCATACCAAGCACTAACAAGAGCACTGAAATAGGGGCGACCAGCAAGGGCACACATTAAATCCTTCAACTACACGGCCAGCAAAAATCCAAATTGAAAATGCTTCAAACACACACATAATATCAGAAAATTAACACTAAATCACTTCCAAAAGTCTACAAATCAAAACACTTAAAAAATATTCATATCTGAAACCCTGATCTGCAAACTCTGTGAAGAACACTGGTGATTCCTTAGTAGAACCACTCCAAAGCAGCTAGGGATTATCTTCCAAATCCAAAACCAAAGATCAAAGCACAAGAGGTCAATTCAAAAGGCTGAAGAACGAAGTTTGAAAATTCACCAAGGCAAAAACAAAAGCGGCCTTCCTTGGGAAAGGCGCCCTTTCTTTTGAGGTCACAAACTCAGCTTTTTGCCATCATATCTCCCAGGCACTTCTCTTCAGTTTACCTCTAGCTCGACAGTGAATGTACCAACAACAGCTCAGGATCAATAGATCAAGCTAGATTCAAGATCAAACCGGGGTCATTCAATAGAGAAAATAATAAAAAACTAGCAAAACTCAAAAGGGACGCCTAGAAGAAGTCAAAGGCCAATTTGTTGACTAAAATAAAGATGTTTTGAGATAAACTTGGCTAACTCACTCCATGATCAGTGGAAATCATCTTTTTGAACTTCAGATCAAGCCAAAACAACTTTTGATCATGAGTTAATTCCCCAAACTTGTGGATCTAAGGCTTGAGTCTATGTAATCAAGGTATAGGCATCCCACTTCATTATTTCATTGCAGGTTGATGATCAAGAACAGCCATAAGCTTTGAAGGACGCCATTTACAAATCTGGCCAAGGTTTTCATCTGTTCTTCGACATTTCTTGCAGATCTGAAGCAGAAGAAGATTGCTAATCTGAGGTTGGATTCAGAGATAGATTTTCTCAAGGAGTCAAATAAAAACTTCCAATCCATCTTCTGTCTACTTCCTCTCTTCTTGTCTTAGGTTTTCTTGCATGTCACACAAAGCAGCAGGCTACATCAGATCTGATCAGCTAGGTAGATTCAGCATAATTTTCCAATGAAACCCATCTCGTCAGATTTTCCAAAATCAACAAACTTGTTGCCCCTATTTTTGGGGTTTTTTTCCAAAAAAGTTTTAGAATCAAAATTCTAAGGAACTGGGCTTGTTCAGCATTGAAGCATGAACAAAACCCATGTGCCAAACTTTTTCTGGACAAATACTTCTCGGCAGGGCGCTATTTTCAGGCGTTTTTCAGAAGTTGTCTGAACACATCCGTGTTTAGAGTCAACAAGCGAGTTCTTCTTCACAGAATGACAATTTGGTGTCCTTGGGCTCCAATTGAACAACCGGACCTTGCACCAACAACTCAACAACCAAATCTTACACATTGCTAGAAAGCAAACGAACATCATCAGCAGTCTACGAATCTTTATCTTTGAAAAGAATACATCTCCCGCTTAGTGGAGAGCCGCAAAAATTACTTTGGAAGAAGAAGAAAGAAAGGATGATCTTATAGCAGAAAGACCAATATTACCACCTCCCGCGTGGCAATAAGCACCTTGGCTTGCCAGCTGTGGAGAGGTCATTCCAAGCACGGAGCCGCCAAAGTTACCAAGAGCAATAGCTTGCGCAAGAAGAGATTTCGTGTCATCAAAGCATTGACTATCCAGAAACGGAAGAAGTCAACACATGGATCAAGGAGCTGTTGACCAGAAATGGTGAAGTGTGAAAAGACACCTAAGAAGGACGTCCTACCTTCCAATTGGCATTTATGATACTTGAGGTTGACTTGATGCCTCATTCCAAGTCAACTCAAGAAGGCATTAAATGTAGTTGGAGTTAATTTGATGTCCCTTTCCAAGTTAACTCCATATCCCTTAAATCATGCATTGTCAAATCCCACTGATTAAGGATGTCTAATTGGCTTCCATGATTTGTGGATCTTAGATCTCCACTAAATGTGGATGTCTATTTTGGAGGGATACTTACATTAAAGTTCACCTTTAATTTACTTTCAGTCCACTGAAGTAGTTTCCAATTGACTCTTTGTTTACTTTCAATTAACTGAAGTAGTCTTCCAGTTAACTGCTTGTTCCCCCTTTTTAGGAATAAATCTTGATAATTGATTGGCAAGAACTCATTGTTAACTCAAGGATATTTTGGGGTTGCCCACTCCTTTGAGTTCTATAAATAAGAGCCTTGGGCTCATTGTTTGTTTAACTTTTACTTGCTATGCAAAATTGTTACGCCATTGTTTCCAATAGCTTTGAAAGCGAATATCTGTTCATTCTTGGATGAGAGTTTGTTGGTTGAATGTAATTGTGCATGATTTTGTGCCTTTGCTATCCCAACCTTTGTAATTCGTTGATAAAGCTTGAAGAAGAATATCAAAAGGCGCTTGCATTTTGATCTACCTATTTGAGTTATTTCCACGTCTTGTATCTAATAGCTTGTTGTTTCATTTCCCTCCTCAGATAGGGTTTCCTCCTCCTTGGATATTTGTCATTGACAGTTATCTTTTGTTGTTGTTTAATGTATTGTCCTTCAATCTATACTTCGGATAGGGGTTCCTCCTCCTTAGCAAGCTTGTCACCCAAGACATCGTCAATTTGTTGTTTCTTGTAAACCGTTTCCTAGCCCATACCTCGAATAGGGATTCCTCCTCCTTGGCAGGTCTCAGATCCATTTTACCGTAAAGAGTGTTTGCTTGTACCAACCTTATCCCAGTATATATTCGAGAGTTCAGAGCCTCGGCTATATTCTCAAGAGACTACAAATTCAGGTGACCCAACCCTTCATTCCCACTCCTTTACCATCATCCTCTGTTTACCTTGAAGGTATTGGATAGATTAAAAGCTAGAATAGTTGTAGTTAAGATCTGCAGAAACCAGAGAAAAAGCTTAGTTGTGGCGCATTGTGTTTGTGCACCCTTGTGTCCTACCGCTGAAGTACAAAAAGATAAGAACCTTAGTTTACCATTCCCTTCCTTACGCATTGCTTTCAACAGAGAGGGACTTCTCTTTAAATAACGAAGAAGTGTTGCAAAACATTTGAAATAGCTGAATGTTTACAATCAGCACTCCAGAGGTGCTAATTTAAACGCCAACAGTTTTCTAGCATCCACCGTGGGGCAATGAGGCATCAAACTTCAAGAAAAGTTTAACGCTTTTATGTCACGGGAATGACCATCTGGCATCCTTGGTCCCCAGTAGAGCAACCTGATCTTGTTCCAGCAACTCTTCAACCAGATCTTACATAAATTGAAGGAGAGCAATCGGATATCATCAGCAGCCTATGGATCTTCATCTTTGAGAAGAATACATCACCTGCTCAGTGGAGAGCCGCAGCCATTACTCTGGACGAGGAAGAAAGAAAGGCTGATCTAGCGACCGAGAGACCAGTATTACCACCACCTGCGTGGCAGTGAACATCCTGGCTCACTAAGTGTATACGAAGAGGAGGACCAATCCTCTTTTTCAAGAAGAAGTCGGAGAAGCATCCAACACAGAGCAGATCTATCAAGAGGTTCGAGAACAATTTCTAGAATAACCACAGCAAGAACCTCCTGCTCAAGCAATGGCCGATAACGTTAACATCCATAATGGCAATGACCGTTATAACAACAACGGCAATGGCAATGGCCATGGCAACAATGGAAATGGTAACTACGTCAACAATCTTTTCGGCAATGGCCGAAATGCAAGAGTTGCAAGACGTACTGCCTCACTTCCATGGGGTAACAACATAGGTCCATTGGCCTTACAAGGTAACCATGAACTTCCCAAGGGATCACGGAAGCATTTCCCAACATTCTATGGCGACAGGTCCAGACATCCCAATGAACATCTCTTAGCATTCACAGCGGCTTGTTCCGTTCTATCTGTGCCACATGAAGATATTGTCGTTCGACTCTTTGTCGAAACTCTTGAAAAAAATAGGGCCGATTGGTTCAATCATTTGCAACCAGGAATTATCATGAACTGGGAAGACATGAGCGAAAAGTTCTTAGCCAAATTCAGACCTTTCGAAGACAGTCATCAACTATTTTCCCGTTTATCTAACTCTAAGATGGAGTCCACAAAACCGATGAGGGAGTTCGTAGCAAGGTTTAACCGCCTTGTTACACGACTTTCTCACACACTGAATCCATCTGACGAGATCTTGATGAGCAGCTTCATCAATGCCTTTCCCTCAGAGATAGCCTTTTTCATAAAAGGCAATCATGAAGAAGACTTGTTAGTCGCTCAAGAGAAGGCTATCGAGCTCGAGGATCACATGATCACCACGGGAAAGATGAAGGACGATGCGATCAGACCATTGGTCAAAGCATCAACAGATCCACTGCTACAAAAGGTAGCAAATGAGGTGACAATCCTCAAAAGACAGTCACCCAACCAAGGGCAACAATCAATGCCCACACCACCACCATATTAACAACAACAGCAGTACCAGCCTCACCAACAGTACCAGCCTCAACAGCCCTATCAGCCAAAGAAAAATAATTTCCAATCTTTTAACAACTTCGAGCCGAAGTTTTCAGGATTGCCTATACAGGCAGAACCTGAGAAATCTAATGTGTTATGTTGTTTCCATGACTTAGACGAACACACCGGATCTTCATGCCCTGAGAATCAAAGAATGAACCAGATCATGGGATATGCGGGAGATGCAGCTCCAAGCTCAAATTCAGTACCTTCAAATGCGAACGTTGCTCCACCTCAAATGGACAACTTCGATGGCGACTCCGCAACGGGATACTTTCATAGCAAACTCGTAAATCAAGAAGAAGAAGACTACCGTCAGTACAATCTTCTTGTTAATCATGAGAACCTATCAACACCTGTGTTTACACATGCTCAGCATTTCAAAGCACAGAAAGAGGAAGACGAAAGACAGAAGTCCAATGAAAAGGGAAAAGAAGCTTCCACTTCTAATCCCAAGTCTACACATGAGTTCGTCACACCAGCTTCTCAAGACCCGTCCTCGACGAGTTTCGACATAGTGACATCCATGATGAAGACGAAGGTACAAATTTCACAGCTGGAATATCTCCAGGATCATCGCGATCAAATGGATCGGATTCTCAAAGTAGTGCAGAAGCCGATTATCATGCAACCCACATTGCTAGCTTCTTATGTACCAGTAGGAGAAAAGCCAAAACCTTTCTACATATCTTTGTATATGGGAGGATATAAGCTCAACAATTGCATAATTGACTCAGGGGCATCTGACAATGTCATGCTTTTACAAATCATGAAATCTTTAGGGCTATCATGCACGGAAACACAAGACAAGTGTTATTCACTTGAATCAAAACCCATTCCATTGGTGGGCCAGCTGAAGGATGCTCAAGTAAGATTGGCATCCTACCCAAAAAAGAAGATCATGATGACCATTCTCGTAGCTGATATCCCAATCAGTTATGGAATGCTCCTGAGCAGAAGCTTCTACAAAGATCTCGGAGGTGAGATTCAACTGGATTGGTCGTACGCAACAATCCCATTGAAAAAGGGCACCTTCAAGTTGGAACCTGAGGCTAAGTCAAGATTCACGGTGGTGAAATCTCAAGACCCACAAGCACAAGTGTTACATCAGAGCACGGGTCTTGGCACTTATGCCATGTTGTCAAAAGTAACCGAAGAAGACGAAAGTTTTGCATTTACCACACAAACATTGAATGAAGATTCAAGAATGTGGAATATGCAATTCGACAGCAGTTGCTCAACAGCAGGCTCAGGAGCGAGAGTTGTCATTACCTCTCCCGAAGGAACACTGTACCCATTTGCTTATCACTTGCAGTTCGATAACACAAACAATACTGCATAATATGAGGCGCTCATACTTGGCCTAAAAAATGCGAGATATGGGTATAAAATACCTTCAAGTCGAAGGCGATGTAGAGCTGATCGTCCAACAGGTCAGAGGACTGTATCAAGTAAGGAAAAGTCGCCTTGCTTCTTACCGACAAAGGGTGTGGAATGCAATCGACTGGTTCGAAGCATTCAACATCAAGTACATACCACGTGAGCAAAATAGCAGAGCAGATGCCCTTGCAGTATCAGCAACTCATTTCATGCCCCATTCTGATTTTTGTCAGAATGTCTTCGCTATTGAGCTCATCTACAGGCCAACTATCCCCAACAACTGCGACAATTGGCAGGTCTTTACTAATGATGATGATATTCAAGAGTTCCTCTGCATGGAGGAAAATTACCAAGAATTATTCTTTGAAGGTAGTGCTTCTCCCTCCAAAGAATCTATAGCAGAAGATTCTGAAGTCACGGAATCCGGTATCATCCAACTAAAAGGCAATAATATCCCCAAGGGTCTAGTATCCTTGGAGGATATATTTGACAGACATGACAGACGTGTTCAGGATAGAAGGAATTCTAATGACAAGACGTCAGCTGACTACCGACAAGTCAACATTGGTACAGAAGATAAGCCTCGGCTTATCAACTTAGCCAAGTGTTGCACTGTGGAGGAAAGCGATAATTTTATCTCTCTATTCAAGCAATACCGAGACGTCTTTGCATGGTCCTATGAAGACCTGAAAGCATTCAAGCCAAAGGAATTATCCCATACAATTCCACTTAAGTCTAACATCAAGCCTTTCAAGCAGAAGCAGAGGCACTACAACCCGCCTGTCCAAGATACAATCTATACGGAGGTGAAAAAGATGGTGGATGCCAAGATCATATACTCGATCCACTATTCCACCTGGGTGTCAAATATCATTCCTGTACGCAAGAAGAACGGAGAAATCCGGATTTATGTAAACTTCAAGAACCTGAACCAATCGTCACTAAAGGATAATTATACTTTTCCTATCATGGAACATACATTGCAAATAGTAACCGGTTCGAAGATGCTGTCATTACTTGACGGATTTTCGGGATACAACCAGATTGCAATAGCTAAAGAGCATCAACTCAAGACAGCGTTCACCACTCCATGGGGAATGTGCTGTGACCTTTTTCACACATCGCCCCATTCAAGATGGGGACCCCCTAATTTTTGCTCCAATCTGGTCTTTTGGCTTTGGTTTTCTCTCTCTCTCTCTCTTTTTGTCTCTTTCTGCTGTTTACTTTCTGGGGGTGTGCTTGTCTGTGAGCATAAACGTAAAATTTTGGCCAAGTCTGAAAATTAGGGTTTGTATTTTTGTGGTCAATCTAAGGTCGAACAAGGTGAATAAATTGAAAAACTGAGACTAACATTGATGTCAGTGTGCTTTCACCAAGTTTCCACTGAAATTTCACTTCAAGCTGCTCGTCAGCAAATTTTGAGCTGAAACGGACAACTGTCTATTTTTAGCAGTTCAGCTTTCGAAGCAAATTCTAGGGTTTATATGTGAAGTTTTCCGATGCATGTCTGGAGATTCCTTTTGGGTTTTCTGAAACCTTTGCGATGGTATAACATACAAAGTGAGATAATGACTTTCAAAGTTCAACCTTCAGAGGCTATTTTTAGGGTTTGCATGTCAAGGTTTTCAACGCATGTCGAGTGATTCCTATGGGTTTTTCAAGAGCTACGTAGTGATGTGACATGCAAGGCAAGATGATTACTTTTCTAGGAACTTACTATTTTTAGCAAGTCTGCTCTGGCAGGCCCCACCCAGCACATCAGAATCACAACAGGGCGAAATGCATCAGAAACGAGGTCAAACAGAGGTCATTTGATATGCATGCAAGTCAAATTAGGGTTTCCAGCTTCGAGACCCAAACTAAGGGGTAAAAAGTCAGAATTTTCAAAAACCAGTGTATCCCACTATGATCAACATCTTTCAAGCTATCCACCGATAAAATTTGAAGGCAATCGGATCACTTACTATTTATAGTAAGGTGTTCCAGAAACTAGCTAAAAATAGTAAATTAGTAGCAGGCGCCAAAGTGAATAGGCAGGTCATCCAATGAGGAGCGTGTCATTCGAATTTCAAGTCAAACGAAGTTGTGGAGGCCTCAAAAATAGGCAGTGACTATAAATAGTAAACCACCTTTAGAAGCATACTATTTTTAGCAGGGCAGCTCAAGATGGCAGTGTGGACAGGCTAAGTAGGTCATAAGGATCCTGTGGTCAAAATTTCAAATTGATCCGAGCTTCAGAGATGTGAGAATCAAGGGGGCTTACTATATATAGTAACGTATGGAGAAGCTAGCAAAAGAAAGGAAAAACGCCTAAGTCTGGAACTTTGTCCTCCTGCCTATGTCAAATGCGCCCAGCTTGCCTTCAAGATGATTGAAAAAGTTTCTAAGTGTTAAGCTTTATCCATCTCCTACCTCCAAATGCGCCCTCAAGGAGAAATGAAGTTTGATGGAGATAAATTGTTTAAGTCTGAGTTTCATCCTGCAGGACCTTGAAAATGCGCCCATCCTTAGCTAGAAGTCAAGAAAAATTCTAACGCATAAAGTGTTATCCTGCTCCACATATCAAATGTGCCCTCTTCACAAGCATGAAATAGAAAAATTTTCTAAGGCATAGGTCTCGTCCTGCCAGTACCCCCATATGCACCCAAAGAAGAATGAAGATGTTGGAAAAATTCTAAGTTTGAACAAATATCCTCCTGCCACCCCCATATGCGCCCACTTCAAGGTAATAGCATGCAAAAGTTTCTAAGTGTTGAAACAAATCCTTCTCACCATGCTAAATGCGCCCATATCAAGAAAAGTCAAGGAGTTGAAGGCGTTCATCCCTCTCACCCCCTCAAATGCGCCATGTTTGAAAGCTAGTCAAAAGAGGTCAAAAGCATTAGAAGCTTATCCTCCACCACATGTGAAATGCGCCCATCCTCTTGCAAGTATGAAATGCGCCCAAATGGGCTAGGAAAAGGACCAAAAATGTTGATTTTCCTCTACCCCCTTTGAATGGGCCAAGTAAAGAATGAGTTTGAGGTGAAAAGTGGAGGTGAAGTTGATAAAAGTTGCCTTGGCATGGTAAAATCCTCCTCTCTATGTAGAGTGCGCCCAAGGTAAGTTGAATAAAGAGTGATCAAGAGCTTAAGGCGTTGGAAGCTAAGTCCACCTCAACAAGTGAAATGTGCCCAAGATGAGACATGAGGGAAAATATGCTAGGCGTTGAAATTTAAAATATCCTTCATGACATGTGAAATGTGCCCAAGACATTAAATTTATAAGTGAGTTGATAATAAAAAAAAATTCTTCACAGGCAAAGTGATTGAAGATAGAGGAATGAAAATTTTCTAAGGAAAATTCTTCCTTGATGCCTAATATTGATGGAATTTAAATATTTTTCTAAGTGTTACAAAATTCCACCTCCCTAGAGGAAAATTATGCCTAGACTTGAAGTGATGAAATTTCTTGAGATATGAATAAAATTGCCAGAGAAGAAGTCAGAGGATGTTAGCTTCACAGGGTTGATAGAATTTCAAGTCAGAGCAAGAAAATGCGCCCAGGGATGAAGAAATGGATTAAAATTGATGAAAATTTATTTTTCTAAGGTTCAAAATTCAAAAAAAATAAAATGAACCCCTTCGTTGTATACCCATGAATTTGATGCGTTCTGAGGGAAATTTTCTTCTGGGTATTGAAGATTGTCGACAAGGAATTGATTTTAGTGTCTTCTGCACTTCGCCAAGGCTTTCAGATGGAGAATTTGATCGGCACTTGAATTATGGAATTTTCCTAAGGGAAATTTAAATTTTTCTAAGGCAAAGTGAAGAAAATGTGTTTTCAAGGTAAAATGCTCCAGACGATGAATTTGAAAGGAATTGCCTAGATGATTTTGATCGAATTCTCCGTGAGATGAATTTTCCAGAGTCAGAGGTAAATAAAAATTAAATGACAGAGCTTCAACTGGCGAATTAAATTTCCTGAGAAGAGTGAATTTGAAGTAAATATTTTTAGAAATGAATTTAAATGCTAAAGTACGCCAGTCAAGTGAATCTTTTAAAGTTTTAGAAGGTCAAGATTCCAGGCGTCAGAGGACAAGTGTTGAAATTGCCAGAGGAGGGAAATTTGAATTCCTGCTGTGAGGTAGTGGAGACTTAATGAATTGGCTAAAATTGGCCCCTTCTAGAATTTGATTTGGCTATAAGAATTGAGATTTTATTCATTTCTTTTCATCAGCTGAGGAAGTTCGACTTGAGCTCTGAGATTGAAGTTGCAGTGCAAGTTTGTAGCTAGGCATTGGAGAAAATTTGATTTAAGTGTTGAAAAGGATTGCTGAAGCTGAAGTTTGAAAAGTCTAAGTTTGTGGTTGAGTATTGAAGAGGTACGGCTTGAAGTAAAAGAAAGTTGCTGAAGTACAAAATTCGCTAAGTCTTTTTGAAGTCCTGAAGTTGGATGATTTTCTCAAGTGTGAAGTTGTTGCAGCCAACTTAGAAAATTTTCTCTAGAGTTGAAGTTGCTGAAGCTTGCATAAAACTTTCTAAGTGATTGAAAATTCGAAATTGTCAAAGAAAAGTTCAGGTTTGCAGATGAAATAGAATATTGCAACTTCTCAAATTTTAAAAATCGACTGGCAGCCCTCTACATGTTATTTTATTTTTCTAAGTTAATTGCTGATGGTTGTTTATTATTTTGTAGAATGGCTGAAGTGAGAGCAACTGGCAGAGATAGCAATGGCGCATTCAGGCAGGCTATTATCAAGAAGCTGAGCAAGCCTTTCCTGCCGGAATCTAAGTTCACTTTGAAGTTGAGCAAGCTGGCTGACACCAATTTGGGCTCTTTCAACATGGAGGCTTTCAAAAATCGGATAATGGGAGTTGGCAGTCACCGTCCTTCGATCACTTCGCACAATATTGTTCGAAGTGGATTGTATGCAGCTGCTGGTTTTCCACCAGCTATTCAGTGCTCAGAGCTGATGATGGAGTGTGCTAATTACTATGAGCCTGATCACAGGTCAATTGTCTCACCAGATGGCCAAGTATCTGCCAACCTCACTCTTGCAACTATCGGCAAAGCTTTTGAAATTCCAGCACACGAGAGGATGATTTACAAAACAAGAGAGCGAGCTGAACGAATGTATGCTTCTACATTCGAGAGATGTGCAAAGGTGATTAATACTCGCTGGATGAACAAGCCCAAGCCCTCTCACACAAAGTTGCTAAAGCAAATTATATCAGATGACTTGAAGCAGGAGTATTGCGACTTGATCATGATGTTGAGTAGAGTTGGAGGCTGCCCTCAAGCGTTTATTTTTGAACCATGGATGTTCTATTACATCAACCTCGTGCTGGAAGGAAAAAAGCACATCAACTGGGCTGTAATGATTAGTGACAATTTGCATGAGCAGCTCTTGAGCTTGAGAAGAGCAAAGACATTTTACATGGGCTCCTACATTATTTACTTGTTGGCTCATATGACGAAGTATAGAGGAATATCTTACAAGAAGCCTGTTGGTTGTGGTTCTCATCAATTCAAAATCCATGAGGCCTGTCCGCAGCTACACCTGACAAGTACCACCCATTTCAAGCGTGTCAACGATGCCTTTACCATGCACATAACAAGATCACTTCAGCATAGGACTCATCATAGGATCTCGAGGGAAGCTCAAGAGTTAATTGAAAGGTATGGGTGCTGGTTTATTCAATTTCTGAAGTTTTCTTACATCAGGCTGCAAGGGTTTTCTTCATATCCATATAGATTGCCTAAGTACCCAACCAATAGAATTTTGATGTTAGAGATATCTAGGAAACTTGTTGCCTATGATAAAATTCAAAAAAGAAAGAAGAAGGGAGGAGTTGACTTCCCAATTGTCATGAGTAATTCAGACGAAGTGTGTCCTTCACTTCAGGCAGCTAGAGAAGCCGAAAATGAGCTTCAGTTCTTTCATTTTTCCTATCACACCAGCATACAGCATTATGATCCACATAGCAATATGAGATGGATATTGTCAGAAGAATTCAAGCATAAGGCAAATATTGAGGATTATTGGGCTGGTGCATCAGATGAGGTTGAGGTTAGAAAAAGAATGTTTTTGAGGCTACCATTGAGTATGATTGGGGAGTGTGAAATCATTCCAGTACCAGACCAGGTGGATGAGGACATGAACGTTCCCCATCCATATTATGAGGCAGTGAGGGATACTCCACTTCCACCACCGGATTGGTCAAAGCCGGAGATTGTTGATTTGCACACACTTTGTATTCTGGTCATGACTTTCACCAGAGCATGGGTTGAAAGGCGTGTGAGAAGATTGAAGAGTAGGCCAATTTCCTTGACCTACAACTTGATGGGAGATCACAGGACACCCACTACTAGCAGGAAGAAACAGGTTACTCAAGGTCCAGAATCTCCAAGGAAGGTGCCAGTTTAGCCGGAGCCTCCAAGAGTTGTGATTGAGTCACCTAGGCCATTGGAGACACGTTCTCCAAGTATATAGGAGGTTTCTCTTTTCGCTGATTAGAGAAATGCATTGAATCAGGAACACAAAGTACATGAAGAAAATCAGCCACCACGGAGGGAATCAGCTGGCCAAAGTGTTAATGTGCCTACTAGAGATGATCAGCGTGAGGAAGATGAGGAAACTACTACTGATACACACTTCCGGCATGAGTTAGAGATGGCTCTTGAGGATGATGCAGTTTCAGGAGATACTCAGCCACTAGAGGCCGATGAGCCTCACCAAAATGAGATTGAAGTTGAACAAATCCATGAAGTAGAAGCTAGAGAGTAGCAGCCATTTGTTATTTAGCAGGTTGTACCTAATTGGCTCAGGGACAGAATGAGAAGGAGCCCCAGTGAAGAGATTGATACGGTGGTAGAGATGGACGAGTTTTTGAATAGGATCAGCGTGCCTCCACCAAAGAAGAGAGCTAGGAAATTTTCAAAGATCTCAACTGATGACGATGGTTCTCGCACCCTTCATGTAGCGGTGCCACGAGTTGATTGTGATCGGGATGAAGCAGTGCCAAAGAATTATGTGATCACAACCATGGAGTTAGGACGCCCCACAGGTGCACAGATTGTTGAGGAGTGTGATAAATCCTATTAGGCGCTTAAGGATAGATTGTTCAGGACTGAAGGAAAATATAAGAAATTGAAGAAAGAGAATAAGACATTGATAGGATACATGCAACACTTGTCTCGTCCTTGTAGGCAGGATATTCCGGCCATAGAGGTTCCAGCCAAGTTACCCAAAGAATCAGTTAGCGGCTTGGAGGATTTGAGGAAGATGGCACAGGAGGCAGACACATGGGTTACAGGTGTTCGTTCCGAGACAGAGAAGTTCATGGAAGACCTTTCCCGTGCTTACCAGCAAGCTTCCAACATTATGGCACATGTGGAGGCAATTGATCAGGCCTAGGGTGATGCTTCTGTCTATCAGAGCAAAGTTATTCAGCGTCTAGAGGCATTGATGCATACTCCTTTGCAAATGTTGATTGATGGAGGAGTTATTCAGGAAAGTGATAGGTACAATTTTGTTGGATGGTACTCTTCAATAGTCACAGGGCGTGGATTCTTTGATGCAGCTCAGGCGGATTCAGCTAGAGTCAGGAAGGCTATGACGAATATCATTGATGGAGTCCTGAACACTTGAAATATTCCGAGCCAAATTTTTTCATTTTTCAATTATCAGATTACAACATTACAATCAAAGTACCCATTAAGGTTAGAAGGTAAACCAAAACGTACGAAAGCAACTCTAACCAAGAATGGCGCCGATGTTGGCGAGCATATGGTCAGAGGATCTTTTACCCTAAGTGCTGAATGGGAACTCAACGCCAAGTATGTGCTACCCAATCCAGTATGGAGTGAGGGGCGACCATATGACGGAGTGCTACAGAATACTATGCTTGAAAAGGAATGCTGAAAGCTAAAAACGCTCAACACCCAGAATGTGCTTGCTAACCCAGAATGGGAGAGTAGCTACCATAGGGTGGAGTTGTAACTATTACAATAACTTCAAATGAAAGTGAGCATTACAATCAGATTTGAACAAGAAAGAAAACACTGCCAGTACTACTGTCAGTTTATACCATAAGGAGCATTCGCCTGCCAATATCTTATGAATTTTACATGATTAGCATTACATCATAGAGAACTATCCTTATCTTGGATAGGAATGCCAAAACAATAACACCTTCGAGGAGCAATACAATAAATCTGATTTCTGTTACAAATCTGCTCTTAAAAGGAAATAACAGCAGTCTATGGAAATGCTCATATGCTCATATCTTACTAACAACTTGCTCAAATGGTTTGATTTCTAATGCACAAGACTTCCCTTATGATAGCGTTCAAACTAACACCCAAAAACATACTCGAATTGCAACTAACGATTAATGCACGAACTCCAATGCAACTAAAAAGTACGGCCCAGCTGAAAGGGGTGATTTCCTTTTAAAAATAAATGCAAGCACTAAAAAATCTACAAACTTGAGAACGTTGGCGCCTAAGCCTAGCAAAGACAATGGGTTAATACCCAGAACAATATTTTTGATGTTTTTTGACTTATGATCGAAAACACGAATCTGCTGTATTAAATAATGCAAAATGCTGAAAACTACTAACATGCCAATCAGATCTAACAATGCAAAAGGCTGAATACAATGCACAAACTAAATGCAACTCACAAACTAGACTAAATCACCACTAGTCGCTGTATTGCAAGCAAGAGGCGATGCCCTTGCTAGGAGGCCTTCGTTCCTCGAAGCAGTTCCAGAGCCAAACCGGCAGCATAACATTCCTGTAGATAAAAGATACTCAAAAAGATCCCAAGGCTTCCTTTTATAATTTTTTGGTTGACCTTCACGAAACCCTAACTTCTTTTCCGGAGTCAAACCCTAATTCCTTCACAGATGGCGTCCCACTTTTCCAAGTAACTTTGTCTTTTAATATTAATTTAATCTTTCTTGAGAATGGCGTCCACTTTGAGCTTATAATAAACTTCATAAAAAATATAATTAATTCTCTTAATGAAGCGCCACCCTTAAAGATCACCTTTTAAAAAGACTTGAAGTGATTAAGCTAGGCTAAGGGGGGGTCAACGTTAAATTATAACATTAAAACGTGACTTTAATAAAATAGCTCAACTTATCTCTCCAACTGCGCCCTGAAGCCAACAATGAGCAAGCCAACTGATCAAACTGACATAGGAAGTCAACCCTGCTGGACCCGACTGTTGAACTGCCAAAAATAGAATTTACTAAAAATAGTAAATTCCGGAAAATGCTCAGAATGCCGAGATGAACACACCACTGCGAAGCTCTCTGAAAACCCAGAAAGAATCCGCCATTGAAACCATCAACTCCGAGCAAAGACATCCTCAAAAATAGGAAACCCTAATTTTACCTTCCGACTAGCCTTCGGGTCTCCAGAAAAAGGCCAACGGTCACTGGAAAGATCAGGTTTGAGAAGGGGACATTACAACACTTTGGAGGCAATCTTCGCTAGACGACTGAATCCTGATGAAATGACTACTGATAATTTGAGGGGTAGGCTGGCGCCTTTCTTTGCAGAGGTGAAGACTTTTGTACATGATGACTTTGAAAACATTTCAACTTTCTCTAGCTTGATTCAAAGTACGCAAGATGCCTTAGCCGCTTGAAGAAAATCTTGCACACAGCAAGGACAGTTAGTCACG
This sequence comes from Sequoia sempervirens, assembly GCA_007258455.2. Taxonomy (NCBI): domain Eukaryota; kingdom Viridiplantae; phylum Streptophyta; class Pinopsida; order Cupressales; family Cupressaceae; genus Sequoia; species Sequoia sempervirens. The sequence continues at coordinate 54,492,335 of VDFB02000363.1, read as the reverse complement.
GTGTTGGAATTTCAGCTTGATCATATTCCACCTATCTCGATTCAGGAGGTTGAGGCTGTGCTTGCTAGGTTCATTGAGTTTGCAGCCAGGGAGAAGGAGAACAGTAATGCACTTCTAGATGATGACCTTCTGGAAGACTGATTGTGTGCATTAATTGCCTTTACTATTTTGGGAGTGAGTGAGAATCTTTGATTCATTTATTGTACCACTCCCCATTATGGCAGTTTTTAGGGTTAGGGCTGAGGTGGCTTAATTTGAGCCATTCATTCGATTGTAATCTGAACCGTCCATTGGACCGGGCTATCTATAAAAGGGGTGGTCCCCCTCATTTGTACATCATTAGAAGATTAGATTATTACATCATTAGACAGTAGAGAGTAGACATTTTGTTAGAGCAGAGAGATAGTTTGATAGCTTAGCATAGTTTGGAGGAGAAGGAAAGTTTTCCTTTGAAAAATTTTGTAAAAGATTGTTGTGTAAAACTTTCATAATAAAAGATCTTTTCATTGATGATGAAATTCATCTTTGTTATGGATAGCTAGCAAGGTTTCTTCATCCCTTCCACTTCAAGTAGCGCAATTTTCATGCAAGTAGATTTTAGCTGTGGATTTGAGGTATTGATCGAGGCAACTTCGTTTTCATCCATACCACTAGCAGCTTGTTGACGCCAGGTTTGCCTTGTGTGGTCAACTAGAGCATTTTATGAGCCTAACTTCAGTTATCATTTACATCTTGGTATGCGTCATCTTGACAGTATCTTGATGTTGGATTGTAACTTGAAAATTTCTTGCTATCCCCTTGAAGATTGCACCAACTTTGTGTAAGTTGTCCAACGTGAGATGGAGCAAAGTTTGGTTGAAGTCTGCCAAAATTGATTCCACGTCCCGTCCTTAGATAGAATTTAGATTTTCTTGTCCCTATACTCATTTACATTCAGCGTATTTCTGGTTAGTTTTAGGAAAATTCATACCTCAACGCCAAATCATTCGCACAAAATTCCCTTCCAATCATCCATTTGTTGTCAACTGCAGACCTTAAGAACAATTGTGTAAGTCCCCTCGTAAAAATGGCATATCACAACCAACCAACTGAAGGTATTCCAAAGCATTTCGGAACCTTGGAGTTGAACGTGAGATCTTTCTTGCAATCTTTGATAGCTTAGCATAGTTTGGAGGAGAAGGAAAGTTTTCCTTTGAAAACTTTTGTAAGAGATTGTTGTGTAAAACTTTCATAATAAAAGATCTTTTCATTGATGATGAAATTCGTCTTTGTTATGGATAGCTAGCAAAGTTTCTTCATCCCTTCCACTTCAAGTAGCGTTAAGTAGCTTAAAGTAGAGCAATTTTCATGCAAGTAGATTTTAGCTGTGGATTTGAGGTATTGATCAAGGCAATTTCGTTTTCATCCATACCACTAGCAGCTTGCTGACGGTAGGTTTTCCTTGTGTGGTCAACTGGAGCATTTTATGAGCCTAACTTCAGTTATAATTTACATCTTGGTATGCGTCATCTTGACGGTATCTTGATGCTGGATTGTAACTTGAAAATTTCTTGCTATCCCATTGAAGATTGCACCAACTTTGTGTAAGTTGTCCAACGTGAGGTGGAGCAAAGTTTGGTTGAAGTTTGCCGAAATTTATTCCACGTCCCGTCCTTAGATAGAATTTAGATTTTCTTGTCCCTATACTCATTTACATTCAGCATATTTTTGGTTAGTTTTTGGAAAATTCATACCTCAACGCCAAATCATTCGCACAAAATTCCCTTCCAATCATCCATTTGTTGTCAACTGCAGACCTTAAGAACAATTGTGTAAGTCCCCTCGTAAAAATAGCATATCACAACGAACCAACTGAGGGTATTCCAAAGCATTTCAGAACCTTGGAGTTGAACGTGCGATCTTTCTTGCAATCTTAGCGCACAGAATACTTTGATCAACAGAGAATGGAGTAGCCTTCAGATTACTTTGTTCTGCTGATTGGTGCGGTCACAAAAATCACATCAATAGAACGTTTGCGTACAAGAGGATGCCCTTCGGCCTCATCAACGCTGATGCTACTTTTAATCGAGCCATGGACTTAGCGTTTGGCGACTTGAAGGACAAATTGATAGTCCTCTATCTTGACGACCTTACCGCTTTCTCAAAGAAGCAGCAAGATCATTTTCAGCACTTAGTGAAAGTGTTTGAGAGATGCAGATACCACCACATATCACTGAATCCCAAGAAGTCTATTTTCGCGGTGACAAAAGGAAAATTGCTTGGTCACATTGTGAGTCCCTGTCTTGAGAACTCCTAAGGTGTTAGTTCATTCACCCTACAACCTATAGGTCCTCTACTATTGAGGCACCCCTGGTTCACTTACCAACCCTGCTATCATTACAAATTTGCTGCTACCAAGCAATTCTTGGTGCTCCTTCTCACATTCTCCATCTAGCCCTTAATGCTCTTAAAGACTAGCTTATCTCCAAATGTTTACAAATCTTGTTGCAGGGGTGTGAAAAGCTTCCATGGCTTCCAAAATCATTTGCCTAAAGCTCCTGATCAACCTCCATTTCACAAACTCTCCATCTCTTTCAAGAAAATGTTTTTCTTGGTGTTGAAAGGCTAGTAGCCTTAAGCCACAATTAGGTCTTTGAAACAGAATCAAAATGCAATTTTGATCTAAACCCACCAAAGGACCTATCCTCTTTGCTTAGGGAATGTCTTGAACATGCTAGACCTTCAAGATTTCTAGGGTTTCAGCACTGTACAGGCCGTACTCCATCCAAATGCAAAAAAAACCAAGAACACTAAGGTTTCAAAACTGTTCAGAACCAGTTTAGGACTGGTGAAAAGTTCTTCATGAAAACGGGCTGTTACGGGCTCTTCCTTGTCACCATGCAGAGCCAAGACACTCCCCTAAATTCTCAAAAAAGAATCTTTTAAAAATCTTCACTCCCCTGCAAATTATTCACGCTGTCCTCAAGCTTTTCCTAGCCGGGTTCTCACTGTCTATCCTAGGAAAAGTCATTTAGCATGCTTTTTGGAAATCTATTGACTCCTAATGCTAACCTATGTACACTAAAGGAGCTTAGCCACGTTCCCAATGTTCCCATGCTTCTTGGTACAGTGGGAGTGCGGGCTAAAGCTCCTCCTTTATTCCATTTACCAGTCCAAACAGCAAATAAGATAAAATACAGAATTTACGAGAAATAAAGAAAGCGATGTAACAACTATTCAAATGGTGCAAACAGAACTTTCAGAGGCTTAATACATGCTAAAGGAATCCACAAAATGCCTCATTTAATCCATGCAAGCTGCTGCTACAGAAAACAGGGTTTTCCAGGCCAAAATTGTTGTGTTTTCTTTATTTCCTCTTGAAACTGCCAACATAAAAACTTCTAACCTCTTCCCAGGTCGAGAAAGAGTCTTTTTCATGCCTCCAAAACCGTTAGGTTTCCTTAGGTTTCACGTTTTTAACCAAGAATGGCAAAAAAACACGCGGTTTGAAAACACAGTGTGTTTTTGAACTTTTTACAAAAACATAGGAAATGGCCACCAAAACATTTCCTAATTTATTCTAATTTTTACCTAAGCTCCAAAAGGTCCTCATACACATTATTAAAGGTGTTTGAGACCTTTCCAAAATATCAAAAAGAAATTTAAAACAAAAACCTTCTAGATAAGGTTGTAACTAAGCACTTAGGTAGGTGCTCCTGCACCACTTTCGTTTTGCTTTTGCATGTTCTAACAACAGTGTTGAATATGAAGGACTTATCCAAAGCCTTGAATGGGAAAGAAAAAGAGGAATCGACTGTTTGAAGGTCTATGGAGACAGTGAATTAATAGTTAATCAAGTCAGGGGGGTCAATGTTGCCAGGAATGATGGTTTGAAGTCTTACAGAAACAAAGTATGGAACATAATTGAAGAATTTAATGCCTTCAATCTGGTTTCTATTCCACGAAATCAAAATAAGCATGCTGACAGACTTGTAGCAATTGGATCGCAGTTTGATATCCCAGGCGATATAAAAAAGGATAAAATACAGCAGTATGTCAAGGTGGTTATCAGGCCGTCAATTCCTGATAACAGCGTTAACTAGCAAGTATTTGAAAATGATGAACAGATTTTAACCTTTCTGCTCTAAGAAGATCAATTTTTTATAGTGAACCAAGAAAAGATCATAAAGCAGTATGATGATCAAGTGACACAGTTGAAGACAAATAAACTTCCCAAAGGGCTGGTTACCTTGGAATCCATATTCAATTCTGATAACCAGCTTAAGAAGAACAAAGTCGGCATTCAAGTGAAAGAAGATCATTATGAAGAAGTGGAAATCTTTAAAGATAAGCTTCTTAAATTAGGAAAAATCTGTTCAACTGAAGATAAGAGAGCTTTCATTGTTTAATGCCAAGAATATCATAATGTTTTTGCTTGGAAATATTTTGGTTTAAGAGGGTTTGATCCTCATATTGCACAAAATATAATTGAGTTAGAACCTGATGCCAAGCCTGTTAGACAAAAACAGAAACCATTGAACCCCAAGCTCGAACCTTTAATGATCAAAAAGCTTACCAAGTTAGTTGAGGGGGGTATCGTATTTCCAATTAAACACACATCTTGGGTTTCTAACCTTGTTCCAGTTAGAAAAAAGAATGGTGAGATAAGATTATGTGTGGATTTTAGAGATCTTAACAGAGCATCTCTGAAGGATTATTACCCCTTACCGTCTATGGAACAAATTCTCCAAGCTGTTGCTGGATCAGAAAGATTTTCTCTTCTGGACGGATATTCTGGTTATAACCAGATTATAGTCAAAGAGGAGGATCAGTGTTGATTCCAAGAGTTCAACAAGTCTGAAATTTCTTTAATGGTATTCGATCTACAAGAGTAGAACATTTATTGATTTCGATGTCTCCCATTGTGGATCGGACCTACATTAAATATATAAGGAAGAGACATATCCCATGAGTGGAGGCATGTCCGTTCATGAGATGTCTCATGAATTGTGCCTTTTCATTTTAACTAAACACCCGATCTCTAATCGGGGTTTGCTACTTAATAAACATAAATGCTTACCAAGTTCGATCTGAATTTATCTTGCACAAATAAATAATATCCAATCTGGAAATGATCACCGATAATGATGCTCAATCGGGATCCCATATGAAAAACATGAAATACTAATAATCTGCAATTAATAACCTCTAAATGCAGATCGATAATATACTTGGAATGTAGTAGATTTCGATATAAATGATGATGTATACAATTAATATATATGTGTGTATACATATGTCAGTACATATTGATACATATATACACACACATATGATCATCATTTCTATATCTGACCGAAGCTACCATATTTCAACAATCAGTATAAAACAACATTCACAACAAAATGGGGCACTATGGCCTACAAAAGAATGTTTTTTGGTTTATCTAATGCCGGTGCCACCTTTCAGCATGCCATGGATATGGCATTCCAAAATTTAATTTAGAAATGTCTGCTAGTTTATTTAGATGACATAATAGTATATTCAAAGAATGCAGATGAACATTTGTCACATCTCAAGCAAGTTTTTGAAAAATGTAGAGAGTATGGAATATCTCTCAATCCTACAAAGAGTATTTTTGTAGTTCATGAAGGTAAGCTATTAGGTCACATAGTGTCAAAAGATAGAGGTACCATTGACCCTGAAAGAGTTGAAGCTATACTTGAACTGCCATTACCCAATTACAAGAAGGGATTGCAAAGCTTTTTAGGGAGAATCAACTTTCTAAGAAGATTCATTCCTGATGTTGCAAATCTACTACAGCCCTTGACCGCCATGCTTAAAAAGAATGCAGTTTTCAATTGGACTGGAGAAGTGTAATGTCCCCATTTTAGCCCTATGCTCTTCTTGAGATTTTAGCCTATTTCCAAAAATCTGTAGGCTACTTAGACGTGCTAAATTTAGGATTTCCAATTTCAGTAAGTCCTGCTTCCAACTCAGTTTAGTTTTTTTGTGGGTTTTGTTGTGGATTTACTATTATAGCAGTTGGATATTTTTAGTAAGTCTAATTGTGGCAGCGGCATCATCATCAGTTCAACTCCAATCATCTTGCCTTTCATCAGTTTCAGTTTTGGCTTTGGTTTTGGTTATCTCCATGGACTGAGTTTTATACTTAGTCAATTTTCATGTTTTGAAGTTGTACCCCATGCCTAGGCTTGATGACTTCAAGTTGTTTTAAAGAAGGGGACATTAAGGGGTCAAGTGAGAATTTAATTATTTAATAAATGCCTTATTGTTGCAATATGGAAATGGACGCCTAAAGGTGAAGTTGAATGATATTTTAATATTTCAAAAAGTAAAATGCAAAAAAAGTGGCATCCCTTTTGGAAGTTGAAGTGATTCAACTTCTTGGAATTTGAAGAGTCTCTTGTTGCTTCATTTGCCAACTGAAGCCTATATATTGATATTTTATGATGAGCTGATTATGCATATTTTTGAAGAGCAAAGTTACGCTGCTGAAATGAATCCAGAACCTGGCTAAGGGGAAGCTTAGCGAATCATTCTTTCTTCGGGCCTGCAACTATGGCTTCCTAGGAAGATTTTCTGAAGACCATGCTTCATTCAGGAGTGTGGATAGTGTTCAATGGTGATTTTATTTACAAGAAGATTGCTGATTTATAATCTATTTGTACTGCTGTTGTAATTGGCTGAAGCTAATTTCTGTTCATAGCTTCATCATTGATTTTTATTTCATTTTGGGTATTCGCTCATGCTGTGCAACTGTGAAGGGCGACCCTTTGTGCAAATTCTTGGAATTTAATATTGAGTTGCTGATTTTTAAAGTCAAATCGACCCCCTCAAGAGGGCCGTACCTTTTGGAGCTTGTCTTGGAATTCGTGCCACTTGTTTCTCTCTGTTTTTGGCTCAATTTCTTCTTGGAACTTGGATGCCTAGTCTCTAGCTGTTGATTGGCTGTGGTTTGGAGACTTTCCGAGCTGATTCGGGAAAGATACGTACAATTTTGTGAGTTTCCTTGTTGCTGGTCTGATTTTCTGTTAACACTGTTTCTATATCAGACTTATCAAATAATTGTACTTGCTGGTTTGAGCTTCAATTCTTCATCTTATATCATTGTAAATGTTAGAGGAAGTGATACTCTAACTGTTTAATGTTCTTGGAAGATTATCTATTTGATTTGCAGCTGTTCTTATTCTTTGTAAAGCTAGTTAGTAGTACTAACAGCTCTCCCTTTACTTGCTGCAATTTTATATCTGTTTTTCACTCCCACAATTGAGTGGTTGAGTTTTAGAATAAACATCTATATTGTTTGTAATTTCCCCCCACATTATAAGTGGTTGTGTGGACAGTATTCCCCCCACGTTAATAAGTGGAAGAGTGGATTTAAAGGCTGGCTTGCCGCCTAATAATTATTGTAAACTCACCCACCGAATAAGTGGAGTATTCCCACTGCTTATGGATGCCTGCATCAGCAGAAGAATTGTACTTTCAGCTTGTTTATGCCTAATGATCCTCTGACCATATGTTATCACCTCGCCCACATCGGGATCTTGGTGAACATTCTTGGTTAGAGTTATCTTCTTTGTTGGTTTACATTTTGGAGCTAACGCTAATCAGTGTTTGGTTGCTGATTTGAATGTTAATTTTCGGAAAAAAATTAAGGGGGAATATTTCAAGAAGCAAAACGCAGTTTTGAAGAAATCAAGGAAGCTTTAGCATTAGCTCCAACACTGGTAAATCTAGATTTCTCTAAAGACTTCTTATTGTACGCTTTTGGCAGCGTTGGTTCAATCTCTGCTATGCTGGTCCAGAGAAATAGTGATAATTTAGAACAGCCAATAGCTTTCTTTAGTCAAGTACTTGTTGATTATGAAGAGAAGTATACATTTATTGATAAACATGTTCTCACTGTGATCAGAAGCCTAAAGAAGTTTAAGCCTCTAGTTTCAAACAATAAAATTCATATTCTGGTTGCACACTCAAGTGTGAAGGAATTTTTGTTGAACAAAGATCTAAGTGAGAAAAGAGCAGGGTGGATCACAAAAGTAATGGAATTTGATGTTAACATCAACATCACAAAACTTGTCAGGGGTAGAGGACTTTGTGATCAACTTGCCTCCACTTCTGAAGATGCACAAAAATCAGAAACTGGTGTTGTTTTAACTAATACAAACGAGTCTCAAAATGTTCAAGCTGCCGCACCTGCATCAGTAGCAAGTTGGGTTCAAGAAATGACCCACTTTCTTCGTACTGGTGAATGTCCACCAGGTTTGGATAGAGCAAAACGAAGATACTTCAGATCGCAGTCAGTTCCTTATGTCCTTATTGATAATATCCTTTTCAGGAAAGACCTGAACGATGTCTTGTTAAGGTGCATTGATACTGGTCAAATAGAAAGAGTACTACATGAGTTGCATGATGGAGGTTCAGGAGGTCACTTTGCTCCAAGGACAACTGCTTGGAAAATCATGAAAGTTGGTTATTACTGGCCCAGCTTGTTTAAAGATGCATATGCATGGTCAAGAAAGTGTGTTAAATGTGCTTTATTTTCAGGAAAAGAAAAGTTGTCTGCTATGCCTCTACATCCAATTCAGGAGGAGCAGCCCTTCATGAGATGGGGCATAGACTTCATTGGGCCAATTAATCCACCATCCAGTGCTGGTCACAAGTGGGTGCTTACTGCTACAGACTATTTCACACGGTGGATAGAGGCAGTAGCTTTGAAAGAAGCAAATGAGTCTTCAGTTTTGAGCTTTTATGAAGACATAATCACCAGGTTTGGAGTTCCTGACTCCATTATTTCGAATAATGCTCTGGCATTTGTTGGATTAAGAGTCACAGATTGGGCTATTAAACACGGGATTCATTTGAATACTTCCTCTAATTATTACCCACAAGGTAATGGGTTAGCTGAAAGTACAAACAAAAACCTGATTAGAATCATTAAGAGGACTATGGAAGACAATCAAACAAATTTGGCATACCACATTGAAATCTACACTTTGGGCTGATAGAATAACCCCTAAGAGATTAGTGGGTAATTCCCCATACCTCCTTGTTTATGGTAAAGAGGCTAGGTTACCTATGTCTGTAGAGCTTCCAGCTCTAGACATTGTTCACCAGTTGAAGATGTATGAAGAGCAGGACCCAATATCCGTGAGATACGCAGAGCTCATGGAGCTTGAAGAATCAAGAGATGAGGCAATGAAAACTTTGGAATATTATCAGCTCCAAACAAGGAGAATATTTGACAAGAAAGCTACAATCAAAATTTTTAAAGAAGGTGATATTGTTCTCAAATGGGATGTTCTAAAAAGCAGGCCAGGCCATCACACCAAGTTTGACAACATGTGGATGGGTCCATTTATTGTTAAAGACTGTAAAAAACACAATGCGTACCAACTAGCCACAACTGAAGGTGAAGTGCTTCCTATCCCAGTCAATGGGATACACCTCAAGCCTTGCATTGAAGTCTGATGGGTTCCTCCATTGTACATATTAGGTTAGGTTTTATGCTTTCAATAGGTGCTTCTTCACTTTAGTTTGATTGTTGTTTCATTCCCTAAGTACTGCTCCAGCACAGTAAATAGTTTCTTTTCAGTTTCTCTGGTTTCAACAAGTTCCAGTGTCCTGATCTGCTTCATGAGTCTCAAGTAAATTGCAGCCATGTGCGAGCTACTCTTGGTCTGTTCTGAGGGTTTTTCTAAGTGACTCTGAGCCCAATGGACAGGTTTGGCTACTGGTTTCTTTGTTTAGCAAGCAAACATCCAACAAAGGTTGCCAGAAATGTTGCCCGATTTTCACCTACGGGCTCATCAAGCAGGACAAATTGTGTTTCAAAGGTTCATAAAGGCCAAATGGGGAATTTCCATCAAGGGTTAGATCATGCACCTGAGGATATTTCACAAGGAGGTCTATTGGAAGGCATGCCTCGATCAGTTTTGGCGCAAAAAAATCATCAGAGAAGAAAGTCAGCAAGACCCTCCTATTGTCTTGCCGACTAGCAGTGCGTTCTACTTGGTTTAATACACCCGTCGCCAGGACATTCGGGTCGCCATGATTCTTCATGTATCTCTCCGCTTGGAGGGAGATCATGCCAACAGTTTTTCACAAGGGTGGCGTCGGGGGGAATGATTGCCTTCGGCATAATGTCTCACCGACACATGGGAGTATCCCCGAAATGGTCTCAGCTCGCCAAAAGATTGTCATCTCGCTGAGAAGTCTTGCCGACTTGGAGTGGTGAGCTCAGCGAAGGATTTGAGTTCGCAGTGATGTCCCGGCGACCAAACAAGGTCTCGCCGATGGCGAAGGAGGTCTCGGAGAAGGGTTTTGCCTTTGGCGTAATGTCTCGCCGAAGGTCGGGGGTCTCGTTGAAGAGTATGAGCTCGGCGAGATGTCTTGACGACTAGCGAAAGTCTCGGCGAAAAAGATATGTCAATGGGGAGAAAAGGTGGGCCTCGCTGTGACGTCTCGGCGATCGGATAATGTCTCACCGAAAGGATGGTGCCTTTAGTATAAGATGATGAGCTCAGGGAGATGTCCTACCGCAACGGGGAGGTCTCGGCGAAAGTTGTGAGCTTGGCAAGAAGTCTCACCGACCAAGCAAAGTCTCCCCGACTGAAACAAAAGGAGCTCGATAAGAGTTCTCGCCGAAGCAAGGCGTCGTCAGCGTAAGGTCTCACTAACTGGCGAGGTCTCGCCAAAATGAAATGCCCCGGTGTAATGTCTTGCCGACCCATGTAGGGTCTTGCTGAAATGAAGTGAGCTCGGGGAGAATGGGGGAGTTCGCTATGAAGTCCCGCCGACTTGGTGGTGTCTTGCCGATAGCGATGGATCTGTTATAGGCTTCGGTGAGACCTCTGGCCGACAGCAATAGTCTAGGCGGCAATTTTTGACATCGGCGTGACTTCTGCAGCTCGATATGAACTCTTGCCGATGGTTGTGAGCTATGCCGATAACTGCTGAAGGGCATAATCACATCGGGGAGACACGGCCAGTGTCTCACCGACATGCGATTCTGCAGGAAGAAATTTTGACCGCCCGAGGAAGCTTGCGTGGCATCTGTTCGGCCAATCCAAGGAGGCTACAAGGATCCGTGGTAGTTTGACCCCTGTGAAGAAGATCAGCGGAACGTAAGCAACGTGGACCTGCTCTAAGAATAAAGCGATGAATCAGTTCAATATCCAAGAGGTGTCGTCGGTAAACAGAAGATCCGTGAGTCGCGGTGACAACCGGGATCGCTACTGGCAGAGGGGGATTGACATTAACGATAATGCTTTAGAGCATTCAAAGCGGCCCTTCAAGGAGGTTCGAATATGGACACGGAGGCCAATAGTAAATGGAAGTATTATAGAAAGATCTGAAGGCTCCTCCTAAGGGCGAACCTTCACACCGACATGGACAGTGTTGTGACCTTTTCACACATCGCCCCATCGCCGATGGGGACCCCCAGTTGCCTGCTTGTTTTTAGGGTTTTGTCTCCTTGCAACAGTTTCGTGAGATCATCTTGTTAAGAGTTTCAAGTCAGGTTGCCGAGAGTTACCCGAGCCAAGTTAGTAATCCATGCTTGAATTAGTGCGTAGACGTCATGGAAGAGCTCAGAAGGCCCAGGAAACAAAGATCGCCTATGAATTCGGCCAATTCTGAGACTTCCTACTTTTTAGGAAATCTTGCTTTTTCGCTTTTTCATTTTTGGCATTTTTTGGACCAAACAAGGTTCCCTATTTTTTAGGGTTTTGCTTTTTCTATTTTTAGAAAGTTTCTATTTTTGGAAAGTTTCTATATTTAGAAAGGTCTCAAATTCCAAAAATGCACTCAGAAGTTCAAAAAAAATCGAAAAATCACTCAGAAAATCAAATAGAAAATTGAAAAATCATTGAAAAATCTGGGAAAATCAGTAAAAAGCATGAGAAAATTAGTGAAAAGCATGAAAAATCAGACCAAAAAGTATCAAATTCTGGAAAATCAGTCCAATACCAGTCAGATCTGAAGCACAAAATCACAGAAAATTAACTCAAAAAAATGAGATTCATGAAATAAATGGCTAAGTCTGGAATTCGCCATGAAGAAGGTCCTTGAAATGTGGAACGGCATGAAGGAAGGAAGGTCTGGAAGCTTGTGAAGTCCGCCCAGCACTAAGGAAGCAATGTCCTAACCTCCTTTGAAGTCCGCCTTAGCCACAATGTCAAGTGCCAAGAAGTTGTGAAGTCCGCCATCTTGAAGGAAGCACATCCAAAGATCTTTCAAAGTCCGCCCTCCCATATCCTAGTCTCCTTCAAAGTCCGCCAGCTTCAAGGAGGATGATGCCAAGAAGTTCTAAAGTCCGCCATGTACTTGAAAGGAAGTGCCAAAAGCTTGTGAAGTCCACCTTAGCAAAGGAGAAAGTGCCAAAAAGTTTTGAAGTCTGCCCTCAACATCCTAGCCCCCTCCAAAGTCCGCCATCCACAAGACAGGAAGTGCAAGAAGCTAAGAAAGTCCACCATACACTTGCCAATGGGTTGGGAAGTCCGCCTAGGCACATGAGAAGGAAAAAAATCAAAAATTTCACTAAGTCTTGATGCCTACCAAGGAAAATTTCAAAAATTTTGCTAAGTATAAGAGCCTAAAAAGGTGGAATCAAGATTTTGGCTAAGTGTTGTGATATTTCCAAGGGCAAATGCTAATACCTTTAGAAGTCCACCACATTCAGGAGAGATGATGCAAAGACCATCCAAAGTCTGCCCTAGAAAAGAGGGATGTCCAAGATGCTTGTCCAAAAGGGGTGGAAAGTCCGCCATGGTCTGTCAAGGGATAAAATAATGATTTTTGCTAAGTGTTGGTGCCTAGTCAAAAGACAAATTCGAAAATTTTCCTAAGTATAGAGGCTAAAGGATGAAAAATGGAGATTTTGGCTAGGAATCATGACGTTCTCAAGAGGCTAAGTGCTAAGTTTGAAAGGACAAGTGCTAAAGAAATTGGGATATGGCCAAGAATAAAATGAAGTGTGCCTAGCACAAAAGTGGAAAAGAAGTTAAAATTGCCTAAGTATGGGTGTCTGGAGAAAATGTTAAGAAATTGACAACTTTGGCCAGGGAAAAATGCACGAGGCAAAGAGGAAGGAGAGACCGCCCTTGGCCAGAAGAGATGGAAATTTGTCAAGCATCACAAAATTGCGCCTAACAAAGATGTCCAAACAAGGATTTTGCCTAGAAAAATTCGTCTGAGCGAGGAAATAATTGGCTTTGGCAGAAGAAAATAAGCTCAGTGCAATTAAAATTTCGCCTTGGCAAAGAAAAATAGGGATCTGGCATAACATTTGACGACGGAATGGCTTAAATTTTGGTTTGGCTAGACGAAATTGGGAACAAAATTGGAAAGTAAACTTTTAGCCAAAGAAAACGAAGAGAAAATCAAAATAGCCATGGGTCCAAAACGAACGGGTTGGAATAAATTAAAATATTTTAATATTTTAATAATTTATTTTCAACTACTCGGAAATTTAAAATGCCTTGGACAAAATCGAATTTGCCAGACAAGAGTTGGAAGGAAATAAATTACGCCGGCCAGAGATAAAATCCAACAGGGAAAATTAAATCCGCCATGAATTTAATTAAATATTTAATGTTCTCTTTCAAAATTCGAAAAATCAAAGATAAGCATTAAGCAAAAATCGAATTTTTGAAGATCAGTGAGATTTGCTTGGATAAACTCGAGACGGATTCTATTCGAAAAATAAAGGAAACCTGCCTGTTTAAACAAAAGAAAACAAATCAAGATCGAGAGAGAAGATGGCAGTTGCTAAAACAAATCAAGTTCTTCAGCATTATAATGAGTTTCAGCAACTCATTTTTTCACACACAACTGAAGAGAAATTTAATATCTCTCGGAATTCTCAGGCAGTTGATTGTTCAGTAGGCAAGATCGAATTTTCCAGAGGGTGAAGTAATGTTATGCTAACGAAGATTTTTCGCGGGAAAGGAAAAGATTTATTTTTGAATTCTTCTGTGCAAGAGGGGCGCACTTCATTAATTGATTTTTGGAATAAAAATCAGAATTTAAATCTGATTTGCATGCCAGCAATTCTTCATTGAGGTTTGATGTTCAATCAAATAAATTCACCATTCTTCTTCTGTCTTTCCATCTTGGCAAAAGTTCTGGCCAAAATCTTAACTTAGTCCATTTACTTTCAGCTTGCTTTTTCGCAACAATTTAATTATTTAACTGGCTGAAAGTAAATTTTCGAATCCAAGGCATGGGATTTAATTATTTGAAAAAGTCTTTGTATTAATGTTAATCTTTTGGATTGCAGGTTGACGACCACAGCAGGTGAAATCAAAGAAGCTGAAAATGAAGTTTGCCAGCAAAGGTGCTCAGCGGGAGACCAAAGTCATTTCAAAATGGAAGAATGTTGTAGACACCGATCTCGGACATGTCGACTTTGATGAGTTTAAGAAAAGAGTGTATGGGAAAAATGGACTTCCCACGCCAATAGCCAGACGGATAGTCAAAAACGGGATTTTTCAGGCAGCTGGATTCCCACCGGCAATGGATTGTCCAGAATTGATGGTGGAGTGTGCTATCCATTATGATGCTCAGAAGAGGCAGATCATCGCACCTGATGGCAGAATCTTAGCACACTTAGGCGAGGTGGCTATCCAAGAAACCTTCGGCATCCCAGAGCATTCACGGACGGTCTATAAGACCAAGGAAGAAGCCAAGAGGTTATATGATAGCAAACCAGATTTGTGCGCCACAACAGTTAACAAGGTGTGGATGGACAAGCCTAAGCCATCAATCAAGAAGATGCCCAAGAGACCTCGCCGGACAGATTTCAAAGAAGATTTTGGAGATATCATCTTGATGCTGAACAGAGTAGCCAGCAACCCGCAAGGCGCCTTTTTCGAGAGCTAGATGTACTATTTCATAGACGAGATCACTTCTGGCGTTAAAATGTTCAACTGGTCATGGATGATAAGTGACAACCTCCACGAGCAATTGATCAACCTCGAAGAGACTAAGTCTTTTCATATGAGTTTGTATATTGTCTACCTATTGGCCAGATCATACAAGTATCCAGGGCTAATTTGCAAGGGCAAAGTTGGCAACGGGGAGAACGAACTCAGGCCTTACGACTGCTACCCACAACTCCAGTTGAAGGAGAAGACTCACTTCAGGAGGGTGCATGATGCCTTCCTAATGCATATTACCAGAAAGCTTCAAGGAGGAGTGCATCAGAGGTTGAGCCATGAGGCGAAAAGTCTTATCAGTAAATACGGATCTTGGTTCATCCAGTTCTCGAAATTCACATATGTCAGGATCCAGGGATTTACTGGAAACCCCTATAAATTGCCCATCTCTCCGACAAATCGGATGATTTTGCTCGAGGTCCTGAGACAGTTAGAGGAATATCAAAACATCCAGAGGCCAACCAAGAAGGCATCTGTCACATTCCCATTTTTCATTGGGAACATGTTCGAGTATTGTCCATCAGCACAGGCAGCTGAGAGTGCAAGGTTGGAGATCCAGTGGTATCCATTTACAGCCTACAAGTCCAGGGTCAACTTTGACCCACATCATAATATCCGGACAGTAGAAGGGAGAAAGTACAAGCACAAAATGGAACTGGAAGATTTCTGGGAAAATGCTGCCGATGAATACGAATTCAGGAGGAGGCTATGGTCCAGAATGCCACTAGACTTCATGAGGGCAATTGAGTTTTTCCGAGTGCCTGACCAGTTGCAGGATGATGGGAACCACATCCAGCCACGCTTCGAGGAAAGCCGACCTCTTCCTCCAGTGAAATGGTCAGAACCTGAGCACGCAGACTTGGCGACCTTGATGAGACCAGTGACTAAATATTCTCAGTGGTGGGTTGACTATCATGCCCAAGAAATGAGACAGAGGAATCACGCTCACATATGATCTACTAAGCGAGTCAGAATCGTATTCTTCTAATGCCAGTGCATCCCATCAGGATTTGGTAGGAATTGGAGAAAAGAGGAAGGAAATAGTGCCAAGTGCAGAGCCTGCTTCCAAAAGGCATAAGGGAGAGCCATCTCGTTCAGCAGCATCTCGAAATTTTGATGAGCTGGTGGCTACTATAGATGAGTCCTTGGTGGAAATACTTGTACCTCCTGCAGTTCAGGAAGAGAATGATGAACCTATTCAACTGGATGATGAGGAACCCTTGTCACCTACGGGCACGAAAATCTTAGGTTCAGACAATGAGATAGAAGTCCAGAACAATGACTTCGAGGAGGGAATGATTTCTGCTCTCAGAGGGGTTGTGGATGTTCTGAATAAGGAAGAGATTCAAGTAGAGGATGGAATTGAGGAGCCGACCATTCCAGATTGGCTGATCGAGAGGATGAAGATTTAGGTACCTGCAGAAGCTCAAGAAGAGGAGGATGATACTGCCGATTTCTTGGCAAGGTTGGAGCAACTCGCAATCAAGAAGCCTGCCAAGAAATTCTCCACCATTCAGAGGAACGAGACAGGCAACTGTTCCGTACACATTGCAGTACCCACGGTAGACAAGCCACAAGACGAGATCACTCAGAAATATGCCATAACCACTGTTGACCTTGGCCCAACCTCGAAAGGTCAAGAGGTGGAGGAATTAGATAATTCTGTCTCAACCATCAAAGCAAGACTGGAAAAGGAAGTGGCTAAGAAGAAAGAGTATAAGAAGGAGGTTGAACGTCTTAAGGAATATATACAGCATTTGACCCAGCCACTTGATCAGGGTAATGCGATTGTTCCTCCTCTCCTCAATTCATCACAAGAGGTGACCAAGGATGTCGAGTACGGAATGGTGACGGCCAAGGAAGCTCAGGACTGGATGGCGAGTGAAGGCAAAGAAGCAGCATTGTTCATGGAGAAACTGGCACTTGCTTATGGGCAAACCTCATGCTTTCTTTCCAGACTTATGGATATGGCGGAAACATGGGAAGGTATTCCGGATATGCAGGAGAGGCTTATTCCATTCCTCAGGCTATTGAAGGGCACTCCAAGAGAGGAGTTGGTCGCTAGGAAGGTGATTGCTGCAGGGGCAGCATATGATTTCAATCACTGGTTTTGGGTAGTAACTATACGTAGGGAAGTTTTGGAGAAGGCAAAAGTGGATGGACTTAGGATCAAGGAGCAGGTAAAGGACATTTGGGAGAAAATTCACATGACATCTGCAGAAATGTTTGATCAAGAGATTGTTCGAGAAAAGGATATGCAACTGGAGGAGCTGAAACGAAAGGTTCATGAGGTTTTCTTCCCGACTACTGGACCATTTCTAAGAAAGGATTTTGCGAGAGTGGCAAGTCTTTCCGCCATCCGGAATGATTTCAGGAAGCAGGAAGCGGAATGGGCAAATACCTTTGCCAAATGTGCAGAGAATTTGGATGAACTTGAATTCCGGATCAGCATGCTGCCACCCGTCACGATGGAGGAGGTCATTGCAGTAGTGTCCAGATTCGTTGAACGCAATGCTGCTCAGAAGGATAAGGACGCCTCTCCTTGAAAATAGCTTCAACTGCCTCTCTACTGATAGTTTACCAATAGATGACTCATGTTATTTTGGGCAACCCTAATTAGGGTTGGGTTGTAATAATCTTGGCCGTTGATCTTGTTTTAATCTCGGCCCTTCATTTCATTTTTGAAACTCTATATAAACTGATGTTCTCTCACTTTCATTTGTGTGGAGACAAAATATGAGATTGTTGCATTGAGACTATTTTGAATAATAAAAGCTCTTATGCATGATTTGCTTTGAACAACTTTTATTGTCAAATAGTAAGTGAGGTTGCATATCTTCTTCCACCATAGATTAAAGTTAGCATTAGATTAAATAGAATTTGCTTTGAAAGTTGGTTAAGTGAATGAAAGATTGATCGTATTGATTCAATGGTGAAGAATTGCTCATACTTTCTTCGAATGGATGATTTGCATTCGATGCGTAAAGTTAGCCTGAGCTCATAATTGTGGAAGCTTAACTTCAGCCTCATTCGAGGTTTGAAAATTATTATCACACCCCTAGAAGATTGCACCCACTTTGCGTATGTTGTCCCACAGGAGGCGAAACAAAGTGTGGTTTATCCCCTTCACCGGATCCTTACTGTCTCTTGAATTCTTAGGCGTAGAATAGATTCCCCTGAACCCTTATCCTTTTTGCTATTTTTTTTTAGATCCAAATTGAAAGTCCTAATTGAAGAGAGTATTTAATGATAAATTCGCCTAAGTCCCAAACTCGTGAAAAGTTCTTTAACGTAAGTCCCCTTGTTTATTACCAGCAAATCACAACGCCCATTGAGCTTATCCACACGTCGAGACCCGACAAAAGAAACCTTGGAATCGCCATATGATCTTCTCGCAATCTTAGCATACGCAGTGGTTTTTCAAGAGAGGATAGAGTGTCTTTGGACATTTTATTCTGTGTGTTCGGTGGATGATAAAACGTACACCAACAAACAGCAAGGATACACATGAACGTAGCATTAACTTCATTTGAAAAAAAATCTAAGGGCGGATCTTTGTGAACGTTGATATTTTTGTAAGCCCTAGGGGCCGACATCTTTTTGTATATAAGGCATTTTTGCCTCTTTGTAAAAGAGTTCGGATTATGCATTCTGAAGAGTTAGTGATTTTTAACAACCCTTTCTCAGCTGATGTATGCTTTTTAACTCATTTCAATTTTGGAATATAAAACACAGATTTTACCTTGAAAGCCAATGTTAGTGTTCAGACTACTCTCATTTCTGTATTTATAGATTATGCAAGTTTTCAACTGTGCTTTTCTAAGTCTGCATTCATACCTTAAAGCCATGAAATTCATCTTTCCTTCTTAAAATATGTATGTAGATTAAGCCTTTTTAAGAATGATGCGTAAGTTCAAAGAGGTTATGTTGAGTAAATGAAATAGCTACCATTAGTTTTCTAGTGTATGTTCATCTTGTTTTCATTTCATGATTTCTTACCAATTCGGTGTATCACCATAGTATTTAGTTTTATTTTTATGCACTCTTTCTCCCTTTTCCTTTACAAAATCAATAGTTTAAGTGATACCAAAGGAAGCCGGCCTTCTCCGAAGGTTGACCTCTGTCTATAAGTGACCACAGCTTTGGAGGTCTTCCCATGTTACACTAAGGTGTTGAACATCAAGTTCAACAAGGGTGCAACTTTAGGTGATAACAAATTTTGAAATCATTATTGAATGGAAACTATAATTAATTTGATGGCATATTATGTTGATATCTTTGAGAAATTATTTGTTTATGAATCTTATTGAAAGAACCATGGAAACAAAACCCAACATAGACTAATAAGTAATACCCTATCTCCAGGAACTTCATTGGAATGGAGAATTTCGGAAATGGGTTCAGAGGAGATCAAGACAATGATAATCCAATGGACAAACTAGACCAACTATTGAATTTGTTGAGTGAAACTCAAAACCGATTGCTAAATTTTGAAAGGAAAGTGGACGGGCAAACTGATATGCGTCAAGAAAGGTTTGAGACCCGTAGTGACCAATGCGAAGAAAGTTCTAAAACCATAATTATGGGTAATAAAAGGAACCAATTGGCTAATGAATTGGCCAAGGATATGAAAAAGATTAAACCTCCAAAGTTTGAGGGCTCCAAATTAGAAGATGTCGCGGAAGCATGGCTAACTAAGATGGATAAATACTTTGAGTTAAGAGACTACTCAGACACTTCCAATGCCACTTGGGCAGCCTACCAGTTGGCCGGAGAAGCTGCAACATGGTGGGAAACCAAAAGAGCAGAAATGGGTCTTGAAGGGGCAGATGTGACCTGGGAGCAATGTGTAAGAATATTCCGGCAAAGATGGCTCCCACAATTATTCTATGATCAAAAACTTTTGGATTTTGAGAACCTTAGGTAGGGGCCTCTACCAGTCAGTGAATATTGGTTAAAATACACTCAATTATTGAAATATGTACCTCAATATCAACAAGATGAAAACTTTCAAGCCTGAAAGTTCATTTTGGGATCGAATAACTGCATTGGAGGTCCGGTAGATGTTTTGGCACTTTGTACAATGGATGAGGCTTACGAGAAAGCAGTTCGGCAGGAAAAAAGATTGAAAAACAATGATTCTATCAGGGATAAGAATCATGATAAGGGAAAATGGAAACAATCTCATCATAATTTCAAGAGAAAAGGGAATAAGAATAATCAGTATGATAGAAAAAAGGATAAAAAGGGAAATAACAGTAACCAGAAAGATGAATCTAATGCAAGCAACGGTCCGAAAAAGAAAGGACCACCAAGGGGATGTTTTAATTGCGGTGGAGAGAATTATGCAAATCAGTGCCCTAATAAGAATCAACAAGGGCAGCAACAAAGGCCATTACCATCCCAACAAATAGTTTTTCAACAGAGGATTCATGCAGCTATAGATAACCGACAGGAAGAGTATCAGGTCACTCCAATTGAAACTCTAGGTATGCTTTACAGGAACCCAATAACCATATTAATTGACACTGGGGCTACTGAATATTTTATTTCACCTAAACTACTTGGTAGATTTCCAAAGAGAACTGGGTTTATGCCAAAATCCTGGATTGTACAATATGTTAATTAGACAAGAGCTCAGGTAGAGCAATGTCTGTTTGAGGCTAGGTTAGAACTTCCAGGCTTCACTACTGAAGTTAATATATATGTAGCACCCCTAGGTTCCTATGACGTAATCATCGGAATGAACCGGTTAAAGGAGCATAAGGCCAAGATTGACTGCTTGGCAAAGACAGTGGAATGTCTAGATGATCATGGAATATGATATTTTTGCAAGGACTGCAGCGGGAAGTTAGAATGCGGCAAATTTCCTCCATGCAACTGAAAAGAAATAGAAAGAAAGGTTGTCAATTATATGTTGTAAAGATGGAGGAAGTTAGAGAAGTTAAAGAAAGTGTAATTTTGAATGATATGATTATGCAAACTCAAAACCATAGTGAGGAAATGGAGATTGACCATAAGAAGGAAACTTTTGCAGAGAAATATCCTTATCTCTGAGAATATCAAGACGTGTTTCTAGAGGAACTACCTGGGCTACCGCTGAGAAGAGTATTTGATTTCTCTATAGATTTAGTTCCAGAGGCTGAACCTGTCTCTAAAGCCCCGTATTGTCTGACCACAATGGAATTGATGGATTTGAAGGCATAGTTGCAAGAGTTGCTAGATAAAGGGTTAATTCGACCTAGTGTTTCACCTTGGGGTGTGCCAGTGATATTTGTTAAGAAGAATGGGAACACTCCAACTATGCATTGATTACCGCATGCTAAATAAGCTCACCATCAGGAATAAATATCCCTTGCGTAGGATAGATGATCTTTTTGATCAAATGAAGGGGGCAGCCATATTTTCCAAAATAGATTTAAGATTGGGTTATCACCAGTTAAGATTGAAAGAGGAAGACATCCATAAAACAACTTTCAGAACTAGGTACGGCCACTATGAATTCACAGTGTTGCCTTTTGGACTTACCAATGCTCCAACAACATTTATGAACTTCATGAACAACATTTTCTGTGATTGTCTAGACAAGTTTGTATTGGTATTTTTGGACAACATTCTTATTTATTCCAAGAATGAGGAAGAACATCTTCAGCATCTTCGGATAGTCCTTCAACGATTAAGAGAACACCAACTTTATTGTAAGTTGTCAAAATGCACTTTCTTCCAGAAGGAGGTACAATATTTGGGTCATATCATATCAGCTAAGGGAATAGCAATAGACCCTACAAAGATAAAAGCTATAGTAGAATGGCCAATACCTAAGAATGTGCATGAGGTTAGGAGCTTCATGGGTTTAGCTAGGTACTATCGAAGGTTTGTGAAAAACTTTTCTACAATTGCTCACCCCATTACCTCCCTTTAGAGAAAGGGAAAGAGGTTTGAATGGACTGCAAAATGTTAGGAGGCTTGTGATACGTTGAAGGAGAAGTTAACCACAACAACTATTTTGGTTGTACCAGACCCTAAAAGTTGTTTTGTAGTAATCACAAATGTGTCTGGTGACAGATTATTAGGAGTATTGATGCAAGATGAGAAGGTGGTGGCAAAAAAATCCCGGTAATTGAAACAATATGAGCAGAATTATGCACCACATCATCTAGAATTAGTAGCTATCATTCATGCCTTACAAATGTGGTGACATTACCAATTGGGAAAAACATTTGAGCTCTAGTCAGATCACCGAGGGTTAAAGTACTTATTTACTTAACCTAACTTAAATGCCCGACAAGGAAGGTGGATGGAGTTAATAGCTAATTAAGATTTTGAGATCAGTTATATCAAAGGCAAAGAAAATAAAGTAGCCAATGCATTGAGCCAGCGGAGGCATATAACTTCTATGACGCCATTTAACACAAATTTCAGAGCACAGGTATTGCAGAAAATGTGTGAAGATGAATTTTACCTTCAAGTACGAGAGGCTCTTGAGGAAAACCCACATGACCCTAAATATGAGGGTTTTCAGATTGAGGCAGATGGGCTATTAAGGTACAAGGGCACAATATACATACTCGATTCTTCAAAGTTAAGGAAGACAATATGGCAAGAGGCTCACTTAGCACCCTATTTAGGACACCCTGGGGTGACAAAAATGTTGGCCGATGTCAAACCTCTATATTTTTGGAAATGAATGAAAAAGGATGTAGCCAGATTCGTTGCAAGTTGTTTTGAATGTCAAAAGATTAAGGTAGAGCATCAACACCCAGTAGGGTTACTACAACCTCACAGTGTACCCGAATGGAAATGGCAAGTCATTAAAATGGATTTCGTCCAAAGATTACCTATGACCAGGAATACGAACAATGCAATACTGGTTGTGGTGGACAAACTCACCAAGGCAGCACATTTTATATCAAGAAATTTGACAGATGGAGTTTCGATGGTTGCTCGGAAGTTTGTGTAGGAAATTTTTCGATTACATGGAGTTCTGAAGAAGATTATCTCCGATAGAGATGCTAGGATGACTTCCAGATTTCGGAGGACTCTATTTTCTGCTCTAGGAACTCAGTTAAATATCAGCACAGCTTATCACCTGAAAATTGATGGTCAAACGGAAAGGGTAAATCAGATTTTGGAAGATCTACTCAAAATGTATTGCATGGATCAGCAATATAAATGGGAGGAATATTTGCCATTGGTAGAGTTTTCCTATAATAACTCCTATCAGTCAGTAGTCAAAATGGCACCATTCGAAGCCTTATACGACAGAAAGTGCAAAACACCCATCAATTGGGACAGAATGGAGGACAGGATCGTCCCCAGACCCAAAATGCTCTTACAAATGGAAGAACAGGTTAAGTTGATCAAGCAGAGGCTAAAAGAAGCCAATGGCCAACAGAAAAGCTACACGGATGCAAAAAGAACCCCCAGGCAGTTTGCAGTTGGGGATAAAGTTCTCTTGCAAGTAAAACACCAGAAAAGCTCAATCAAATTCGGAAAAGCCTCAAAATTAGCTCTAAGATATGTGGGACCTATGAAGTCCTGGAATTTATTAACCCAGTAGCTTACAAAATTTCTCTACTATTGGCCCTCGCTAGATTACACAATGTATTTCATGTTTCCTATCTTAAGAAATATTACACTTGTTTTGATCACCAAATTGACTAGAATTCCTTGTAGGTGCAGGATCCAGGGATGATCACAGTGGAGCCACTTAGAGCACTCGAGGTGCATAGGATGCGCTTGCGTAACCACAAGGTTATGCAATGCAAGGTCCAGTGGGACCAGTACTCTAAAGAAAATGCCACTTGGGAGGATTATGAAGAAATCCTTCAGAAATTTCCATATCTTTTGATGAACAATTGAGAACACTATAATTATGCATATGTTTAAATTTAGAATAAACAATCCTCGAGGACGGTGATTCTTAAGGGGAGTATGTACATCCCTTACATTGACAATATGTATTTAGTTATGTATCTCAAATGCAATGTTAGTTGCAAGTACCTGCTTTCATGTGAATGTGAAATTGAGAATGAAATAGTTGTTTTATTTATTGCAATTGTAATGTAAACGATCTTTTAATATGCAAGTGATTTTCTTGTTCATGTGAAATTGAATGTGTTTATGAAATTATAATTTAATATTTAATACTTGTCAGTGGATGCAGGACTGTCGACGCCACGACGGAAAAGGAAATATCATCAGGGAGAGGTTGTGGTTAATAGAGGATCAAAAATTATCATCTTGCCATGAGCCGGATTATGATGGTGTAGATTAATTGTCACCTTGGCCACTTTTCATTAATTAAATAATTAATCTAATAAGCCAAGTTCATTTTTTGTTTCATCTTATCTTCCTTGGGAATTAAGGTCTGAAATATTTTTAAATTGAGTGCTAACTTCCTAAGCCGAGGGAATATTATAATTCAAATAATGTAAATCAAAATTAGAAGAATATTTTGGGCGCCGGTGAGAAAGGTGGTAACTTCTTCGCCACCTTTCCCATTTCCTTCCAAAACGTTCAAGAAGGAAAACGAAGAGTCAGGCTGGAATGAAATCTTCATCTTTGGCGTTGGAAGGAGTCTCTCATGAGTTTTTCTTTTGGTTTTTCCTCAAGGGTCGGCCAATCAACCAATTTTCTTTCTGAACTTTCATGCTATCTCTTTTCATGAATTTACTGTTACCCATTTTTCATCTATGGGCTCAGTCAAGCAGGGTAACCCATGCTTTTGGAGGTTCTCGAAGATCAAATGGAGGAACGCTTGCATTAGGATCACATATTTTCTAACCTGTTTGCTTCTTGTGCAGATGCAGGGGAAAATGATGTTTTTTCAGCACATGGATTAAATATGGCTCCCAAGAGGGTTGAGCCCAGCGTGCAGGTCTTCAACTTCGGATGGGTTTTCATTTTTATGTTTTGCCTTGTCTTTCCCTCTTTTCTGTTTTGTTTTCTTCATGTCTTTTTCCTTTGTTCTGTCGGGGGCGGAACTGGAGCCGAGACTGAACTCTGGAACTTTCCTCAAGGTTCCAGGTTCTAGTCCCATCCCGATTCCGATTCCGCCGGGGTTTTTTGTCGGGCCTCTTTTTCTTTTATTTTTATTCTATCGGAGGCGGGGTCGGGACTGAATCCAAACTTGGAGCTTTTCCAAAAAGTTCCAATTCCTAATTTGGTTCTGGTCCCGATTCCGCCAGGCTTGTTCGTTTGTCTTCCCCTTTTTTCTTTTTTCTGTGGTCGAGGGGTGTTTCCTCCCCTTCTTTTTCTTCTTTTTCCGTCCCCTTTTTTCATTGTCCTTGTATGTCGTCGAAGGTGGGTTCGGGACGAAATCCTAACTTGAAACTTGATGAAAGTTTCAGTTTCGGGTTTGGTCCCGCCCCCACTATGTATTTACCCGGGATCGGTTTTAGTTTTGATCCCGCCTTGCTTTCTTTTGCTTTGTGCGTTTTCTTTATTTTGGCGGGCCCGGAGCCGGAACGGGGTCCGAACTTGGAACTTTTCCAAAGTCCTGGTTCCTGTTTCCGTTCCGGTTCCGATCCCGGTTCCACTCGTTCTTCTTTCCTTTTCTCTATATCCTGTGATCAAGGGATGTTTCCTCCTCCTTGGTTCCCCCTTATGTTTTTATTTTTCTTCCTTCGTGCCTCGTATGTTACCGGGGGCGGGATCGGAATGGAATCCGAACTTGAAACTTGAAGAAGTTTCATGTCCAAATTTCGTTCCGATCCCGATCCCGCCGGGTTTCGTCTATTTTTGCTTCCGTTCCCGTTCAGCCCTCGGTCCCGGTTTCGGTGTCGTCTTGGCCCCACCCCTGCCAGTTTTGAAAAGCCTCAATGAAAAGGAGTGCCTTCGCAAGGAAATGAGGACCTCGCTATGAGATCCCGCCGACACATGGGTATCTCACCGAAAGAAATCTTTGAGCCCAGAGTGGTGGTTTGTGTTCGCCCAGAGGACTTGCCGATGCGAAGGATCACGCCAACATAATTTGCATCGCCATAATGTCTGGCCGTCGGAGTGATGTCCTGCTGATAGCAGAGTGGTCTCGGTGAAATGAAATAAGTTCGAAGGGAATTCTCCCTGACTCGATGGTGTCTGGGTGACTAAAAAGTGGTCTCGGCAAAAGTTTTACCGTCGCTATAATGTCTCCCCGAATTGTAAGTCTTGCCGACATGGATGTGCTCACCGAGAGGTGGGGGGATCGCTAGGAGGTCTTCCCGAACACGTAATCTCTGGCCGACAGCGATGGATTTGCCAATGAAAATGGCATCAGTGTGACTCGATGGAGCTCGCTGTGACTTCTGACCGATGCCGATTGTCTTGCCGATGTGTTTTGGTGGTATCGATATGACTTCTGAAGCTCGCTATGATGTCTCACCGACTATCACATGTTATGCCGATGATTGCAGGAGGGTATAATCGAATCGGAGAGACACGATTTAGTGTCTCACCGACGTGCAATTCTGCAAAGCAACCTTTGACCGTCGAGGTTGTGCACGGCGTGGGTCGGCTCAGTGAAGTAATGTCGCTTGAATCTAGCAGGTAAATTTGGTGTTGTTCCTCGGAGATGGTCGACCAGAAGAGGTCGTGAGTCACGACGATAGCTGGGGTGTTGGCTGGAAAAGGTGGAGCGGCATAAATGACCTTGCCGCAGAGCATTCAAAGCGGCTCTGACGAAATCTTAATGGCGAACTCGAAGGCTGCGAGTTAATAACGACGGTTGTAAAAGATCTAAAGACATCCCTAAGAGTGATCTCTTGCCGACATGGAGGGGGGATGCGCATTGAATGCCTCATTAACCTCATTCCAAGCACTTCTAGGGCCAACGTGTCCAGGTGCTGACTCATTTTTTGAAAACCCTAAGGCAAGGGCCGACACTCTTTGGTTGTATCTGGCATTTTTGCCTTTTTGTAAAGCAGTTCTTGGTTGGGAGACTGCTGAAAGAGCATTATTCAGACTTTGTAACTCATTTTTTATGAATACTACAGATCTGTAACACAGAGACTCCTTATTTTCTCAATAGAAAGTTATTTCCTTCACAAATTTTCTTTGTTGTTTTAGTGGCTGGTTGTGAGTTGCATGATAAAATTCTGTGTGATCCTTTATTTTATCAGATTCCTTTAGTGTTGGATGCAAAGGATATTATGTCATAAAGCTGATTTATGTTAGTGTTCTCTTTCTATCGCGTTATATCTGTGAAAAAATCTTGTTTTCCTTGTGTCAAGCATTAGAACAGTCGGAACCTTACATAGACTCGTTTTTTATAAGCATAAATCTCTGCATTGTGAGATTGTTTAGCTCTATTGAGATTTTCTGTGAGTTTTCCGCAGTATTGTCATATTTTGATCTTTGGTGTATCACCTGTTAGTGATAGGTTTTGGATTCAAATACATCCTTCTTACTCTTTCCCTTATCATTCTGCAATTTTTCTTAAAATATCTTAAGGGGAACCAGCCCATAATCTGGAGGTCCACTTCATTCCCAGGTCACCCACAACCTCGAAGTGTTCCCATGTGTCAATAGGTTGCTATAGTTGATAGCTTAGCAAGGGTGCAAACTTTATTTGACAACATATACTTCAGCTCGCCTTCACTAATCGAGCCAAGCTTGTGATTTTTCATCATCCTATTCTTGCAGCTATAGCTCACATCTTTTGCCATTAAGAATATCTTTTCAACCATTTGTTGCCATCGTAACATTCTTAGATTCCTCTTTTCCTAAACCCTGAATTATATCAGCCCACTTTGAATTGAGCTTGACATAATATTGGGGTCGTGTGATTAAGTGAGTTATATTGCTTCATAATCTTTATTGCTTAAAAATGTTAGAGATTCGGAGATGTCTTTTTGATCAGTCATAGTGGAGGTAGCTTGGTCGTGTGTTTCCCTTGTTCGGGTATCTGTTGTGGCTCTCTGAGATCTTCATCTGCCTTTGTATTCTCCAATCTTATAGGCATGTAAACGAATCTTTTATATGTGAATATAATTTAATTTCGAACTGCAATTCTTCTTGTCGAATAATATAAAGCAAAGCAACGTAGTTGCATGAGATTTGATATAAATCAAATATGGTTATCTCTGTTTGATTTCGTTAGCTTTGATACCAAATTTCTTTGTGTTTAATCTTACAATCTTTGTTGGGTTTGGTAACCAATGCCAACCCTGAAGACAGTTATTCACCATTTATATATTTATTTTCTTCTGTTGGTTTAAGGATCTAAACTGAGCACTTTGATCCTTTAAATGATGAGCTAGAAATGATTTATGGAACTTTTCTTCTTTTCCAATTTTGTGGTCAATTTTTTACTCAGATTTAAGAGACTTGTTGGGTTTATAACTAGTATTAATTTTCAAATTTTGAGATTAGGGGAAATTATTTAGATTTTTCCAGATGATCTCAACCTAACCAAATAAGCCGAATTATGTCCTTGTATACATTTTCCTGCTCTTCGAAGTTCTTTATGGATATATATTTATATTTAATTGAGACCTGGAAATTCAATCTACTGAATTCATCTCTTCAATGCATTCTCTTATTGGTCAAGATATAACCTGAACCTAATGAAATGAGAATCAAATTTGACATTAAATCATTAATCATGAGACATATGTAATTATTTCGAGCAAGGGTGAGAGCGCTGACATCACAGGAGTGCTAGTAATGAAATTAAAATCCTTGGCCAAGGTACGATGCTAGATTCAGCATCTGTTAGCCATCAAGTACTAGATGTATCACTGATCAAAGCAATCTTCTAATTAGGAGGTACCCATAGTGAAGGTTCGATCAGGAGATACAAGTCCTTGACACTAGGCTTAGAGGAATGACAACAGAATGATCCCTATTGATACCCTCATGAAGGGACGGGTTCCTTCAGTCTAAGGAACACGGGAGACCAGTAGGTCTTCGGATGGGTGGTAAAGCACCTGATGATATCTACTTTTCCCATGATGACAGTGTCAAGTTCAAATGCTTCAGCTTCTTAACTGTAAACTCTTGAAACCCTTCTCTCTTAAAATATATGAATTGATTACTTAGCTTAAAAATTGATTAGTTGTAATTTTATTCGGAAGCAATGAAAAGTTCGTTAAAGTTTGTTTCTATTTCTGTTATTGAAAATCAGTTAGATGTTTCTTTCAGCTGAATCTAAAATTTAGAAGTTAGTTGAAGAATTGAATGTTATGTATTTGCTTTTATTAGAATTTATTTTTGTTAAAAATGCAAAAAGGAAACCCTAGTTTGAAACAAGTTAGTTACTTCTTCAACTAAAAGTTGTTAGTTAGTTTCCTTTCTTAACTGTAGAACAGTTAGAGTATTACATAATTGCCCTATTGGTTATTTTTTTTAGAACCAAACTTAATCTCAGTCCTAACCTATGGGCTTTCCACGACCCAATTATCAACTAGGGTGAGGATTGGCCAACACTTAAGTAGAGTATTTACTACTCTACTTCTTCTCTTCGGGCTTTGTGAGACCCAGGGAGGGTAATCCCCTATATACTCATAATGTTTTACATTTGGTTAAGAGTATTTTCTTACACAGATGCACAATTTCTTGAAAATCACTCTTTCAAAAGCTCGACAAACCTCAGATAGGAGCATTATTTATTTTCAAGAAGTGCTCCTTCATACTTAAGGTTGGGACTTTGTAATTTAAAGTATGTTAAATCATTCTTCATCTTAAATCCTAGGCCCAATTCAATACTGGCTCAATTGATCATAGGATGAACTGACCAGATAGTTGTTGTGTAATGTCCCCTTCTCAGCAGTGATCGTTTCTGTTGACCGTTGGCCTATTCCGGAGACCCGTAGGCTGTGCGGATGGTGAAATTAGGGTTTCCTAGTTTTGAGGAGGTTGTTGCTTGGAGTTTGGGTTTCTGACTGCGGATTCTTTCTGGGTTTTCAGAGAGCTTCGCAGTGGTGTGTTCAGTTTGGCATTCCGGGCAACTTCACGAATTTACTATTTTTAGTAAATTCTATTTTCGGCAGTGGACAGTTTGGGTTCAGTTCAGTTGGTCTTCTTCTGCAGTTGTTTCAGCTGGCACTTCAGTTCGTGGCCTTGGGCGCATTTTTGTTGGAGAGATAAGTATTTTTATTATAATATTATTATTTTAATATTATACCCCCCTTGCTTAGCAATACAACTTTAAGTTGTTTTTAAAAAGGGGACTTTGAGGGTCAAGGCGTCATAAGGAGATAAATTATATTTTAATGATTTTGAGATTATTTAGTGGGACGCCCTTTTGAGAGATGAAGTTTATTTTAAAAGTGAAATATTTTATGGAGGAAAAAGGACGCCATCTTTTGGTGGGAAAAGAGGAATTTGAAAATTAGGGTTTTGGGGCGCCCTCTGGAAGTTTCTAGATGTTTCTCTCACTTCTATTTAAGCAGGCCTCAGCTCTTCATTTGGTATCTTTTGTCTACTACACCGTTATGCTGCTGGATTGTATTCAGGCACTCGCTTCGAGGAAAGCACACCTCCTAGCATTGGCTCATCTTCTTGCTTGAAAGATAGCAACTAGTTGAGAGGTTAGCATGTATTAGGATTATATTGCATTTTCAGTTGAGTAATTGCATTTGGAGTTCTAGTTTGCATTTTCTATCATATTTCTGATGTTGCTGAATATCATTGAAGAATGTAAGTTTCACTCATAGCTCATGGAATAAAATTGCTATCATTCTGGGTACTGTGTCTATTGATTTGTCAATGAAGGGCGACCATTCTAGCATGTTTTCAGATTTTATTAATGACTGTATGATTTTATAGAGAAAATTCGCCCTTGCAGCTGGGCCGTACCATCTTGAAGTGTCATTGGCATCCGTGCAAAATAATTAAGGCTCGTTTGGGGTGGTTTTGGGGTTGCATCTTAGTCGCCATCATTAATAGAGTAATCTGCATTCAATATCTCATCAATAGGTTGAGTTTGGAGTTAGCTACGTGCATTTTAATGAGTTTTCATGCTGCTGTTCTGTATCATTTCTGTCAAAAACAGTCATATCAGATTTGAGAAGTTCATTAGGTGAGTGAGGAGTTGATACTCAGTGAGCTTGGGAGTGTGAAAGGGAGTTCTTAATTTGATATAGCTTCGAAAGGATTCTAATCTTATGATATTGACAAACTCTCTAATTTATTGTAAGCTGAACAGTAGTACTGTCAGCAATTCTCTCCTCTCATTTTGTATTTACTTGTACTGCCCACTGAATAAGTGGAAGAGGCTGGCTTGCCGCCTTTTACTTTCTTGCATTGTAATTTCCTAAGTCTCCGCCATATGGTCGCCTCCTATCCTTCACGGATTGAGTAGCACATACTTGGTGGTGAGCTATTTTCAGTATTGCATTAGATAGGGATCCTCTGACCGAATGCTCGTCGTTCACCGGCGCATCTCGTGGTTAGAGTTCTTATTCAGCATTTTCCTTTGAGATCCTCTGACCAATGCTAACACCTTGCCCTCATCGGGATCCTGGTGTACATTCTGGTTAGAGTTGCTTTCCGCATCGTTTTGGTTTATCCTAACCTTAACGGGTGCATGTTGCATTGTAATCAATTGTGAAAAATCAAAAAAAATTGGTCCGGTTCATTACAGTGGTATCAGAGCCATGATTCTGCCAACCTGTGCCCAACAGTGATTCGGTGGTCAGATGAGTGACAGTGATTGCAGATACTTCACCAGAGGTCAGGCCAGAAGACAACAGATACAGCTTCCGCCAGTGCCAGAAGCAGATACTTTGTCAGAAGCTTTGAGGAAACAGGGTTAGCTGTGGATACGGGTAAAACAGTTGAGAACATGTCAGACAATCTTAGGACAGCCATGGAAGAGAAGGATGCAAGGATGGAAAAGAAGTTTGATGGGATGATTGAGATGATGTCTCGATTACTTGCTAAAATGGATCAGCAAGCTTCTCAGAACCATACTCCGAATCAAAACCATGCTACTGGAGAAAGCAGTGGTGTCAATGGACACAATGGGAATAATGGAAACAATGGAAGCAATGGGAACAATGGGAACAATGGTAATGGAGGCAGCAGAACTATTGGACAGCATGATACTATCTCTAGCGGATCAGCCTCTAGACCGCTTTTCCCTACATTCACTCCAAGGGACGAACATCAAGTTGAAGCTACCGTTCCTTTGGTAGACGATGCTAGGCAAGCCTACATGGAGTACTCCACCCTCCCACCTGATCTTAGGGACCAATGGTCCTTTGATCAATTCTTGAATCAGAGAAACAGAAGACACGGAGGAAGAGTTGATAACCGAGCTTATATGGCTCCTAGAACAGATTTTCATCAAGCCTTAGGGAAGGTAACATTGGCTCACTTCGATGGAAGTGATAAGTGTTCAGCAAGATCGTGGGTTCAGAAGTTAGACAACTACCTATCACTTCGTCCCATGCCAGAAGAAGATGCCATCAAGTTCGCAACACTTCATTTGGAGGGAGCTGCCCATGAGTGGTGGTACCATGGTTTGGTCACTCTTGGCCATAACCTTATTCGAACCTATGGAGAATTCACCAACAAGCTGATCGAAAGGTTCGACACTAAGGATCCTGAAGTAAGATTTCGCGAGCTTGCACAACTCAAACAGCATGGCTCCTTGGATTCTTACATTGCTGATTTCCAGAGACTTTCTGTGATGGTGCCCAACATCACCGAAAGAAGATTGGTTGTGTTGTTTTCTGAAGGTTTGGTTGAACCCTTGAAAGGGTGGGTTAAAGCTTTCGATCCACCAAGTCTTGATGAGGCAATCAAGAAGGCTCGTAGTATGGAGTTATCAGCCCCTAGGCCTAAATTTCCGCCTAAGCCTTTTGGCCATAAGAGGGATAAGGATAAGAGACATTCTTCTAATCAGCACAAGAAGTTCCCACCTAAGTTGACTGAAGAGCAACGTGAACAGCTCAGAAAGGAGGGCAAGTGTTACACATGTTTAGAGCCTTGGACTAAAGGCCATAGATGTCCTGGAAGAGGGCGTTATAATCAAATGGGAACCTATTCTGATTATGAATCAGCATCTGATATGTCTGATCAGCAGTCTTATTTTGGGGACAGCGAGGATGAAAGAGCCACAGAAGAGTCCGATCATGAGCAAGGAGTTGGGGGCCCTATTGCCCAACTCTCTAGTTTCCAAAAGAACGAATCTTTCAAGGTTCGTGGTGGAGTTGGAGGCCATCGTATTGTTGCATTAATTGATACTGGTGCAACGCATAACTTCATTGATGAAGGTGTGGTTGCAAAGAGAGGTCTCAAAACTGAAGAATTTGAAGGCTTCAAAGTCATGGTGGCTGATGGGTTTCACATTTCCTGCACACGAAGAGTTCCTAACATGTCCTTGCAGTTGGGAAACTATGAAGTCAAAGATGACTTCTATGTGGTTACTATTGGTGACACAGATGCAGTCTTGGGCATACAATGGTTACGCTCACTTGGTGAAATCTCTCTCAACCTACAAACCATGGAGCTCAAGTTCCAATCTGATGGTAAGAGAGTTGTTTTGAGAGGAATGTCTAATGGTGGTCCTCGTATAGTTTCTTTCAAAAGGATGGAAAGGCTGATTAGACATGACCAAGTGGAGTGGGCTGCGGAATGCATGGTTCTTCCTGCCAGTCCAGTTGAGACCAAGAGGGAATATCCTCCTGATATTCAATCCATACTCACCAAAAGGAGTAAGGTGTTTGCTGATCTACCACCTGGGCCACCACCAGAAAGAGGTGCTGAGCATGTTATTGAACTTAAGGAAGGGGCCAAACCAGTCATTACAACACCGTATAGATATCCTAAGAAGCAGAAGGACGAAATTGAGAAGAACATAAGAGAACTCCTGGAGATGGGCTTCATTCGCCCTAGCAAGAGTCCCTTTGCTTCAGCTGTGGTTCTTGTGAAGAAGAAAGACGGCACCATCCGCATGTGTGTAGATTATCGTGCCTTGAATCAAAGCACAATAAAAAATCGGTATCCTATTCCTCGGATCGATGAGCTCATTGATGAGCTACATGGTGCTAAATTCTTCTCCAAAATTGATTTGAGATCGGGTTACTATCAAATCCGGATGAGGGGCTCAGATGTTGAGAAGACGGCATTCAGATGCCACTATGGTCATTTTGAGTTCCTAGTCATGCCCTTTGGCTTGACTAATGCTCCAGCCACCTTCCAGTCTTGCATGAACAGAGTTTTCCAGAAGCAGTTGAGGAAATTTGTGTTAATTTTCTTTGATGATATTCTCATCTTCAGCAAGACGTGGGAAGAACACCTCAAGCACTTGGAGGAAGTGCTTAGCATTCTTGAATCAGAGAGTTTGTTTGCAAAGGAGTCCAAATGTGAATTTGGGATGAAGGAGCTGCTCTACCTTGGCCATATCATCAGCGCTGAAGGGGTGAAGGTTGATCCAGAAAAGATCAAGGCTATAGTAGATTGGCCACCTCCAGAAAATCTGACTCATTTGAAGGGATTTTTGGGTCTTTGTGGCTTCTATAGAAGGTTCGTAAAGGGGTATTCTCAAAGTGCTGCTCCTCTTACTGACCTCACTAAAAAGGGGGCTTTCATGTGGTCAGAAAAAGCTCAAAGTGTGTTTGATAAGTTCAAGAAAATCATGAGTTCTTGTCCTGTATTGGCCATACCAGATTTCTCCAAACCCTTCGAGTTACAGTGTGATGCATCAGGGGAAGGTATTGGGGCTGTTTTGATGCAAGAGAAGCATCCAATTGTATTTGAAAGCAGAAAATTAAGAGGGGTTGAAAGGACCTACTCTATCTATGACAAGGAAATGCTTGCAATCATGCATGCATTAGCCAAGTTCAGACAGTATCTGGTGGGGAGTAAATTCGTGGTCAAGACTGATCACAACAGTCTCAAGCACTTTATGCATCAGAAGGACTTGAATGAGAGACAGCAGAAGTGGGTGAGTAAGCTACAAGCTTACGATTTTGACATTGAGTATGTCAAAGGGAAGAATAACGTTGTGGCTGATGCTTTGTCTAGAAGGCCTCACTTGAGCTCATTGTGTGAGCTTAATGCTGATTGGAAGGAGTTGTTGCTTGCTGATTATGCCAAAATCAGTTTGCAACCAGCGTTATTGAAGGTACTTTTCATGATGAAAGGTACAAGGTAGTTGATGGGTTGATCCACTACAAGGGAAGAATCTTCTTGGTGGCTGATTCTAAACTTAAGAGAAGATTTTGGTGACTTTCCATGACAGTCCACTTGCTGGTCATCAAGGGTACTTCAAGACATACAAGCAGATTCGAGAGAGATTCTCTTGGAAGGGGTTGAAAGATGATGTTCAGCGTCACATCAAGGAGTGTAGTACTTGTCAAATGAATAAAAATGAGCACTCTCTTCCAGCTGGTCTACTGCAGCCACTTCCCATTCCAAATCAAAAATGGGAGAGTATCTCTATGGATTTCATCACCGGGTTGCCTAGGGCTCAAGGCAAAGACTGTATTTATGTTGTAGTGGACAGATTGACCAAATTCTCTCATTTCTTTGCCATCACAAGCACATTTACAGCAGCTCAAGTTGCAGATTTGTTCTTCCATGAAGTGTTTAGACTGCATGGGTTGCCTAAAAATATTGTGAGTGATAGGGACAGCAAGTTCCTAAGCACCTTTTGGCAGGAAATTTTTAGGATGAGTGGTACAGTGCTTACTCCAAGCACTAGCTATCACCCACAAACGGATGGTCAAACGGAGATTGTGAACAAATGGTTGGAGGGCTATCTCAGAAATTATGTCTCAGAACAGCAAAGAGCATGGGTAAAATGGCTCCACTTGGGAGAATATTGCTACAATTCATCTTTCCACATGTCAATAAAGATGTCTCCATTCATGGCCCTCTATGGTTACGAGGCTCCAAGCTTTGCTGATTTGGTGTTTGGCGATAGCAAAGCTCCTCAAGCCAAGGATTGGTTGCAGCAGAGCCAAGATGTTTTGAAATCCTTGAAGGACAACCTTCAAATGGCACAAAATCAGCAAAAGATGTACGCTGATCAGCAGCGTGTTGAGCGCTCATTTGAGGTTGGTGACATGGTATATCTTCGGCTTCAGCCCTACAGACAGTCCACACTTAAGAAGAGTGGAGCTGAGAAGCTGAAACCACGCTTCTATGGACCATTCAAAGTTGTTAGGAAGGTTGGAGCGGTGGCCTATGAGTTGGAACTACCTTTGAGTAGTAAGGTCCACAATGTCTTCCATGTGTCTCGCCTCAAAAAGGCACTTGGACACAACGTTGTGGCTTCATCACAGTTACCTCCTTTGGATGAAGAAGGGCAGTTGACTTTGGTTCCAGAACAGATTATTGATTTCAGAGAGCGTTCCTTGAGGAGGAGAACAATCAAAGAGTATTTGGTAAAGTGGAAGAATTTACCATTGGAGGATGCTACTTGGGAGGATGAGGAGATTCTACAGCATCCAGACTTGCGATTGCTTGAGGGCAAGCAATCTTGGGGAGGGCGGACTGTAATGTCCCCTTCTCAGCAGTGATCGTTTCTGTTGACCGTTGGCCTATTCCGGAGACCCGTAGGCTGTGCGGATGGTGAAATTAGGGTTTCCTAGTTTTGAGGAGGTTGTTGCTTGGAGTTTGGGTTTCTGATTGCGGATTCTTTCTGGGTTTTCAGAGAGCTTCGCAGTGGTGTGTTCAGTTTGGCATTCCGGGCAACTTCGCGAATTTACTATTTTTAGTAAATTCTATTTTCGGCAGTGGACAGTTTGGGTTCAGTTCAGTTGGTCTTCTTCTGCAGTTGTTTCAGCTGGCACTTCAGTTCGTGGCCTTGGGCGCATTTTTGTTGGAGAGATAAGTATTTTTATTATAATATTATTATTTTAATATTATACCCCCCTTGCTTAGCAATACAACTTTAAGTTGTTTTTAAAAAGGGGACTTTGAGGGTCAAGGCGTCATAAGGAGATAAATTATATTTTAATGTCAAATTTTGAGATTATTTAGTGGGACGCCCTTTTGAGAGATGAAGTTTATTTTAAAAGTGAAATATTTTATGGAGGAAAAAGGACGCCATCTTTTGGTGGGAAAAGAGGAATTTGAAAATTAGGGTTTTGGGGCGCCCTCTAGAAGTTTCTAGATGTTTCTCTCACTTCTATTTAAGCAGGCCTCAGCTCTTCATTTGGTATCTTTTGTCTACTACACCGTTATGCTGCTGGATTGTATTCAGGCACTCGCTTCGAGGAAAGCACACCTCCTAGCATTGGCTCATCTTCTTGCTTGAAAGATAGCAACTAGTTGAGAGGTTAGCATGTATTAGGATTATATTGCATTTTCAGTTGAGTAATTGCATTTGGAGTTCTAGTTTGCATTTTCTATCATATTTCTAATGTTGTTGAATATCATTGAAGAATGTAAGTTTCACTCATAGCTCATGGAATAAAATTGCTATCATTCTGGGTACTGTGTCTATTGATTTGTCAATGAAGGGCGACCATTCTAGCATGTTTTCAGATTTTATTAATGACTGTATGATTTTATAGAGAAAATTCGCCCTTGCAGCTGGGCCGTACCATCTTGAAGTGTCATTGGCATCCGTGCAAAATAATTAAGGCTCGTTTGGGGTGGTTTTGGGGTTGCATCTTAGTCGCCATCATTAATAGAGTAATCTGCATTCAATATCTCATCAATAGGTTGAGTTTGGAGTTAGCTACGTGCATTTTAATGAGTTTTCATGCTGCTGTTCTGTATCATTTCTGTCAAAAACAGTCATATCAGATTTGAGAAGTTCATTAGGTGAGTGAGGAGTTGATACTCAGTGAGCTTGGGAGTGTGAAAGGGAGTTCTTAATTTGATATAGCTTCGAAAGGATTCTAATCTTATGATATTGACAAACTCTCTAATTTATTGTAAGCTGAACAGTAGTACTGTCAGCAATTCTCTCCTCTCATTTTGTATTTACTTGTACTGCCCACTGAATAAGTGGAAGAGGCTGGCTTGCCGCCTTTTACTTTCTTGCATTGTAATTTCCTAAGTCTCCGCCATATGGTCGCCTCCTATCCTTCACGGATCGAGTAGCACATACTTGGTGTTGAGCTATTTTCAGTATTGCATTAGATAGGGATCCTCTGACCGAATGCTCGTCGTTCACCGGCGCATCTCGTGGTTAGAGTTCTTATTCAGCATTTTCCTTTGAGATCCTCTGACCAATGCTAACACCTTGCCCTCATCGGGATCCTGGTGTACATTCTGGTTAGAGTTGCTTTCCGCATCGTTT
This sequence comes from Sequoia sempervirens, assembly GCA_007258455.2. Lineage (NCBI taxonomy): Eukaryota > Viridiplantae > Streptophyta > Pinopsida > Cupressales > Cupressaceae > Sequoia > Sequoia sempervirens. The sequence goes on along the minus strand of VDFB02000363.1, from coordinate 54,454,205 downwards.
TGGTTTATGCTAACCTTAACGGGTGCATGTTGCATTGTAATCAATTGTGAAAAATCAAAAAAAATTGGTCCGGTTCATTACATGTTGCCTAATCTAAGGCAGAAAAAGATTTATAACTGGTAATGAATCGGTAATACAATCTTAATTGAAATACATAAATTAGTGGACTATTAGAGTGTTACTTTGTAACATCTAACTCATTACTTCAAAATACCACTTCCTTACTAAATCCTATATGTTTTTCTCACAAACCAATGAGTTCATTTCAGCATTTAATCAATTCATTGACTTGAAGCACAAAAGACAAATGAAGCTGTCATTAACAATATTCATTCATAACTTGGGAGGAAACATAGAGGAGAGTAAAATTCTGAAAAGTTAAAATTCTTCTTCATTTCTAATATTTCATTGTAAAATATATTCAAGATTTATACATAGTATAATTTTCATCTTAGACTTGCTTCCGATATACATACCAGAATACCTATTAACATTTTTTTCTGCTACTAGAGCTAAGTATCTACTGTGACCATATTTTGGACTCAAAAGTCTGAACTCTTCTTTTCAGCCATGAAATCCCTTTTATATAACAGGTGAGCAACAAGCACCCAACTGAATTACAATTTCAATTTCATTTTGAGTTCATTTCAAAAAACCTAATTCCAACTAACACCTCGAAGGAATCCCCAAGAGGTTTCATACATAATCATTTCAGAGCAGGGGAGGCAAAAATCATGTGTAAAATGTTAGCCATCACTGTCATAGCATTTGTCATTGCGAACAAAAAGGATTTGGTTCATTTTATCTGGAAATTATCCACATCAGCAAGGGAAAGGAAAAGAAAAACCATGGACACATAAAAACAAATACCTCCTATGCAATGACCATAGTGTCATCAAAAACTAAAATAGAAGGTGACCCTTATTCAGAGTTGTCAGCATCCAAAAATGCCCAACCACTTCTAGTCCTTGTTGCAATTGGAGGTACTACAAGCACATCATCATCAGAGCTATCATATGGCACTAGGGAACGGAGATACTGGCCATAATCTGAGTATATCTCAGCTTCGACATCTAAAGGAGTGTCAGAAAGCACAATAAGAGAATTTTGCTTCTCCTGATCAGTCTGGTAGCTCTTTCCCTTCTTTCCGGCCTTCTTCACTGGCAACACCAGTTCCTTGCCTTTGGGCTCAACCGCTTCCCCTGGAAGGGTCCTATTTCTCAAGAAGTAAGTACTTTGCACAATTGTCTTCTTTTTATGGCCTCTACCCTCCTTTTTCCCTTTGCAATCTCATGGGAAACCATGGTTTCCTACTCAGTTGCCTCCTCATGGCATTTCGACATGCTCAACCGAATAGACCTCCTAACAGGCGAGGTTGCCTCACCAGTTTTTCCCATCTTGTCAAAGTTTACAGAGTGATAATTTAAAAGGTCTTTTGATTTAACACCCACAAGAAGAATACCCCAATCCTAGTGATAACAACTAATTCAAGCAGTAAAACTCCTAAGTAGACCAGAGAACTCAATTTCATACCAACCCAACCAGGACAAAAAAATTCTATTACAGATAAACCAACAGCCCCTCACACAGCCTAACACACACTGCAGACCAAAAAGATAATGAGAACAATCATCAATCATCCTACCTTACATAGAGATTTTGAGCATGCATAATTAATGATGTAGAACTCCTTGCGCAAGTGAACTAGTAGCATATCAGTTTGGATTTGAATCTGAACTGTTCATCTGAGAGCAATTAAGATTTCATCTAAGGTGGGCATGAGCATTGGTTTTTGACTATTATCAACTTGCTTCTTGAAAACAGCAATGCTATCTCAAATATTGACACGTTATTCCTTAACCCTAATTTAATCATATATGACCTGACAATTAGGCATATCGGCAAAGTACATAAGGTCAATTTGGAGAGAAACTTTCCTTGCACTACTCCTTGCTTCATCGCTAATCCTTCCCTAATCCTGAGGTGCTCATTAGCAATGAACTTACTCATATGATGGATTTCTGTTCGTTGGATCATCCTGCTTTAAAATTTTATCAACAATCATCCAGTTCTTTCATTGATCCCCTTCTTGGTTTGCGTGAGACCCCCGAATGCTGCCACATTGCTTCTTTCATTAATGGTAATCAACTACCTTTGATTTATTTCATCCTCACTCAACTCTATCAACGATGAAAATATTTTTGTGATGGCCTTTATCCCTTGATTTAATGGCCTAACTCTCGGTCACATCTGTCCCTTCATCGTGCTCTCACCAATTCATACTTTATCCCTAGGATCAGATCAGCGATGAAAGACATTGTAAAAAACACTAGATCTTAGACACGTGTACCTGCATAGAACAAATGGCGCCAAAATATTTCTCATAAGATCATATCAAAATTAGCAAAAGAAAAAACCATTTTAGAAAGCACCCATCACTTGTCACTAATCTAGAACCTAAGTTCAAAAATAAATCTGCGATGAGCAATAAGGCCTCTGTTCATCACTGATTCTCCTCATATAGTGTACAAGCAATCAGCGATGAACAGTTTACATTATTTATAGGGTTCATCTCACATTGCTAATATGAGAACAACCTTTTATAATACATCCACAATCATATGGCGTAACAACATATCGCTCATCGCTAATACAAATGTTCTTTTTAATAGCCATCCGTGATGGGAAATATGAACATAAAGCTAAGAACATCGCTCATCACTATTACAAAGTTGAAGGATTGGATGCCATTAGTGACGAGCGATATCAAAGGAAAGTACCGCTCATCACTATTACACATTGTAAACCTATGAATAAACCAGCAATGAGCAATATAGTTACAAGGGTCATCGGGACTTAAGTGAAAGTTTATGCACGTGCTTACAAATTATTCTAAAAAGGGGGGACTTCTCTAGAGCGACACGAGAATGGTAAGCTCATAACTTTGGAATCATGCGGAACAAAGGACATAATAATCAAAAGATTATTCCCCTAGCCTACAAAAAGGACGATTCAGACCTGCCCAGGAGAAAAACCAGTCGTAGGATGACAGTCACATGATGATGCAAATATGAGGATTTCCTCCCTCTCCCAAACCGACAATAGACACTTTATAGCCAGCAGTAAAAATAAAACCCTAAACCTCATATAAGAACCCTACAACCTAAGTCACAAGGTTCGAATTCGAATTCGAGTTCGGCAGCTTTGAAATTCGGATGAAGTTCGGCGAGGAAAAAATTCGAAAAGTATAAAATTCGGATTAAATTCGCCTTATGTATTTTTTTATTTTTTTTAATAAATATAAGTAATATATCCATAATATTGTCTAAATACTAAAAAGTTTAGCATTGATAAATAGATTTGAAATCATTACAAAGAGATGACACATTTATAAAATATAAATCATAAGAAACATGTGAAATCACGATTGCGAAGATGTTCGTTTGTCAAAAAGGTACAATAACAGTCAAGACTTTAGAAATTCAAAAAAGCTCCAAGTCATCAAGAGCACTTGGCTGAGATGCTAGATCATCATCATCTGTATCACTACTCAATTCATCATCTGCAAAGTCAGGCTCATCTACAACTGGCACTGCCATGTCTTCAAGAATTTGTTGTTGTGAGGAAGAGTTCTTTGCTGATTTGTTCATGAACAATTTTAAATTGCTACGAACAAAGACGAGATCTCCCAACTTTCCAGACAACAACTTATTCCTCTTTTTGGAATGGATGTGGTCAAAGCAACTCCAGTTCCTCTCACAAGCTGATGAACTTGCCCCCTGACTCAAAATTCGAACAGCAAACTGTTGTAGCTCAGGAGTTTGTGCTCCATAGTTTATCCACCATCTATATCCAGGTATACGTGCCAAGTCATATTTGGCTGCTTGCATTCCAAACATCCCTTCTCCTTTCTTGTATTCCCAACATTGATCTCTTAGTAGTGCTGAAATTGTTGCATTTGGTTCATACTTTTCAATGGCTTCATAAAGCCCTCCCATAATTTCAGAATCGCCTTTTCTATTAATAGAAAACAACTTAGGCTCCAAAAAACAAGCTGCTGCATGCAAAGGTGTGTGCATCATTTTCCATCTGCGATCAACTGTTTCCCATATCTCCATATATTTTGCTGCTACATTATTTAGTGCTTTTTGAATAGATTCTTTACAACGGTCCATACTTTCATAAAGCATGCCAAGGCAAGGAGAGTCACCATCAACCATACGAAGCACATCAACAATTGGTTCACAAATAAGCAAAACTTTTGCTGCACTTTCCCAAAAATTGTTGTTTAGAATGATTTGCTCTATGTTTTTCCCCTTAGGACCTTTCGAAAGCACTGAATTTTCCCACTGATTGGAACAAATAACTGACCTCAAAGCTGCTTTTTCTTCAACCACTCTTTTCAAAGTGATATAAAATGATGCAAATCTTGTTTCACAAGGCCTCAACAACTCCCTAGAGCATGCTGCCTATAAAGACTCAATGTGAAACGATGATTTCGTATGAAATTAGCAATTGCTCTCCCTCTATGAATAGCTTCATGTACCCATGGGAATTTAGCCAAGTCATGAAGCAACAAATCGAGACAATGGGCTGCACATGGGCTCCAATATATTTGTGGATACTTCTCTGAAATCAGCTTCCCAGCTCCCACACAATTCGCTGCACTATCAGTTACCACTTGAACCACATTTTCCACCCCTACTTCAATAATGGCTTCCTCTAATATTTGAAAAATATACTCAGAAGTTTTCATGTGGTTCATGGTGTCAATCACTTTCAAGAACACAACACCATCAGGAGAAGACACCAAAACATTAATCAATGGCCTTTGACATATATCTGACCATCCATCACTCAATATAGTGCAACCTGTTTCATTCCAAGAGGCTTTGACATCAGCCAGTTTCTCGGTCACTCTATCTTTTGACCTCTGCAAAAGAGTTGTCCTGAAAGCCTCTGAAGATGGGGGTATGTACCCTTTGCCAAACTCTGCAACTTTCTGAATTGCATTACGAAAATGTGGATTTCGTGCAACATTGAAGGGAATGGCACTTGAGTAAAACAAATCAGCTAATGCATCATCCACTTGTTGTTTCTCTACTGGTTTCCAAAAGGTGTTCAATGTTCCACTCTCTTTTGATACCCTTGCCGGTTTGGATAGACTAGAAGAGGAAGACATAACAGAAGTGAATCTAGATACATCTTCTTCAATTCTTTGTTTCTTTTGTGCCTTCTTCATTTTTCCTACAATTGAAGATGATTTCTCTTTCTCTAGAATAGCTTTTAGTGTTGGAGAAACACCTGTACATGCCACAACACCTCCACCTGCACCCCCTGTAATACCAAGCAAGTGGTCCATAACCCTCGTCAAGCTTCCAGTGATAGTTTGTGGACATAAATTACACCTGTTGTTAACACCATCACGGGTCACATGCTTCCATGCCTCAAAAGTTGATTTGCTCGGAGCCATTAAATGAAAATCTGCAAGATTCAAAAGAAAAATAATAATCTGTTAATGGTTCCAAAAATATTAAATATTATGATGCAAATCTTGTTTCCTAATTTGTTAATGCTTGCTCTTACAGTAAACTTTCTATTGCAAATTGCAGTGAACCAAAGACTAAATTTGATGTGCTTATTTTAGGTGAACATATTCATATATTATAGCACACAGTTTTATTAAAATTTGCCTGAAGTTGCAGTTAATCAAAGACAATTTTCTGTGCTTATTTTATGTGAACATGTTCATATATTATTACACACAGCTTTATTAAAATCTGCTGAGTGACTAAATTGGATATTTAATAATAAAAAATGTTATAAATGGCAGCATGTTAAAAAAATAAAATGAACAACCTCACATATTATTAAAATATACCTTTTAATAAAAAATAGGTTTATTTTGTTATTTATATTTTATTATTTATATTTTAAATTTATATTATTTAATGTAAATATATTTATATTAAAAAATATAAATATATTTATATTAAATAATGTAAATATATAATATAAATAACACAATTTATTAATTATTGAATATAAATATATTTTCATTAAATAATATAAATAACATTATAACACAATAGACCTATTTTTATATTATAAATTTATATTATTTAATATATATATTTATATTTAATTAAATAATATAAATGTATTTAGATTAAATAATATAAATGTATTATATAAAATAAATAATAAAATATAATAAATAACATAATAAACCTAATTTATAATATAAATAATAAAATATAAATAACATAAGAAAATAAAGATTTCGAATATTTATAAAACCAAACAAAAAAAATAAAAAACCTAAAAAAAATGTCGAAGCCTACCTGGAGAAATCTGCAGAGAGAGTTGGAACTTGGAAGAAGCCGCCGCAGTGCAGAGAGGAAAACGCGTGGAAGAAACCGACGAAGGAAAACGCGTGGAAAAAACGGCCGCAGTGCAGAGAGGGTTGGAAGAAGCCGCCGCCAGAGAGGAAAACGCGTGATGGATGACTGGTTCAAGGTCGCGCACAGATGGTTCAAGGTCGCGTATAACTCTGTGACAGTCGCGAACTTCCTTCCGGCGCTCGAAAATTGCTTTGTCTTCAAAAAACGGCTCAAAAGAAATTTTTGCCGACAATACTCATTCGCTGTGTGTTTGAGCAATGCTTAGGGCGTAATTTTATAGAAAAATAACGCGTCTAAATCATTGGAAACGCTTTTTGAAACCCTAAAAAATACTCTTTAAAAATTAATTTAAGTGAATAAACGGCCGTACGAATTTAATGCCGAACTTCAACGAATTTTAAAAAAAAAATTCAAATTCGTAAAAATTCGAACCTGAAGCTTGATATTCGCCGAACCTTGTGACACAGCCTACAACAGATGTGACAAAGATATTTAGGCCAAAATTCCTAGGGTTCTCACATGAGCACACCAAAATTTACAAAAAATTCAAAAAGTGCCATCACGCCCCCATTGAGAGCAATCTGTGTGATCAACATTGGAAGAGTTGTAATCAGTTTTAAGTATTCATTGCTATGCTATGGAGTTTGGGTTTTCATACAAAATGTTTGAAGAAATTCCTTTGTTGTAGCTGCAGTCTGCATTTCATTTCAGTCATTCCTTTATGTTGAAAAATCATAAAAATACTTGTTTAGCATTTTGGTTTCATTTGTAGACTTTGGGTATAGATAGACTAGGTCTTTTATGCATGACAACATCATTAAAAATTAGAAAAACAAAGAAAGAAAACAATTATCAGTTGGAGAGTGATTATGAGCAAACTGTTTGACGAAATTCCTAAGTGATCAAAACTGAAAATTAAAGGTCAAATTTGCAAGAGTCATTACAATGGTATCAGAGCTAAGATCTTGCCAACCTGTGAGGGAATTTGTTTATAAGCATGGATTCAATGAGTGACGAAGAGTTTGGACAAAGACTTTTTATGGCAGGAGATAAACTTGGCCACTTGTTTCTAATCAAAGATGCTCTTCTTAGTTCATTGGAGGAAGTAGTAAATTGTTTGCATTTGGTGGATCAGCCACCTTCTCAAATAATTCAAGCAAATATGATTCCGATATTGATCTCTTTGGGGGAAGACAAGTTATTGAGACACAAAGATAAGGATGTAGGACTTGTTGTGTCCCATTGCCTAAGTGAAATTATGAGGATTATAGCTCCTGAAGGTCCTTTTGATAAACACAAAATGAAACAGGTTATGCAGTTGATGTTTGAAAGCTTTCAAGGGATATGTGACATCAAAAGCCCTACTTTCAATAAGAGGGTTAAGATTCTAGAAACAATGGCAAAGCTATGGTCATGCATTATCATGTTTGATCATGATGGTCTTATCCTCCAATTATTCGATTGCTTCATATCAGGAATCGGCAAATGTCACTCAGACAATGTGAAGACAAGTATGTTTACTATCTTGTCCACAATCCTTGATGAAGATGATGATGTTTGCAAATAGCTACAATCAGATTTGTTAGCCATTTGGAGAAGAGAACATGTTTCATCCACAACATATGATCTCACAAGAAGATTAGTTGAGTGGAAAGTTGAGAATTTCGGGGAATAGTTGAATACACAAGAGTTAATCTCATTTGTCCTACCAATTCCATCTTCTCTACCTGAAGAAAACATCCCATCATCCAGTGGAACAATTGAGTTGGATGATGAGTACATTGAGCAGCTTGAGCCCTCTTTTGTTGAGACACCTAATTAGGGCATTGAGGATATTACTACTGATGGAATTAGTGTTGTCCTAATTCCAAATCAGAATGAGTGTTTGCAAGACTTGGCAAAAGAAGATAGTTGAGTGACTCAAGCACTTCATGAACAATCAAATGCTTTTTCATGTGAAGGAGAAGCTAATCATACAACCTATAGTTCGCATGGTTGGAGGAACCAGTTGAAGGTGAATAAGGATGAGATTGTGGCAGCCTTATCTCATCTTGACAAAATGCACAAGTTGATTGAAAATCACCTTTGGACAGTTCATTTGGAGAGAAGACAAAAGGGAAATGAAGCAGAGTCTTCTCATGATAGCTCGCAAGAAGTCAAAGAAGGTATGGGAACAATGAAGACAAATTATTTACACCTTTCATATCGTGACCACCTTCTCAACCTCATTGAGATCTATACAAATGCTTTGATGAGGAAAGAAGAGGAAGTTGATAATCTCTCTCACGAGCTTCAAGTCACCAACGATTCCTTGAGGATGACTCAAATGGCTCTTAAGGAATTAGAGATTCATGTTGATGAGCTCTGCATGGAGTTGAGTTTGGTTTGTGATTCATCATGTTCAGTAGGGACTCAGTCATCTTTGGCAGCCAGGACACATGTTGAGGATAGTAGCATGAACATTCACACTCAGGATACAGGTGCAGTGTCTCTTGTGTTGGATAAGAAAGAGAAATCAGTTGGTGACGGTTGCATCGTTCTTGATCTTGAGAGATTTATGATCGAGGCGACCGATCATATGATTGAGCGGCCGATTGATTTCAATCTATGGTATGGAGATAGACATGTTGACAACAATATCCCAAAACCATACTTGTGGGTTTTACTTCCCACTTCATTGATTGATGGCTGTCCTATTTTGCTGGTCGGAATTGCCACCTTGATGTTAAAGGATAGTCATATGATGAGTTCTTTTCATTCTCTGACAATGGTTCTACGTTGGGTTCCATCATGGACTCGATTCACCGGCTACAGGGTGTTGTTTTGATCTATGCCAGCAGCTTGACAAGTGCTGGTATATGTTTTTATGCACCTACGTTGGGAATCCTTCACATCTGCAAGAGACCATTCAGTGTGGGTTGGATTGTTGATGACATAGACACATCAGTCTTGGCTGCAAATTCAAGTGTCATTGCAGATTTGAGCTCTAGGCTCTATATTGGAAGTTTTGAGATTGACATTGGTCAATCTTATCAAAATAAGATGACTTCTTCTAAGTCTTGCACACTAGACTTTGGTGTTGTTCCAAGTTCTTTTCAAGAGAATGATGGAATTCATGATGGTATTCTTTCCACTCTTGAGAGTAAGTCAAGATGCTTGCAATTTCTTTATGATAGAGGTCTTGTTAACAGAGCCGCATGGGGTTGTGATGGCATTGCTGCAAGACCAATTCATCCAGTTGTGAGTTGTGAGTCTTCTTCTGATGGTGGCAGTATTGGATGGGATACATATGACTACTCTAGTATTTCATTAGCACAAGTAGGAGAGTTTCACCTCGATTACATTATGAAGTGTGCCCACCAGTTATCATTCATCCCACATACACAGGATTTGATTATGCAGAGAGATGGGTTGAATAGGAGGTGTTCAGGTTCACTCTAGTATGATATACTTTCGACCTTAGGTGATGAGTCAAAGTCTCTCACTTTGTTCTTTCCAGTCGATTGCTTACAGATGCGGGAGTTTGAGATTTGGGTCGATTGGACGTTAGGGGTTATCAAAGTGGTGCAGCAGAAGTCAATTGGTGTTGAGTTTAGAGGACTTCCAGTTTGTTCATGGGATCCAGGTGGAGTTTGTTTATGGATAGTCTGGATACCCGAGGTTCATCACTGCAATTCTTGGATGGCAAAGTTGTTTTTCAGAGAGATCATCAGATTACATGGGTTGTCGAGGTTCTTAGGTGGTGACAGAGACAGTGAGTTCCTAAGTGTCTTGTTGTAGGAGCTATTCAGATGGTCAGGTACTGGCTTGGATTTTGGGGAGTGTAGAACTCCGAAGACTAAGTATGGGATTCAGGGGAACCAATACAACTTGCAGGCACTCCAAGATAGTTAGTAGGTGGCACATGGTCAGTTGGAGACATACGCTGATACGAATAGGGTTGAGCACAGATTTGAGATTGGAGACTTGGTTTACTTGCGGTTACAGACTTACAAGTAGTCTTCTTTGAGGAAAAGCAGTGTGAGGAAACTCGAGTCTTGATTTTATGGACCCTATAGGATCATCAGGTGTGGTGGTGAGGTAGCCTATGACTTGGAGCTACCAGGAGGTAGTGGGTCACACAGTGTATTTCATGTTTCATGCCTGGAGAAGGTACTAGGACAATAAGTTACTTCTTCATCGAAGCTGCCACCGTTGGATGAGGAGGAACAATTGGTCCTAATTCCGGAGAAGATTGTTGATACTGGAGAAGGAGATTGAGGAACAATGTGGTTAAGAGGTATTTGGTGAGATGGAGAGGTTTTCCAATAGAAGATGCCACATGGAAAGATGAGTAGATCTTTAACATCCCAGTTTGCAATTGCTTGGGGACAAGAACTCTCGGAAAGGAAGAATTGTCATGTCCCCTTTTCGACAGCCACCTTGATGAGCATTTAGCCTTTATTTATTCCCGAAGGCTAAACAGGAGAAAAAAGGAAGTATTAGATTAATTATTTATAAAGTTATTTCAATAAAGTAAAATTAGAAAATGACTTTATATTTAATTAATTTAATAAAGTGACTTAAAATAAAATATTATATCATAAGGTCACTTAAGGGAATAACATAATATTATTTCTAGAAGCTTTCTGGAAAGTCATCGGGAAATCTTTATAAGAAGTTGTTGGCCTAGCATTTGAGCATGCTTGACTTGAATCTCATTTTCTCATTACTAGTTTGGTAAGAAGCTGAATGTTTTTATTGCTCGAGGGTTTGAAGACTCTAGAGTACCAGGTTCAGTTGTGAAAGATCAACCCTAGCTGGTATTGTTGAGGAATCCATCCAGGGTTTCTACAGGTGCTTTATTGAAGAGATTTAACAAGTGCAATAACTAATGTATTATTTCCCTTCTGATAGGAATTGTGGTTAAATGCAATAGCTGATTTATTATTGCATTTATTTGAGGAGTATCACAATTGCAGCAGCTGAGGTATCGTTGCAATACCATTTGAAGAGGTAGATTATGTTCTACAACATTGTTGTTTCCAAATTTTAATGGTCATTGACCAAAATTTGGTGTGCAAGAGCAAATCGATTTTTGGAGATTACAATTGCAGATTTTTGAGGTTTACTTTCAATCATTAAAAGTTAGATTTATGGTAAAGGAAAGTTAAAATCAGATAAAGACAAATTACCTAGCAAGTACCCAGCTCACTCAGCAGTTGGAAAAAGACAAGGTAGCTACAAACAAAAAAAATGAAGACAATGTGTCCTATCTTTTATCAGGTCCTGCCTAAGAGGATGCTTTAATATTGAAATCAATTGGAAGGACATCACAATCAAAGATCACAAGGAGACAAAAATTACAAGAGACAAATTCAAGAAAAGACAAGTCTGAAGAAGACAAATATATTGAAACGCAATATAGCTGGGAAAAGGACGCGATTTCTGTAATGTCCCCTTCTCAAGCATGATGAATTCAGTTGACCGTTGGCCTACTCCGAAGACCCGTAGGCTACTCGGAGGGTAAAATTAGGGTTTCCCGTTTTGGAGGTTGTTGTTGCCCGAAATTTGGGGATTGATTTGCAGATTCTTTCTGGGTTTTTAGAGAGCTTCGCAGTGGTATGATTTGCAGAGCAATCCGAGCATCTTCTAGAATTTACTATTTTTAGTAAATTCTATTTCTAGCAGTGGTCCTGTGGTTTCCAGTGCAGTTGACTCTCTTCTTCAGCCGGTTCAGTTGGTTCGATCATTTTTGGCCTTGGGATGCATTTTGGAGAGATAAGTTCGATTAATTTAAATAATGTTATATTTTAATGTTGACCCTTGGCCTAGCTTCATCACTTCAAGTTGTTCTAAAAAGGTGGTCTTCATAGGTGGACGCCTCATTGGAGGTAATTTAATATTTTCCTAATGTCAAATATCTTGCTTGAAAAGGGACGCCAACTTTGTTGAGGAGATGATTTTTAAATAAAGTCAAAATTAGCTTTGAAGAAGGACGCCTATACTTGGAGGGAAATGAAGTCAAACTCAAATTTGAATTAGAGCACACTTTCTAGAAGTTTTTGGAGATTCCTTCCTGAGCTTATAAAAGGAGACCTCTTCCCTTCATTTGGGCATCTTATGTCTTCAGTATTGTTATGCTGTCGGAATGGTGTTGGAATTGCTTCGAGGAATGAACGCCTCCTAGCCTTGGCTCCACTTCTTGCTTGAAAGATAGCAACTAGTGGAGATGTTAGATGATAGTTGAGTGGATCTGTAGTGAGTTTTTGGAATTGTAGCCGTGATTATGCATTTTGTAGTGTTCCCTTGCATTCTAGTTGATTTTCTGGGGTTGCTGATTATCTTAACTGTATGTGAGTTCCAGTCATAAAATTGAAAATAAAATTTATCTCCTTCTGGGTATTGTCTCATTGCATTTCTTTGACAAGGGCGACCTTATTTGATAAGTTTCATATTTTATGATGAAGAATTGATTTTTATGGAAAGAAATCGCCCCTCACTAAAGGCCGTACCATTTGGGTTCTCTTGAAGTTTGGGCAAAAAATAAATATCAACTTTTGGGTCAGCTTTATGGTTCATTCTTGGGCGCCTTCATCCTAGGAGCACTTTGTTGGAGTTCAAATGACACTGAGAGGGGGGGTGGGGCGGTGAATCAGTGTCTTAACAGATTTTACCAATTTTCACAAATTCAAAAACCATAGCTCAGATTTGATCTCAATATACTCTGATTAATGCATTCATGAGTTGAATGTAATCATTCATAAACAGAATTGAGAAAAGTATTAACCAAACAGTGAACTGAAATAACAACACAGTAAAGCAAAGAGAACTCAGAAGAACAAGGATACTCAAGATTTTACCGAGTGGAAAACCCTCCTGGGGTATAAAAACCACTCCCGAAATGCCTTCCAGACTTAATCTTTTAAACAAAAGTTCACAATGCCTTATAGGCTGATTTTTTAGCACCCACTCAAGGAGCGCCAACCCCTCATTTAGAGATATCTATCTCAAGGAGTACCAACCCCTCAAATTATGCATCTGAACAATAAAAATATCTCAGAGGATCTCTCTGTTTTCAGTCAAGCTCATAACTCTCTGTTTTCCTCATCTACCTAATACATTTTTGATACAGCCAAAGAACAATATTCCTGAATTACAATCAGAGAACTTTTTCAGTTTTCAACACTAGTATTTATTTACATTTCAAGTATGTCTGTTATGAAGAAATCTTCAAAAAGCGTTTTTCACAAGATTCTGAAATTCTCTTGCTGATTTTTTAATATGAAGCTGAATAATGACAGACTGTAGATGATGGTAAAAAATCAAGAGTAATGCTTATCCAGAGAGCTGCAAATCATCCATTATTTCAAAAACACAACTACTCAAAAAGGAAACTCAATGAATATTCTGCCATGTAACGGTTCTGAGATTCGATGCCAATCCATGATGTCAGCCTGCAACTGTATTTTGAAATTTCCATGATGGCCACAGAGTTTGAGACTTCGTTAACCATTCGCTGAGATATCAACAAGTCTCTCACCGAGATCTCCTTTAGTTTCATTCACTATCGCTATAGCTTTTTGATATCAAAGAGACATCTTGTAGACAAGTCTTTGTTTTGCCGAGAGCCTCTGTGAACAAACTTGTCGCCGTAACATCTCGCTCTCGGGGAGACCTCATATAGATAAACTTCGTTATACTGAAAGTCACCCACCATCTTGAGTGTCACTGTGACATAAGGTTTTTCTTGCCGATGAGACCATCTGTCCCAACCGGGTCGCTATAACATACCGACATCGGGGAGACCTCCCGTAGATTATATTGTGTCATACCGAAACAACCCAAACACACCTTCGATCGTCGAGACATTATCAACTTCTCACCGAAAGCCATTCATTTGACTTTGTCGCCAAGACTTGATGGGTTCGCTGAGACTCTACATCGAAACTCATGAGTCTTACCGAAATCCCACATGATCATTCCTGTTCGCCGAGACAACTCAATGCTTATGCCGACAAGGTCCATATGTATTCCATCGGTGAGACCCACAGGGTTCGCTATGACATTATACCAAAGAAAAACCTTTGCCAATAAGACCTTTTTGTGCACGGTTGGTGAGACAATATGTCTTTGATGAGACCACATACCGAATACAACACTCCTGCCGATATGTTCCTCCTCAGTCGCCAAACCACGTGAATGTCTCGCCCATAGACATCCACATGCATATGGTCGGTGAGACATAACAATTTCGCTGTGACACTTCACCGAAGCCTTAAACTCATGTTGATGTGTTTCCATTTAATCTCCGATCGGTGTGACATACCAATTTCGCTGTGACCACATACCGACGGTATTACTCCTGCCGAAAGAGATCACTCACAGTCGCCGAAACAAAAGAGAAGTCCTACCAAAAGCTTCCTGTGAAAGTCCATGTGTAATGTCGGCGAGACCAAAGGTCACTCGCCGAGACCTTACGCCGAAAACACTAACTCTTACCGATGTATCTTCCCGCCACCGGTCGGTGTGATATTGTACAATCGCTATGACTTCACACCAAAAGCAATATGTCTGGCTGAAGTGAATCTTTAATGTGCCAGTCGGTCGATGTAACAAGTCAAACTCACCAAGACACAATGCCGATGAAGATTTCTTACGCCGATGAACCACCTCATGAATTAGTCGGTGAGACCCGACTCTTTCGGTAAGACCTCTCAGTGGTGAACAAAACTCATGCCGATAGACCTTTCCACTATCGCCAAGACCATGTGAATGACATGCCGATAGACCTTTTTTCTGTCGCCAAGACCACTTGAATGTCATGCCGATATGATACCCAAAGGTGAATTTTGTCATCAAGGACAAACCAACCAAAACACAATTGAGAACCAACAAACTCCCCCTTTGTCCTTGATGGAAAAACACAAATGACTCTCCCCCTTTTTGCCTCAATGACAAAGAATAGAAGAGAAGAATGTGCAATGCCAAGAAACACAACTGAGAATCCAACCAAAAGTATCATGAGAAACCGCTGCAAAAAGAGTAACAATGCAGCAACCAAGATTGTAGGAGAGCTGTAAGTGAATCAAAATATATAACATGCTCCCCCTAAGCCAATGCATGTAAAATCAGAGAAGTAAAGATTGAGAGATAACTCCCAATCGAAGTCTCAACCTTTCAAATAACTCTTTAGCTAAGGGCTTAGTAAAAATGTCAGCCACCTGATCTTGTGAGCCAACAAACTGTAAGCAGACTTCATTAGCCAAAACCTTTTCTCGAAGAAAGTGAAACTTGATAGCAATATGTTTAGTGCGAGAGTGCAAAACAGGATTTTTGGAGATATTTATCGCACTTGTGTTATCACAGACAATAGAAACAGGTTTAGGAACTCCAATACCCATATCAGATAGTGTTTGACTCATCCAAAGAACTTGAGTACAACATGACAATGTATTCTGCTTCAGCAGTAGAGAGAGAAACGGATTCTTGTTTCTTGCTATGCCATGCCACTAAACGATCACCAAAAAAGAATGCAGCACCACTGGTGCTTTTCCTATCATCCAAACAACCAACCCAGTCGGCATCAGTATACGCAATCAATGAAAAATCATTGCTTCTAGGATACCAAAGACCATAATTAAGAGTGCCCTGAATATATTTAAAAATCCTTTTAACAACAGTGACATGGGATTCTTTAGGTGATACCTGAAACCATGCAACACTGCAAACTGCCTACATAATGTTAGGTCTAGAGGCAATTAAATATAACAGACTGCCAATCATTGATCTATATTCAGTTTGATTTGTATCAGGGGAATCATCAACCTTAGTAAGTTTGCATCCAGTAATCATTAGAGTGCTAACTGGATGGCATTAATCCATCTGAAATTTCTTAAGCACTCTAGCATACTTGGTTTGATAAAGAAATATTCCATTTTCACGTTGAGAGATTTGAAGACCCAAGAAGAAATTTAATTCTCCTAATAATGACATTTCAAATTCAGATTCCATTAGCTGAGAGAATTTTTTACTTAAAGTACCATTGTTGCAGCCAAAGATAGTGTCATCAACGTAAATTTCAACAACCAGAATATCAGAACCTTCAGTTTTAACATAAAGATTGCTATCTACACCTCCTCTAACAAAACCATTTGAAAGCAATTGACTGTCAAGCCTAGAGTACCAAGCTCTAGGTGCTTGTTTTAAGCCATAGAGGGCCTTTTTCAATCTGTAAACATGATCAGGCTTATCTTTGCGCATAAATCCTTCAGGCTGTTCAACATAGACCTCTTCATCTAAATAGCCATTTAAAAAAACAGTTTTGACATCCATTTGATAAACAATAAAATCTTTATAAACAGAATAAGCCAAGAATATTTTGATAGATTCTAATCTAGCAACGGGTGCAAAGGTTTCACCAAAATCAATACCTTCTTCTTGAGCATAGCCTTTGCAGACAAATCTTGCTTTGTTGCGAATAACATTACCATTTTCATCAAGCTTGTTTCTGTATATCCATTTGCCTCCAATGACATTCTTGTCATCTGGTCTTGGGACTAACTCCCAAGTCTGATTTTTCTCAATTTGATCAATTTCTTCCTACATAGCATTAAGCCAACATGAGTCTATGACAGCTTCATTAAAATTTTTAGGCTCAAACTGAGTAACTAGACAGAAAGCTATTTGTGTCTTTTCATCAAATTCTGCAGCCTTTCTTCTAGTTTGAACTCCTGCATTTTTATCCCCAATAATCTGATCTTTGGGGTGATATTTAGCTAGAGCTTTTGATGCAACCTTTTCAGGACTTGCTGTTAATTTCTAGGGCTTGCTGAATCAATTCCTTCTGAAATTATTTCTAGTTCAAGTTCTTCCTCATTATCCTGCAAAGATTCAACATACAAATGTGATCTCTCATCAAATTTTACATTAACAACTTCAACAATCTTATTAAGCCTTTTGTTAAGGCATTTATAAGCTTTGCTGTGAGTTGAGTATCCCAAAAAGATACCCCCATCACTCTTTGATTGAAAGCTCCCAAGGTTATCATCATCTTTCTTGATAAAACACTTACTTCCAAAAAATTTGAAGTGTTTGACAGAAGCAGTTTTTCCATACCAAAGTTCATAAAGAGTGCGTTTAGATTTCACCCTAAGCTGCACTCTATTCAAAATGTATACAGTTGTATGAACAGCTTCTTTCCAATACATATCAGACAACTTAGCTTCATCTAGCATGGTTCTAGCCATTTCTTTTACAGTTCTATTCTTACGTTCAACTACCCCATTTTGTTGAGGTGTTTTTGTTGCAGCATATTGTCTTTTAATGTCGTGCTATTCACAGTATTCAATAAACTCTTGAGAAGTGAACTCACCTCCTTTGTCAGATCGCAAACATTTAAGTTTCAAATCAGATTCCTGTCAGATCGCAAACATTTAAGTTTCAAATCAGATTCCTTTTCAACCAATTTACGAAAGATTTTAAACCTTTCAAATGCTTCTGATTTGTGCTTAAGAAATGTGACCCAAACCATTCGAGTATAATCATCCACAAACAGCATAAAGTACCTTTCACCATTAATAGACCTTGTTCTGGTTGGTCCACATAAATCAGTGTGCACAAGTTGTATAGGTTTTGAAGAAGAATGTTCTTTTGTTTTGAAGCTGATTTTAGTTTGTTTACCACTTAGACATTCTTTGCACACAGAATTTTCTGGCTTGTTAAGGATTGGTAAACCTCTAACATTCTGATTCTTACTTATTCTAACCAGGTTTTCAAAGTTTGTGTCCTAATCTTTTATGCCATAACCAGATTTCTTCAATTTGGCTCATTAAACACATACCTTGATTATTGTCATTGCTTGATGTGTCGAGAAGATTGTACACATTTCCTTTTGTCCTCCTTCCAGCTACAATAGCCTTTCCCAGCTAGTTTTTAATCTCACATCACTGCGAAGTGAAAAGAACATGATAACCACTATCACAGATTTGACTAACACTTAGAAGATTGTGCTTGAGACCTTCCACATAGTACACATTATAGATAGGAGTGTCTTCATTCAGAAGAAGTGAACCTCTACCTTTAATTTGAATACTAGAGTTATCACCAAACTTAACATATCCACATACATAATCTTCAAGATTTATAAACTTATCCTTGTTGCCAGTCATATGGTTAGAACATCCACTGTCCAGGATCCATAAGTCTTTTTTCTTGGAATGAAAAGCTGTTTGAACCAACATAGTTTGCTCAATGTTGTTGACAGTCTTGGGTTTCCAAACCTTTTTAATTTTTTGCTGTTTAGATTGCAGATCAGTTCTGCACTGTTTGACAGAATGTCCCAAAGCATTGCATTTAAAACATCTGATTTGTCTAACAAAACCATAGTGTTGCCTAAGACCACACCTGGGTATTCTAGGATTCATAAGCCTGCAAGTGCTCACCTTATGCCCAAATTTGTTGCAAAAAAAACAATAACCATAGAAGAAAGGATTGACTCTGTATAAAGATCTATTACCTCTTAAAGACTGAATATGATCCTTACCAAATTCTGAGTGATTTGAACCTGAACCTTTGACTTTAAAAGAGGGGTTTTGTTTTGCATGATCAATTGAGCATTCACCCTTTTCGTAACCAACACCAGTTTTATCTTTGTACATCTTCTGCTTGCTGAGCATCTCATTTAGTTTTAGAGTGCTTTCATATTTTTCAATTTCCTTCCTAAGACAGACTACTTCTTGTTCCAATTTTTGAATTTCTTGATCCTTGCAGCTTACAGTCTCTCGAAGACAGTCTTCAATTCTTTTAGCTTCTTCAAGCTGAGTATTCAGAGAGACCATTTCTTGATCTGGTTTATGTTCTTGAGTAAGAACTTGTTTTTTGAGTTTTCTGATCTCTTGTAAAGCACATTTCAGCTCACTTTCAAGATCTACTTCACCTTCTTCAATGTCAATGGTGTTTGTATCATTTTGCTGAGTAATTTCAGCCATGAACAAAGTTTCATCTTCTTCAGCTAATGAATCTTCAGACTCAATATCAGATTCATCCTTACTAAATAGACTTTTCTTCTTTTTGAAATAGAAGTTTCGATTAGGTTTGAAGGCCTTCTTCTTAGGTAGTTTTTCAGTTGTCTTGTTGTCACAGATTTGATCATCATAGGGACACTTTGCAGCAAAGTGACCTATTTTTCCACAGTTAAAACATTTAAAGGGAAGTTTTTCCTTATACTTTCCTGATCCCTTTTTAAATCTTCTAACAAAATGGGATTCTTTAGAATCAGACAACTCTGATTCACTGACTTCGACTTTTTCTTTCTTTTCAGTGTTAAAGGCAGTTTATTTTCCTGTTGAATTGTTTTTGCTAGTTCTCATTTCATAGGCAGTAAGTATTCCTTGCAGGCTGTCTAAGGTAAGTTTATCAAAGTGTTTCTTTTCTTCTAAGGCTGAAACTTTAGATTCAAATTTGGATGGTAAGGTTCTAACAACCTTTGTGACCACATCAAATTCATTAATCTCTTGACCTAGACCTTTCATTGCATTGACAACTTCATCAACTCTTAGGAAATATTCAGCCACTTTTTCATCATCCTTCATTTTCAGCTCCTCAAACTGATGTTTGAGTGTAATGATTTTTGATAGTTTGACTTTCTCATTCCCTTGATATATAGTTTCAAGTTTTTCCGAGATTCCATGAGCAGATTTGCAATGCATGACTTTAATGAACACATCTTTAGTCAACCCACACAAGATGGCATGCTTAGCTCTAGCATTTGTTTCATACCTCTTTTTTTCAGCAGCATCAGTGGGAATAGATTCTGGTACATTGTAATCATTTAAAACGATGCTCCAAACATCAACATCAAAAGAAACAAGAAAAGCTTTCATTTTGATTCTCCAGAACACATAATCAGTTCCATCAAATAACGGAGCTCTGGATATAGAGGCACCATCTTGAGAATGTGCCATTTAAAAACAAACTCCAAGACCAAGATCAATCCAAGGTGATTAAAACCTATCAGAGGACCCTATGCTCTGATACCAATTGTTGGAGTTAAAATGACACTAAGAGGGGGCGGTGAATCAGTGTCTTAATAGATTTGACCAATTTTCACAAATTCAAAAACCATAGCTCAGATTTGATCTCAATACACTCTGATTAATGCATCCATGAGTTGAATGTAATCATTCATAAACAGAATTGAGAAAAGTATTAACCAAACAGTGAACTGAAATAACAACACAGTAAAGCAAAGCGAACTCAAAAGAACAAGGATACTCGAGATTTTACCGAGTGGAAAACCCTCCTGGGGTATAAAAACCACTCCCGAAATGCCTTCCAGACTTAATCTTTTAAACAAAAGTTCACAATGCCTTATAGGATGATTTTGGAGCACCCACTCAAGGAGCGCCAACCCCTCATTTAGAGATATCTATCTCAAGGAGTACTAACCCCTCAAATTATGCATCTGAACAATAAAAATATCTCAGAGGATCTCTCTATTTTCAGTCAAGCTCATAACTCTCTGTTTTCCTCATCTACCTAATACATTTTTGATACAGCCAAAGAACAATATTCCCGAATTACAATCAGAGAACTTTTTCAGTTTTCAACACTGGTATTTATTTACATTTCAAGTATGTTTGTTATGAAGAAATCTTCAAAAAGCGTTTTTCACAAGATTCTTAAATTCTCTTGCTGATCTTTTAATATGAAGCTGAATAATGACAGACTGTAGATGATGGTAAAAAATCAAGAGTAATGCTTATCTAGAGAGCTGCAAATCATCCATTATTTCAAAAACGCAACTGCTCAAAAAGGAAACTCAATGAATAGTTTGCCATGTAACGGTTTTGAGATTCGATGCCAATCCATGATGTCGACCTGCAACTGTATTTTGAAATTTCCATGACGGCCACAGAGTTTGAGACTTCGTTAACCATTCGCAGAGACATCAGCAAGTCTCTCACCGAGATCTCCTTTAGTTTCATTCACTATCGCTATAGCTTTTTGATATCGGAGAGACATCTTGTAGACAAGTCTTTGTTTTGCCGAGAGCCCCTGTGAACAAACTTGTCGCCGTAACATCTCGCTCTCGGGGAGACCTCATATAGATAAACTTCGTTATACCGAAAGTCACCCACCATCTTGAGTGTCGCTGTGACATAAGGTTTTTCTTGCCGATGAGACCATCTGTCCCAACTGGGTCGCTATAACATACCGACATTGGGGAGACCTCCCGTAGATTATATTGTGTCATACCGAAACAACCCGAACACACCTTAGATCGTCGAGACATTATCAACCTCTCACCGAAAGCCATTCATTTGACTTTGTCGCCAAGACTTGACGGGTTCGCTGAGACTCTACATCAAAACTCATGAGTCTTACCGAAATCCCACGTGATCATTCCTATTCGCCGAGACAACTCAATGCTTATGCCAACAAAGTCCATATGTATTCCATCGGTGAGACCCACAGTGTTCGCTATGACATTATACCGAAGAAAAACGTTTGCCAATAAGACCTTTTTGTGCACGGTCGGTGAGACAATAT
Source organism: Sequoia sempervirens (assembly GCA_007258455.2). Taxonomy (NCBI): domain Eukaryota; kingdom Viridiplantae; phylum Streptophyta; class Pinopsida; order Cupressales; family Cupressaceae; genus Sequoia; species Sequoia sempervirens. The sequence continues at coordinate 54,432,270 of VDFB02000363.1, read as the reverse complement.
GTCTTCGGTGAGACCACATACCAAATACAACACTCCTGCCGATATGTTCCTCCTCGGTCGCCGAAACCACGTGAATTTCTCGCCGATAGACATCCACATGCATATGGTCGGTGAGACATAACAATTTCGCTGTGACCCTTCACCAAAGCCTTAAACTCATGCCGATGTGTTTCCATTTAATCTCCGATCAATGTGACATACCAATTTCGCTGTGACCACATACCGACGGTATTACTCCTACCGAAAGAGATCACTCACAGTCGCCGAAACAAAAGAGAGTCCTGCCGAAAGCTGCCTGTGAAAGTCCATGTGTAATGTCGGCGAGACTGAAGGTCACTCGCCGAGACCTTACGCCGAAAACCCTAACTCTTACCGATGTATCTTCCCGCCACCGGTCGGTGTGACAATGTACAATCGCTATGACTTCACACCGAAAGCAATATGTCTGGCTGAAGTGAATCTTTAATGTGTCAGTCGGTCGATGTAACAAGTCAAACTCGCCAAGACACAATGCCGATGAAGATTTCTTACGCCGATGAACCACATCATGAATTAGTCGGTGAGACCCGACTCATTCGGTAAGACCTCTCAGTGGTGAACAAAACTCATGCCGATAGACCTTTCCACTGTCCCAAGACCACGTGAATGACATGCCGATAGACCTTTCTTCTGTCGCCAAGACCACTTGAATGTCATGCCGATATGATACCCAAACGTGAATTTTGTCATCAAGGACAAACCAACCAGAACACAACTGAGAACCAACACACTTTGCATTAGGTCTCTTGCATTTTGGGTGAGTATTGAGGGAGTAGTGAGCAATTTAGTGGTTTCTTGTGTTGCTGATTAAGCATTTTAAGTGCAAGTCTGTCACAAATCAGAATATTAAGATTGGTCTTTTGAGAGGATTTATTGGTCTTGGTATTCTAGTTAAGCAAGGGAGAGTCTTCTATATTGTTGCAGCATTACTTAGTTCTAATCTCGTGCTCTTGGCAGGCATTCTCTATTATATTGTAAGTTGAACAGTAGTATTTTCAGCATCTTCTAATCTTTCTCTTCATGCTTTGTAATACCCGATGAATAAGTTGAAGAGGCTGGCTTGCCGCCTATTTATGTTTTGAATTGCATTGTAGTTTTTAGCATCTCTGCCATATGGTAGCTCCATTCCCACTCTGGGTTGGAAAGCACATCCTTGGCGTTGAGTTTATTTTCAGCATTTGTAGCTAGTAGGGATCCTCTGACCATATGCTCATCCACCTTGGACACATTCTTGGTTAGAGTTACTCAGTTCAGCAATGCATTAAGATCCTCTGACCATATGCTCACACCTTGCCCGTCTCGAGATCCTAGTGTACATTCTTAGTTAGGGTTACTTCCACATCGGTTGGGTTTCCAACTAACCTTAACGGGTGCATGTTGTTTGTAATTGCATTCAAAAATTGAAAAAAATTGGTTCGGAATATTTCAATTTCTATATTTGCAAGAGGAGACAAGTACGTGGATAAAGAAGGAAGATCAAAGCGCCGCTTACATATCTTTGGAAATCGAATTCAATTATGGAAAAATCATGGCAAGGCAGATAAGACAATCAAGATATAATATTCTTGTTGAAGCTAAAGGAGTGGTTCGATATTTGGAGTAGCAAAATTTGGAAAGAAGCATTCGTTATTCTCAGTTGCTGGGATGGCATCTATCTGGTTTGATTTCCTTGTTGGAGTTATCATAAATTCGGTTTTGGCTTAGGAAGTGGTTGCTGCCCTTCAAGAATTCCAGGTGCTGCATCTTAGCATCAAAAGGACAGCTTTGAGGAAGAAAATCAATTGATACCTGTATTATTGGCCATCGATCCAGGTTCCATTAATTTGTATTCAATTGCATTTTAGAATCAATTTCATATCATATTGGATCACTGTCATCTTCTAGCAGATTTAGTTTGCATTTAGTCATTGATTTGCAGTCATATAGTTCGCTGCCATACAGCACTCATGTAATGGTCTTTCCTCATGATACAAAGATCCAAATCTGCATTATATTACAGTCATACCAATTTGAGTTGAATTTGTCATTAGCTATTGTAATTGCCCCCATTGAGAGCAATCTGTGTGATCAACATTTGGAAGAATTGTAATCAGTTTTAAGTATTCATTGCTATGCTATGGAGTTTGGGTTTGCATACAAAATGTTTGAAGAAATGCCTTTGCTGTAGCTGCACTCTGCATTTCATTTCAGTCATTCCTTTATGACGAAAAATCATAAAAATACTTGCTTAGAATTTTGGTTGCATTTGTAGACTTTGGGTATAGCTAGACTAGGTCTTTTATGCATGACAACATCACTAAAAATCAGAAAATCAATTAAAGAAAACAGTTATCAGCTGGAGAGTGATTACAAGCAAACTGTTTGACGAAATTCCTGAGTGATCAAAACTGAAAATTAAAGGCCAAATTTGCAAGTCATTACAAAAACATTGGATAGCTTGTAAATAAGCAAGTACATAATTTAAAAGAAGTTTCCCTTCTAAATCAAAGAATGGTTTTACCACACATCTGTTCCATTTCATGTCGCACTAAAAAGAGTGCAAATTAAAATGCTAACAAATCTCCTTGTTAATCAGATTAACTAGTCAGTTTTCATTTCCTAGTTAACAAAGCTATCATACCATTTATCATGACTCAAAATCCGAGATATCTACAAAATTAATGATTTAGCAAGAAAAAAAATTATAGCCCTTTTGGGGGCCTTAACAAAACTATGATCATTCCAAGCATGGGTAATACAATAAACAAAGGATTGCATAGATGAACAAGATAGGCAAATGTATAAATAAATCTATCAAGGATGATGGCTTATTCCAAGTGACTCATGGAGACACATTATAAACGTAATAAAAAAGAATGAAGTTCAAAGATGAAATCTTTGTAGTAATGCTAAATAGAATATTTCTACAACCTTTTTTCGATGTACTTTGTTGAGTGTATATTTAAAAAGATGAAGAGCTAGCTTCAACAATCTTGTGTATAAATGTGTAAATATGGAAGAAGGTTATTTTCATTATTCTTGGAGTCGATGTTCAACCAATTCTCCCCTAAAGATGGTTTCAAAATAAAACATTGGGTAATTTAAACTATCACATAACACTCCAAGAAGTAAAGTAATACAAAAGCACATGTTAATCCATCTAAAATATTCTAGAGCGAAGGGAAAATAGAGGAGTACAATATGTAAGGAGTGTACAAGGTCAAATTGAAGAACTATCTCCCATTTTGATAAACATCCAGTAATTATGCATCTAACTAATGCTTATGACCTAAGAAAGTTCTCATTGATGACTTATTAATGCCAACAAAAGAGACAATTGCCAACCACATCCAAGATACAAAGTACAATATAATCAATAATAGAAATAGTTGCCTACAAAAGAAACATCACAAACATAGGCTAATACTTAATATAAGATAGATGTAATGTTATAAAGCATCAATTGTTGTCACATGTATTGTATCATAAGAGGATAGTTGTAATCCATCAATAACTTATTCTATCCCTATTATATACTGACTTGTAATTAATATTTCTTTAACCACTATACCTCAAGGAAAAAATGGATCTCAATATAAATTAATATTTCATTCAAAATAAATAATCCCTTTATATCTTATGTTTCAAGCATTGTATTTGAAGGGATGTGAAAGTAAATGATATGTACTAGTTCCAACCCTCCTCTCGCTTGAAGAATATCGCAAATGTCCTTGTGGCTACATTGGCGAGCATTTGATAGTGGCTGCCAAGTTACTCAATGAAATTAATATAGGTAGTTACATAACCAATTAGAGTAACCTATAAGAACCCAAAATAATAGTCAAAGAGACATGCAATAAATCATTTAAAGGAATTGTATCTGAAAAATGATATCAAATTGAACAATACATTATTGATGCTATAAAAATAATAAATGGGTTATTTTAAGTATAAGCAAGGGCAATTAACCAATAACAAGGAGTTGTATTCAAGTCAATGCTTTGTTTAGGTGATGGCATTAAGTTTTCATATAAAATAGCTAAAGATTTATTATCAACAATATACTAATATGTTTAAAGCACAAGCATGAGAAGCCAATGATATCAAGAGTTTTTCAAGAATATATTTCCATTTTTTGTTAGTATCCATGAACTTATTGAAATGAAAGATGCTATAACAATATCTATAAAAGGGTGACCGAAACATGTGATCTAGTTATTCTTCTCTCTCTCTATCTATGTAACACATGTTACAAAATGTTTTATCAAAGTTACCAAAGACAACAACTTAAAAAGAGACAACCGAACTAACTATGTTGGTACATAAAACATAAACCACACTATGCTAGTGACCATAATATGATAAAACAAGAATGAAGGAAGAACATTGCCAAATCATATCTAGAAGGATAGGTGTTCCATACCATTCCTTAAATTTCTTGTTGGGATACTTCACCCACTAATTTGGGATTCCATGATAACATAAACCAACACCCAAATAAGCATATATCAGCTCTCACAACAGCATGTGTAGTATTGAGTTTAGCACATGAAGATGTTATAGTACATTCATTTGTGGAGAAGTTTGTAGAAACTGTGGTGAATTGTGTAATGGGCTCCAATATAATTTTTCTTTGTGCTTTTACAATTGTTTGAAATCCACCATACAAATTTTTGCATTGAAAAATATAACTCAATTTCTTGCAAGAATTGTGTTGGCGTTTAAATTAGCACCTTTGGAATGCTGATTGTAAACGTTCAGCTATTTCAAATGTTTTGCAACACTTCTTCGTTATTTAAAGAGGAGAAGTCCCTCTCTACTGAAAGCCTAAGTAAGGGAATGGTTAACTAAGGTTCCTATCTTTTTGTACTTCAACGGTAGGACACAAGGGTGCACAAACACAATGCGCCGTAGCTAAGCTTTTTCTCTGGTTTCTGCAGATCTTAACTACGACTATTCTAGCTTTTATCTATCCAATACCTTCAAGGTAAACAGAGCATGAGGGTAAAGGAGTGGGAATGGGTTGGTTGGATCACCTGAATTCGTCGTTTCTTGAGAATATGACCGAGGCTCTAAACTCTCAGGTATATACCGGGATAAGGTTGGTACAAGCAAACACTCTTTACGGTAAACTAGATCTAAGACTTGCCAAGGAGGAGGAACCCCTATCCGAGGTATGGGCTAGAAAATGGTTTACAAGAAACAACAAATTGACGATGTCTTGGCCAACAATCTTGCTAAGGAGGAGGAACCCCTATCCGAAGTATAGATTGAAGTACAATACATTAAACAACAACAAACGACAACTGTCAATGACAAATATCCAAGGAGGAGGAACCCCTATCCGAGGAGGGAAATGAAATAACAAGTTATTAGATACAAGACGTAGACATAACTCAAATAGGTTGATCAAAATGCAAGCACCTTCTGATATTCTTCTTCAAAGCTTTATCAACGAATTACAAAGGTTGGGATAGCAAAGGCATGGAATCATGCACAATTACAATCGACCAACGAACTCTCATCCAAGAGTGAACAAATATCCGCTTTCAAAGCTGTTGGCAACAATGGCGCAGCAATTTTGCATAGCAAGTAAAAGTTAAACAAACAATGAGCCCAAGGCTCTTATTTATAGAGCTCAAAGGAGTGGGCAACCCCAAAATCTCCTTGAGTTAACAATGAGTTCTTGCCAATCAATTAGCAAGATTTATTCCTAAAAAGGGGGAACAAGCAGTTAACTGGAAAACTACTTCAGTTAACTGAAAGTAAACAAAGAGTCAACTAGAAACTACTTCAGTTGACTAAAAGCAAACTAAAGGTGAACTTTAATGAAAGTATCCCTCCAAAATAGACATCCACATTTAGTGGAGATCTAAGATCCACAAATCATGGAAGCCAGTTAGACATCCTTAATCAGTGGGATCTGACAATGCATGATTTAAGGGATATGGAGTTAACTTGGAAAGGGGCATCAAGTTAACTCCAATTACATTTAATGTCATCTTGAGTTGACTTGGAAAGAAGCATCAAGTCAAACTCAAGTATCATAAATGACACTTGGAGGGTGTAGGATGTCCTTCTTTGGTGCCTTTATAGCTCACCATTAATCAACAGTGTCTCTATCCATTCATTAACTTCATCAGCCTCTGGGGAGTTAATGCTCTGTAGAATGATGACGTGGTGTCGCAGCATTACCTCACCCGTTGTGAGTTGATTCCCGAAGTCTATACACTGAGATGCTGCCTCTTCGAACTTGGTTGATAAAGCTGCTACCTTAGCCAGCTTGCAACCATCTAGATCATCAAGAAAGGTACTGCGGATGACATCTCTGAACTGATTCTATATAGTGACCATCTTGATGTATTCTCCTCCCTCACACTGATATTCTAGGCAAGGGAAAGATATTACCAACGTTCTTGCGAAGTTGATAATAGTGGCAACCACCTGTCTGTAATCAATCAACTCTACTGAATGAGCGTCATAGGCTTTCACCTTGTACACCAACTGTTCCTTCCAAGCAAAGACATGTTGCTTGTTTTCCTCGGAGTAGACTGATTGATACACCAATTGCAAGTCTGCAATTGTGCTCTCATCTTCTAGCCTCTTCTCTGCAATTCTTTGTTCTGATTGTTGGATCTCTGCACGAAGTCCATGTGCTCTATCCCGTAACTAGTATAGATTTGCCAGTATACATCTTCCCTTGAGAACAAACTATTCCACTTGATCTCTCAAGTGTTTTCCGTATGGTATCAATTGTTGATGATTTTGTTCTGCAGGGAGATCTAAAAATCCTGCTGGTAAGGCTGAGACGTTCGGGGTGCCATGCATCAAGCTGGTTATGTATGACCTCAGTTGTTGATTTTCAGCCTTTAAGGCTGCTTTTTCTTTTCCATCCTTAGCCATTCTTTCTTGTGCGCTCACCGAAGCTATTATGAGAAGGTCTGCCTCCACTTGCCATGTAGTCTTCCCGAGGTTAAGTTGAGACAATGTGTAGTCTTCCACTTGAACCTCGTGTATGCTTTTCTCTACGGGTGGGGCAGCGGTCTCTATGATTATTTCACACTCTGCATTCCTCTCTATGTGAACGTGCCTCTTCAACTTCTTCGCTGGTATGTCTTGTGGGACGTGGTCGAATTCGGTGAAGTCAAGTTCATAGGAGGGTTTTTCCCTCTTTCTCCCTAGGAAGCCTTCAAGCCAAATAGAATCTCGGTGATCTTCACTAGGAGGAATATGAGGCCCTTGAATGCCCGATGTGTGAGACTGTGCTGGAGCAATGTCTCTCGGTGGCGAATCCAAGTCTATGAGGACTTGCGACTGCTATGATGGTGTTGATATTGGCGGCTCTGTTTCCATAACAGGCACTATTTCCGCTGCTACTTCTGCTACTGGCTCTTCAACAACTACTGCTGCTGGCTCTTCAGCAACTATTGCTGCTGGCTCCTCAGTAGCAACTTCTTCTGGTTTAGGAGTAGAAGTCTCTATTCCTTGCTCTGGGGTTGAGCGCTCATGATTATCTCAGGACTATGTGTGGCTTTCTCCACAGGTGTCCTCTGTGTTCTGGGCTTTGTAGGCTTTGACATCCTCATCCCTTGGGGAGGATTGCACCATTGTTTCTGCCTAGGTTTCCTTTTTGAAGTGGAAGGTGGTGGAGACTGAACCTGTGGCGGCTCTGTTCTATGAGATATCACCTTCCTTGATTTCTTGCTGTCGAGATAAAGTTGGCTATTTCTAACCACTCTACTCGTTCTTTCCTCTATAGATGTGTTTTCCTTGGCATACCAATCCACTCTTGGGAGTGGTTGGGAGTCAACTGAATCTATGAAGAATGAAGGGAGAATGACTTTCGCTTCATCGTCAGATAGGCCCTCGATGTCTGCTGACATAAAATCAGCAATTTGCGGGAGTCTGAACTTGTTGTAGTTCCTTCTTCGCACTTCATACTCGTCTTGACAATTTACCCAATAGTCTTCCATAGAAGATTTATGTGACGAGTGTTGCTCGAGATGCGCTGCATAGAGCCCTCTAGGGTCATAGGACCTTCTCTCAATGAGGTACTTGAGATTAAGCCTCACCATTTCTTGACTCATCATCTTAGCATATGCCGCGAATCTGCATCTATAGAGTCCCATTCCAACGAGAAAATTAACAGTTGTCTTCTTCTTCAAGCACAAGTAGACATGGACTTCAAACAACTGTCTCAGGAATTCCATGAAGACTACCCTATCTGAGGGGTATCTTGGTAGCATGGCGGGGTGACCAATGTAGCCATACACGCGTATGTAAGAGAACGTAGGGAATTGGATGAACCAATCTGCCCAATCTGCCATTGCCTCTCTAGCTGCCTGTGAAATACGCACGTGCATCTCATGGTCTAGCTCACGTACGGTGTGCATAATGAAGTGATCACTTGTTCTTTTGAAGTGTCGCTCAGCTTGAGTAAACTCAAGACGTGTGAAATGCTTGTGAACCTTTTGCACACCTAAGGTCCCCACATTGTTCAATATCCTGAAATCACCTTGGAAGGAAATTAGGTATACTAGGTAAGAGCACATGTGGAACCTATGAGCTTCTAGATACCCAGTGATTTGTCGGTGGAGTGTGTCACTAATCAGAGTGGTCCAGTCATAATATTCCCTTCTGCCAATGATTTTTGCAAAGACATAGTACATCCATGACTAGAATTGATGACCATCCTCTTCTCCAGTGATTCTATTGAGTAGAGTGATTAACACTGCGTACTCATCTTTACATTCTCCTCTCCCACCAACTTAGGCAAGTTTGCCTTTGCCACTTTTAGCCATTTTTCAGCTATTATCCTTTGACATTTGTCTTTGGCCATCTCGAATGCCTTCTCGCATTCTGTCACTGATATGACTTTGCTGTTAGGACATGATAGAATATCAAAACACCTTTCGATATCCTGAGGTTTTAGACTACAAACAATTCTCCCATCGGCTGCTCTGATTTCTCTAGTGGTAGGATTGTAATGCTTAACACAAGCAATTACAAGCTCCACGATTTGTAACGTGATGGGAATGGATGCGGACTGTAGTGTTGTGACGTTTTTCACACATCGCCCCATTGCAAATGGGGACCCCCTAATTTTGGCTTTGCTTTTTGTTCGTTTTGTCGTTGTCTCTCTTTTCTACTGTCTGTCTTTCCGGGATTGTGCCCGCCATTGAGATTAAACTTGAAATTTTGGCTAAGTCTAGAAATTAGGGTTTTGAGTTTCCTTGCCAACCTGAAGTCAAACGAGGTGAATAAATGGAGATCTGAGCTTAACACTGTTGTTAGTATGCTTCCAGCAGGTTTCTACAGAAATTTCATCAGATTCTGACTACTTACTATTTTTAGTAAGTGTGCAATTACAGGCAATCCTTCAGCATTTTCAAGATTCCGACAGTCACACTGCGTCCAGAGCAAATCAGGCTACTCACAGGTTAAATTTGAACTGAAACAGACAACTTGCTATTTTTAGCAGTTCCACCTTCAGAGGCAATTTTCAGGGCTTAGACGCAGAGTTTTTCAACGCATGTCTGGAGATTCCTTGTGGGTTTTCGAGACCTTCGCAGTGATATGACATGCAAAGCATGACGATGACTTTCAGCATTCAGCCTTCGGAGGCCGATATTAGGGTTTGCATGCAGACTTTTTCAGCGCAATTCGGCATATTTTTTCTGGGTTTTTCAAGATTTTTCGGGCAGTATGACATGCAAGATCATCCAGCAGCCGGTCGGTCACTTTTCCGGTCGCTTTCTATTTTTAGCAGGTACCACTTGGGCGGCAGCTCAGCACTTCAAAACTGCAAACTGATCATCATGCAACTGAAACGAGGTCAAACGAAGCTCATCTGAGCAACATGCATAAAATTAGGGTTTCGAGCTTCAGTGCTAAAAATGAGGAGTCAGAGGTCAAAACGTCCAAAACTGAGGTATCCATCATGATCGGCATCTTTCAGGAAGTCTGCTAGCAAAATTTGAAGACAATCGGAGAACTTGCTATTTTTAGTAAGTGTTCCAGATGCAGGCTATAAATAGAAAGTTGGTCTCGGCGCCGACACAGACAGGCAAGTTCACCAACGAAGGGCACACTGTCCAAATTTCAAAGCAAACGGAGCAAAGGAAGCCTCAGAAACAGGCACTTACTATAAATAGTAAGTCACTTCAGAAGCAGCTATAAGTGGCAGGTCAACATCAAGTCTCAATTTAAACAAGTCAAACGTGTGATGAAAGATCTTTGGCGCGAATTTCAAGGCTAACGGAGTTGCAGAAGATGGAAAACCAAGCACTTGCTATTTTTAGCAGGTTGGTATAGAAGAATTAGGGTTTCCTAAAATCAAGGGCAAACAGCACAGTCAAGCAGAAACAGCTTCCAGCGACGATCACCATGTTTCGGGCATCCAGCACGTGAAGTTTGAGCACTTTCTGAGTAATTTCTATTTTTAGCAGGTTGCTAAAAATAGCAGGCGCAAACAAGAATCAGGCGCTGGCAGAACAAGTCAGTCAAAATTCAAACAAGGCGAAATCAGGCCTTTCAGGGATCAGAAGTCAATTCAAAACATGAAATTTGAAGAACTTTCTAAAAATAGCAAATTAGGGCAAGCATGATCGAATCACCCTAAATTTGGCAAAGGGAACGAAACACGTCAAATTTGATAATTTTTCAAATACGGCACCAAAACTTGCTATAAGAGGCTGAAGACAAGGGAAATTAAGACTGGATGCTCCATGGGTAAAATGCGCCCTTGAAGTGAAGGAAGTTGGAAAATATCCTAGGTCTTCAAATTCAAGGCATGACCTCCTAAATGCGCCCCAAGTCAAAGATTCTTCTAGGTTTGATAAAATGGAAGCTCAAGACCACATTTGCGCCTTAAAGATATGGGACTTGAAAATATTCTAAGTCTTTGAATTTGAAGAAGACTCTTCTAAATGCGCCCAATGGTCAAATTGAAAACACCTCATGTGATATGCGCCCTTGAGCTTTTCCAAGTGTTGAAACTAGACGTTGGTAGGGTGATATGCGCCCTTGGCAAGAAAGGAGTTGAAGATTCACTAAGTGTCGGAAATTGGACAGAGACCCTCCTAAATGCGCCCAAGGCACAAATTGGAAGGAGGATGTGTCAAATGCGCCTTGGCAAAATTGAAAGTGGACCCACCCAAATGCGCCAAAGTGTGTAAAGCAATGAAATTAAAAGAAGCCCCTATTGAATGCGCCACTCAAAAGCATGAAAGAGAATTTTTTTTGACTAAGGCGTTAAAATGAAAGCTTCCTCTTGCATTTGCGCCTAAGGGCACATATCTCTATTTGCGCCCTTGAGCATTGAAGGGTCGAAATTCTCTAAGTGTCAACGAATTAAAGGTTCAAAGTACTATATGCGCCCAAGGTGTAAGTTGAAAGGAGGACCTATGGTATGCACCCTTGAAGTTCAAACTTTGACTAAGGCGTGAAAAAAAAAATGGAAGAACAGCCTCTCTTTTGCGCCCAGCTTTGTAGAGAAAGAAAGGACGTCTAAGATTTGCAAATTAAAAGAGCAACCTTGCAAATGCGCCCTTGTCTGATATAAAATTTTTCCGAGTGTCCAAAGTTAAGAGTTGTCCCTGTCAAATGCGCCCAGGCCTGAAGAGAAAAAAAACTGAAATTGAAATTAGAAGCACCCCCTCCTATTTGCGCCCCCAAATGGAAGTTCACCCATCAATTTGCGCGTTGAGTTGAAGGAGCTGGAAAATACACTAAAGCGTTGAATTTAAAAGTTCCATGGTTGATTTGCACGCTTGAGGAGAAAGTTGAGTGTTTTAAAATTTTAAACTGGAAGGAGACCCTCCCATATGCGCCCAGGCTGAGAGATGATAGCATGAAAGTTTCTGGGGCATAGGAATTAAAACCACACACACCCAAATGCGCCCTCAAGTGAAAATTCACCCTCTTATTTGCGCTCAAAGTCATGAGGGTAAGTGAATAAATTTGATTAAGGCAAGAAAAGCGAAATTAGAAGTAAGCACCCTTGTTTGCGCCTTGAGGAGAAGATGGAGGAGTTTAAAAAAAAAAAAATTCTAAGTATGGAAACTTGAGGGAGACTACCCCATATGTGCCCATGGTGAAATTTCATCAAGTGTTCAAATTGGAACTTCACACATGGATTTGCGCCCAACATGGAGAGCACTCATAAGGCGTAGAAAATGAAAATACAAAGGCTTAAATGCGCCCTTGGAAAGGATGACTTCAAAATTTGACTACGGCAAGAATTTAAAGCTCAATGGCCTATATGCGCCCAAGGGGAGATTAAAATATACTAAGGCGTTAAGAATGTTCTCTATGACAAGGCAAATGCGCCCATCCTTCATAGGAGTGTGAAGTAAAATACAAGGTGATGGAAGTATGAACAAGACATGCTTGAGTGTGATGCGCCTTCAAGAAAAAAAAAATTTCTAAGTTGATGAACTAAAATTTTCCTTCGCAGGCAAGGTGGACAGAGTTGAGTAAATTTTCCTAAGACAAAATTTTCAAGGTGATCAAAAATTTTCTAAGGCATGAAGTATTCTCTTCCTCTAGAAAATACGCCTAGACTCCAAGGTGTTGAATTTTCCTGAATCACGAGCAAGTTTTCAGAGGCAAAGTCAGAAGGTGATGGAAATGCAGGATAAATCCAAAATTTCTCAAGTTAGAGCAACAGGATGATCACAGATGAAGAACGGATTTAAATTTGATGAGAAATTATTTTTCTAAGGTTCAAAATTAAAAAATTAAATGAACCCGTTCGTTGCATACCCATGAATTTGAGGCGTTCTGAGAGAAATTTTCTTCTGGGTATTAAAGATTGTTGATGAGGAAGGGATTTTAAAGTCTTCTACACTTTGTCGAGGCCTTCAGGGTGAATATTTTGATAGGCACCAGGTTGATGAATTTCCTAAGGGAAACTTGAAAATTTTCTAAGGCAAATGTGAAGAAAATGGGTTTTCAAGGTGAAATTCTCTAGATGATGAATTTGAAAGAAACTGCCTAGGTGAATTTGCTTAAATCCTTCATGAAGATAGTTTTCTTGAGCCAGAGATGAGTAAAATCAAAGTTGTCGAAGCTCCAGCGGGTGAAATGAATTTCTTCAGGAGGCAGTTGAAGTTGATATTGTCCAAAGGATGATGAAATTTGGCTAAGGCATGAAGAAATTAAACGCGATGTTGGCTAAGGAAAAATGATGAGCTCTTGAAGATCAAAGCGTGAAAATCAGGTAAGTAAGGTGAATTTATATTATGATGTGTTCTAATGCCCTTCTCCTTGCTTGTTTTGCAGGATGAGCGTGGAGGCCAGATGGTGAAGCACGATGATATTACAACCTTCGGAGGAAGATAAAGTTATAAGTTTCACATGAAGGAAGAAAAGTTGCAAAAGTTGGCTAAGTGACAAAGATGAAATGTTTTCAAAACTCAAGATGGAGAAAAGAATGGAAGCTCGAGCAAATCAAGAGCAGTTGAACTCCAGATTCTATCAAATCTTGTTATCTGAGGAGGCGATCTTAGAGACTCTTTTGCCCTCCTCCAAGCGATCAACGAAATTGGCTAAACGTGAAGATCAAGAACAGTGTGAACGCGTCTGTGGACGGGAGTCTTCTAGAAGGGTGGTGGCCATTAATGGCGCATTTATTACCCCACTCTTCTCTTGGTGGCGGTTTTTAGGGCAAATCTTGTTTAGGGCTGAGGTGGCACGATTCTAGCCACTCTATTGATTGTAACCCTAGCCGTCTTTTGGGACTTGGCTAGCTATATAAAGGGGGAGTCCCCCTCATTTGTACCTCATTAGCTTAGAGTTAGACAGTAGACATAGAATAAAGGGACAACTTAGAGGTAGATTGATAGTGTAGTTGGAGGAGAAGGAAAGTTTTCCTTTGAAAACTTTTGTAAGAAATTGTCGTGTAAAACTTTCATAATAAAAGATCTTTCATTGATGGTGAAATTCATCTTTGTTGTGGATAGCTAGCGAGGTTCCTTCATCCCTTCTACTTCAAGTAGCGTAGAGTAGCGTAAATTTCATTTTCATGCAAGTAGAAGATAGTAATTGTGGAATGTGGTGTTTGATCTAAGCAACTTCGTCTATCCATACCACTAGTGTATTTGCTGATGGTGAATGCGCCTTGTGTGGTCAACTGGAATATCATGTACTTAACTTCAATCAGTTTGAATAATGGTATGCGTCGTTGTGATGGTATCTTCATGTCAAGTGGTGGTTTGAACATCTTTAGTCATCTCCCTTGAAGATTGCACCGACTCCGTGGAAGCTGTCCGATGCGAGGCAAAGCGAAGTCCGGTTAGAAGTTTGCTGAAGTTGAGCTCTATATCCACGCCTTAGAATAGATTTAGACTCTTAACCCGCCCATTTCAATTCAGTACTTTCCGGCTAGAATAGGAAAGCTTCATAAACAAATCTTTCGAGCATTTCAATTCCTTCTCCGCTGCTGAACAATTCCGTAAGTCTCCTTGAAATACCAGCAAATCACATCGAGCCAAACTGAGCCTATTCGCACTGAAAGAACCTTGGAGTTGAACGCATGAACTTTCTTGCAATCTTAGCATGCGGAATACTTTGATCAAGAGAGAATAGGGTAGCCGTTGGCGACTTTATTCTGCGTTGGTGCGGTCACGAAAAACACATCAACATGTAGCAACCCGGATTCTTCAATATTCTGCAATGTGATCTGATTCATGCCCTCCAGCTGCTCCAGATCAACTATTGGATTTACCTGATGTAAATTTATGTCAACTATTTTCAAGTAATCATGGAATAGGGCCGTCTTGGTCCCGTATTGTACCTGAGAGTACTGCATCTTGAAAAACTTAAAGATTGACTGTAAACTTGAACTTGTTCAGATGATTTTCGGAAACCCCTGAAAATAGCACCCTGCCGAGAAGTATTTTTCGGGAAAAAGTCTGGCACATGGGTTTTGTTCGTGCTTCAATGCTGAACAAGCCCAATTCCTCAGAATTTTGATTCTAAAACTTTTTCGGAAAAACCCCCAAAAATAGGGGTAGCAAGTTTGTTGATTCTAGAAAATTTGACGAGATGGGTTTCACTGGAAAATTATGCTGAATCTACCCAGTTGATCTGATCTAATGTAGCCTGTTGCTTTTTCTGTAAAATGTAAGAAAACCTAAGACAAGAAGAGAGGAAGTAGACAGAAGATGGATTGGAAATTTTTATCTGACTCCCTGAGAAAATCTGTCTCTGAATCCAATCCTCAAATTAGCAATCTTCTTCTGCTTCAGATCTGCAAGAAAAATTGAAGAACAGATGAAAACCTTGTCCAGATCTGTCAATGGGGTCCTTGAGAGCTTATGGTTGTTCTTGATTCTTAACCTACAATGAAATAATGAAGTAGGATGCCTTCACCTTGATTATATAGATTCAAGCCTTAGATCCACAAGTTTGGGGACCTAACTCATGATCAAAAGTGATTTTGGCTTGATCTGATTTTTGAACTGGTCCATCATGCTCTCTAACTAGAGTCTTTAGGTAAGCCCGAAGGAGAGTTATATCTATAGATTGCCACGGAAGATTTACTCATGATCTAAATCCTTGTTATGGATGGATACTTATATTCTATCGAATTTTTCCGTCCTGCAATATAATGGAACAGGACTTTTAATTGCTTCCACTTTGATTCTTAAACGATGATAGACTCTTTTGTTTTACATCTTTGAAGTTCCTTTGTTGGGAATTTGAAATACTCTGTCTTAAACAAGTGTTCTTCACTCTTAAAATTCAGATTTGAATAAGAGCATATTCTCTACCACTCCAGGACCTTATCTGACCTTTAAATGATAAGACTTGGTGAACCTCATATAGAAATAGTCTTTTCTTTCTCTCTTTCTCTTATAAATAAAATTAGAGGATAAATAATAAAAGAAGAGGAAGTATATGTGCCTAAGTGCTTTATCTCTTTTGTATAAACTTGAATTGCATCTTAAAATGAAAGTAATCAAGTGTTAAAATTCGAGATTTGGAAATATATATTCCATAGGTTAAGTTTGACCTAGAATCAAGAGAAAACTGATAACCCAACCTGAGGTTGCAATTAAATAAGAAACTTGATCTGAGAGTTGTCATGTCGAGCAAGGGTGAGTGCTAACGGCACAGGAGTGCCAATAATATTAAAATCCTTGGACAAGGTACGATGCTAGATTCAACATCTGTCAGCTTTCAAGTACCAGATATACCACTAATCAGAGTGACCTTTCTAGTTGGGAGGTACCCTTAGTCAGGTCGATCAAGAGGTATAGGTCCTTGACACCGGGCTCAGAGGCATGATGACAGTTAGATCCTTGTTAGCCACCCTCGTGAAGGGACGGGTTCCTTCAGTCGAAGGAACATGGGAAACTAGTAGGTCTTCGGTTGGGCAGTAAAGCCCCTGATGATATCCTCTTTTTCCCTGAAGACAGTGTCAAGAACAAGCACTTTAGCTTCTTAACTGTAAATTCTGAAACCTCACTCTCTTTTATAATATTTGAAAGATTACTTCGTATAGAATAATTAATTGTAATTTATTTGAATGCAATGAAAAGTTAGTTTAGCTCATTTCACTTCTTGTTAATGGAAATCAGAAAATGTTTCTTTTTAGTTAGTTCAATTAGATGTTCTTTCAGTTGAAAATGGAACTTATTGATGAAGTAGATATTATGTAATTATTTTTAATGAGAAATTCTTTTCAATTTTAAATTAAAAGGGAACCCTAGTTCTTAACTAACAATGAAAAATGTGAGATTGACTTTGATGCCCTAGCAGTTACTCTTCAGTTCTTTATTTTATTTTATGCTTGATGAAACCCTAGTTTGACAGTTATTTGGTTATTTTCATCTATGAAACAGTTGGAGGAAACAGTTAGATGTTTTCCTTCAGCTGAAAATGAAAACTCAAAAGTTAGTTGCTTATTGAAATTAGTTGGAAACAAATTGGTAACCCTAGTATTGAAATCAAGTTAGTTGTTTTTCGGCTGAAGCTGGAAATTCGTTAACATTGTTAACCTGTAGAATAAGTGAGTGTTACAAATTGTGCAATGGAAACATAGCACAAAAAGGAAGGTGCATGCTAAATAAATTGCCCACTAAGGCTAGTTTGGCCATCAATCAATAGAAGCACACCACACAACCAAATTCAATACAAAGGCTTCATTGAAAAGTCACACCACACCTCTACTTGAGTGCCACATGGACCAATGATATACCACCACCAAGAAAAAGCTCACCACCACCATCAAGGTAACACATGGCCAACCACCATAGAGAAAAAGGATGCCACTAGACAAAACATATAGGGCACATTGATGATGTCATAAAGATGACACATTGCACCACACAACTAGACCATACTCACCACCAAGTATGGTTCACTCCCAGGTTTAGGAGTTTTACCAAACTTCTGAACTAGGAAGCTATTCAAACTCACAAACACTTTAATGAAAATATTGTTTTATTAACATGCAATAAAACTTATTACAGTAGGAATGTAGATTGTTACATGACATCACAATCCAATATTATTACATTTCTTCACACAAGCATTACAACATTCATGCATTCGGACCTGACAAACTTTTCCAGCCTTCACGTTGGAACCCTCTTCAAACTATTAAAGCTCTCCAAATTCTAACTCTAGCATAAGGATCACCTCCAAAAAGAATGAAATCCCCAATTTATAGAGAAACATGCAAAAGATGGCGACCTCCCCACGTCCATGCATGATGGGACATGTGGCAATCATTTATTGGCCCCTAGGATCTATGTTTAGGCTGTTATAACCATCACCTTGTCATTTTTTTGATGCCTTCTGCATTTTGGCGATAATTACAGAAATTTGAGGGGGTCTTGGATGCATCCACATAGCACATGAAGTCTCACCTTAGGCAATCGTTGTGGGAAATTGGGTATAAAAGGGAATTGCGGGAATTTGAGGGTCATTAGGATATGTCACCAAAGCTTAAGAAGTCCCACCATTCTTCATTTGCAGAGAAACATAGGTCATTGAGAAGATTGCAGGACTTCGACGGCTAATTGGATAAGATACAGTATATTATGGAAGTTTTGCAAAGCTACCAAGGATAAAGAATTGCAAGAAAATGGGATCGAAGAGTCATTACAGGAATTCAAAGGACACTCGAATAATATTCGGTGTTGCATGAAAGTTTAGCAAGAGTACAAAGACTTAGTGGTTGGTTGGGGAATGAAGTTCTTAAGGACTTAGCGAAATTTTAGGGGGATCTAGGACACCCCAAAAGTTATGGAATCAAAAACTCCACAACTAACTTAAATTTGACCCAAACTCCTCCAAATTGGAAATGTGAATACCCAATTAGCTTCTTAACAAGGTGATGTCAACATTCGACCATGAACTAATTGAAATTCTCTAAAATTGCATAATCAACTCCTACAAGCAAAAACAAGGGAGAAAAGCAAACAACTAAACAAGGAAATATTTTTTTTGGTTGATACAAGATTACATATGGGCTCGGATGTTCCTACATCAAAGTAGATCCAAGTTGTCACAAAAGAAGATGCTGGCCAATAGGACAAAGCCACGGACGAGGCAAGCACCACCTAAGCACCAAATGGAGCATGCACAAACATTGGATTAAGCATCCAACAAGTCTAGTGATTTGAGGGAGTGGGGAGGTATATCCATTGGCTCGTGCACAATAACCAAAAGGAAATAGTGCAAAATAAGATTGGCCATGTGCATTGCCAACAAAGAAATGACATGCAGCCCATAATGAATTAGTGGTGGGGGTGCAAGAACTTAGCAACATGTGACCAGCAGCAATGGGAGCAAAGACTGAGGGCGAAGGTAGAGGGGCTTGTAGGGAGTAGACAGCAGAGGGATGAAATGTCCCACCCCAGGTGGACACTTGCTAACTGAGTTTCTGCCTTGATAGGTTTGTTTTTTTTTTTAAGTTTTTGCTTGTTTTGATTTTTGATGTTATATTGCCAAGAAATCCAATGAAATACATATACTTGCAAAGTACAGAAGTACTTCTATTGAAGCAATAATTTCAAATCTGATTAAACATAGTTTTGCAAATACATTACATATACAAATCAGATTATCATTTCTTGGCACAACAATATAATCATACCAGGATTTCAACGACATTGAATGCTGATCTGAAACTTATTGTCAGGAAATCAAGAAATGTTTACCAGCAACAGGAAACCCTTACAATGAATGCCTATCTGCAGATTGAGAGTTGTCCACCATATAGATGTGCAAATCTGATATTATATGCCCAGCCGCCCTCAATGATGATGGAAGAAAGCTTAATCCCTAGGCGAATCTGCCTAAAGTTCATATGTCCCAGCCAATAGTAGAAGTACAGCCTGCTACAAGAGATGGTACGGCCTCTAGAGAACCCCACGTGACTGTACAAAGGAGTACCAACAGCAATTAAAGATATTCTATAGTGTTTTTCTTCAACCTTCTGAACAAACCCTTGCAAGTGCTGAAAATAAACTCTTCCAATCTGCACACTAATGATTCCCACATGCCAATGAAGAAGGCACAACCAGCAATGAAGATATTCAATAATACTTATCTTCAATAACTTCTGATCTACTCTAAAATAACCTCTGAAAAGGTTGATGAAACAACTCCAATCAAGCACAATGTGACTTCTGAGATAAAGCCACCTCATTATTAAACCTTAGATGATCCTTCACACTCTCAGAATGCTCGAATCAAAGAGAAGCTATGCCCTCCAAGATTGCTTGCAGCTGAAAACCCTAGTTTCCACCTCCAAAATGCTGAAGCACAAAGCCAAGTTGAATGAAAATGATCAAAGAATAATGAATTGCTTTTCAAAATGCCTTTAAATACCTCCTCAAAGATGGCATGTTTCCCAAGAGGCTTTTTAATCAATAAAATATAATAATATGCTTGCTTTTGATGTGACTTTATAATATCTCTTAAAGTGGGCGCCCAATATGACATAAATGCAATTTTAATAATTTGACTTTATAATCATTAAATAACCCTTTCATAATAAAGTCAATAAAACATTTAATGATGTGCACTTTATAATAATTAATTATTATTAAAGAATTCCTTTAATAATAATTAAAACTTCATAACTCCATAAATAAACCTCATAAATCAATTCCATATGTGCCAAAAGGTAGCCCGTTGAACTCACTACTCACCAGGGGACCTTACTATAAATAGTAAGGTTGGCCTCTATCATCCAACTGACTTACTATAAATAGTAAGTGTATACAAATGAAGCCAAAAACCCCTAAAAAACATCGCCTTTGAATAAGCCAAGGATCTGGAGATGTTGAACGCTGCAAATTGCCAACTGAGATACCAAATATCTCCAAAACAATGCCCTCTAATCACCATTATTAGCCTATGAAGACCCGATGATAGGCTAAACCTCCAACTCTAATGCTCACTCAAAAAGGGGACATTACAAACAATGAGACCAAGTATGGTGACTGAGGGACTTTATCAGGTAAAGCGAGCATGACAGCTGAAATGTGGAGACTAGCTCAATAAGTTGGCCATTGCGAACTAGACTAGTCAAGCCAATAGCACAAATTTCCATATATAAATTCACATGCCTTTACTTGCAAACAATTGGCCAAGCAAGTCAACATGCAATTAAGACATAAAGTGCACAGGGTTTCTTGGCAATGAGAAAATATGAATTTGGGTGTGCATGGAAATGTGAATTTCCTACAAGGCCTTAAAGTAATTGGGGCTTTAGGATTTGAGGAAAAACTTGCAAGCCACCATCGAAGAACCTTGTAGCACAAATAAGAGATACCATTAAGGCACCAAGACATGAGTATAGACCACGAGAACACCAGTAATACCCAACAAGGACATGAACACAAACCCCTAAAGCAATAGGACCAATCAAATGATGCTATTTGATTGGTCAACATTAAGAAAATGGGGTAAATGCACACATGGACAGACACAAAGACCAAGGATATGCACAAGGTAACTTAAACAAGCACTAAGCTCACCACATAAGACCCAAACTGAAACTCTATTGGATGAGACTTCTAAGATCAGTTGTAAACAAAGGATTTGCAAGCAAATATGGCAAATAAACTTTGCATTTTGACCAAGTGACGAAAAAAGGTCTACTAGCTTTCCATTATTCTTCTATTAAACTAGCTTTCTCCCTGCTTCTGTTTAATTGTTTTGATGGAATTAAGATGTCTCTTCAAGATGACTTGCTTGTCTTTGTCACAAAGAAGCCAATTAAGAAAAACCTACAAGAACTCAAATGGTGTTCCTTGGGGCCAAACAGTTGCTGAGTTTACTCCTTAGTCACTTGCTCTAGTAGGAACTCAAATGGATTTTGTAACCGGATCAAGTGCTAAGATATGTTCTCATATATCCCTCTTCTAATATAGACCACCTAAAACTTGTTGACTTGACTGATATATTCTTCCCTTTTTCACAGATACAGGTTTTCTAGTTGACTGCCTGCCTAACCAGCCTTTGAAAATTGCTGTATTTCTTTTTTTAAGTTTTTCGTGACTATCTCATTGATGCTCAAAAGGACATACCGGGGCTACATGACCATGTGCATGGCACAATCTACACCTGAAAGGATATCCTCATAATCTAGTTACTGCCCCCATTCTATACCTCCCATGTAAGGGATGATTCTATCAAGAAGGGGTTGATCCAGATTGAGATTAATATGCACGTACAGTTTAGAATACCCAGGTTCTAGGTGAGCTCAAATGCCAAAATATATTCTCCAATGGCCTTCTCTATTTTGTTTAAGAAGATTTCTTGCCAATATTCACTGCATAGCATAGCTATCTTACCCACACTTGCATCATACTGGGAAGATCTTCAATGGGATTAACCACAAAACCCCAATGCTTCATAAACAATCCCAAGTTTCTGAGAATCTAAGGTCCTACTTGAAAGATATAGTCGTTTTATGTTTTGGAAGAAAAAACAAGTAACCCTGGGGCACCATTCATGAGTCAACCAATTCACTTTGCTTCTAACTTTCTTGAATCCAAATCCTAGGAGTCTTGGTCTTTAGAAATCACCCATAAATCTGCAGATTAAGGTTCTTTCTTTGAGCATCTGAATTAATTGTTCTATTTTCTCCACTGTAAAGGAGATGTTGGTGGAGTCTCCTTTTTGAGATAGCAGAAGTCTTTTTAGGAATGGAATATTCGTTTTAAGTAATGATGAGGTAGCATACTAGGAGATGAATGATTTAATCTCTTCCTAAAAGATCTGATTTTTTTCTTGTGTAACTGCTGGCTTGAAATTGTTCAACTGTAGCTGATTGGATGAGCCTGAGCTTCCGCAGGAGACCATTAACTCCTCTTTAAAAGGATACCTCTCAGCACTAAGGTGTGACTCTTGGGCTGGAGATCCAAGGGAAGAGAGGAGAGTGTTGTAGGTTGGCAATGCAAATAGGGAGAGCATGGAGTTAAGAGAGCATCTCAGGAAGTTGAGTTATTGACCAATAAAGTCAATTAATCAACTCTTCTATAATGTTCAGATGATGCATGTCAACGGTAGATAGATTTGGAATATGAGGGATGACCATCTTTTTTTTTGTCTAAAATAAAAAAATACTTGAAACAGGCTTTGTTTCATTTATTTGAGCCTTAAAGAGAATATTCTACAAGGGACAGATTATTATCTACTATGATAAACAGGAATTCACATATCCAAACATATCACAAAGCAAAATGTTCTCCTTAGTAAGAGAATGAACATAGAGTATTTCTATCCTAAGACTGACATGAAGAGCGTATCTGGCTCAAAGCCAGATTACAACCAGTTCTCGGTATTCTAGGATCTCAGAAAAGAAAGGGGAAGACTATTAACTCTGCAGTTTGAGATATGAGGAGAATGAAATATCAAAAAAGGAGCTATGAGAAACTTACTCTAATGTTCATAATGTTCTTTGCATGTAGAATATAGTAATCACCTTGGCTAAGTGATAATAACATCTGACAGAGAATCCTACATTAAAGTAAAGCTATCTATATGTACTTTCACTTTTGGTTTTGACATCCCTGTATTAACATTATTGGTAAATTAGTTTCAATAAGGTAAAGATCAGGAATTTGATTGAGTCCATATTTAGACTGTATGAATATGCAGTTTGTTACAAAATGTTACATAAGAATGACATATTCAACATCATAAACATAAAATGTTCCATACAGAATTCAGGAATCATGAATCAATGTCTGCAATGAAATGGACACAAAAGAGACAACTCTGTTGCATTTTATCAGTGATAACATAGAAGCTGAGCATGTTGACATTAATCCATCATGAAAAAGACTGAAGAAGGAGTTGGAAAGGAATGAAATCATTGTTGACATTAATCTATGCTGAAAAAGTGAAGCATAGAGTTGAAGAGGAATGGAATGATGTCACATGGAACTTACAGTGCTTCCCCAACGATCCAAAAAATTGACATCCGCGCCATAATCTAAAAGGATCTTGACAATATCAGTATGTCCTTCACAAGCTGCTAAATGCAGAGCTGTTCTGTTGTTGTAGTTAGCTATATTTGGGGAAACTCCACCCCTCAGTTGTTCAATCAAGCCATCCATATTTCCATGACTGGCATAGAACAGGAGTTGATATGAAGTATCCACACTATCAGACATGTAGTTTGGTTTCTGCATCCAATGCAATATATTAATTACAATATACCAAAAAAAAAAGTCTTATTTTTCACCATTTAACCTCTCAGACAATATGTTAACTTGCAGATAGAATAAATTTTTTGGTTGAATATAAGTTAATATAAATATAAAAACAATCATTGTTAAAAATAATGAAATTTATTTACATCTCTTAAGTTTCAGACAATAAGACACTTAAGGCCCAAATCTATAAAATCCACACTAACCGTGTACAATAGCTAATACTGAATGATTCCATGAAGATAGCACCCAATGCATAGGTCAAGGATTGTTATTTACAAGTATTGTAGTGATTATGGTCGTTGACAAGACCTATACTTTGAGGCTGACTTTGAGCCAACCAGAAAATTATAATGCACCAAAAGCCATCTGGAAATCAAAATCAAGATAAGAAGATGATTCTCCCACATCTTGTAATGAGTAATATCGTTTAAAATTTTGTATCGCATCTTTGATCTTAGAGCATAGCATTATTAGAATTCCTAGTTCTGAAAAACAAATGAATTTTTCAAATTCTCTCTCATCTTCCCTTCACATCAAAAAGATTCCTACTTTTGTTAACAATTCATAGTAAACTAAGGGATAGATCAACCATCAATGACCCACAGAAATGGTTCAGATCTGAAACCCAAAGCAAACCATAAGCAAATTTATTTGAGGAATATATAGTATTCTGTGTGCAAGATGATTTTCTTTATGCAGAACTAATTGTAAATTAAACTTCAACAAGTAACAACTAAACAATGTATTACTAAATGTTTTTTTTACATCTGATATGGGGCTGTTTCCCCAAGTAAAAAGAGAAGGTTAATTTCTCATGTAAATGACCCATTGGAATTAAAAAAGGGGTAAATGATGTGCCACCCCCATTTGTTGTTATTTGACCCCTTTGGTCAAAAGTGAGAGAAAAATAAAAGTTATAAGTAATAACCCTTGGATTAAAAAGAGGTAAAAGGAGCTCCCATTGTTTGGAAAAGGTTTTGAAAATAATTGAATTTTGGGTGAAAAACAAAGAAAGAATGATCCCAAAAGAAAAACAAAGTAAAAGAATTAATTAAGATAATTCTCTATAAAAGGGTGTGATGGTTTGGAAACCACATCTGAAGGAGAAAACACTAGGATGCAGTAGAGATGTGCTTTTGTTGGGGGAGTGCATGCAGAGCGTGCAAAGAATATTGTCTCTAGTACCGATAAGGATTTTCCGCAAAGCTATGGAGGAGGCTCGGCCCTCCTCCACACTGAAGCTTGCTTGCTTGGCAGTGTGGACCCTTCATTGCCCACTATTTTCCTTTATTTCGCATGCCAACTCATGTCTTGTATGTGGATTGGGCAGGCAATGTTGATGACCAAAAAGTACTAGTGGAGGAGCATTTTTCCTTGGTAACAGTCTTGTATCTTGGTTGAGTAAGAAACAAGTTTCAGTTTCTTTATCCACAAAAAGGTGTGTTTTTTTAATGTAATTCTATTCATCCTCTTATCAGGCACACTTCCCTCAAGACATTGCTATCCTTTTGATGCCCCTTTGGTGGAACTTCTAGTGGCTTTTTCCACTCAAAAGTGTGCCCAGATTTGTCTGTATTTCCTCTTTCATGCATGGCACTAAACACTTAGCATCCTTCCTTGTTATTTGGCACAGATCTGAACTCATTTTGAGGTATTTTATGCATGGGCACACTGCACTTCAAGGTGGAGATTTTGGGTAGCTTTGCCACTGAGAAAGTGCATAGAAATTTTGATTATTTTAAACTATTTTTCCTGGGCACATTTCCATAACCCTTTTGCCATCCTTAAAAAGTGTGCTTTCATAACCCTTTTTCCATCCTCAAATACATGATTTTCAATTGGCAATGCCACCTAAAACGTGTGTTTGGGAGGAATTCACCTAATCATTTGTCAATTTTGTCAATTCAACTCCAAGTATTAGCCATTCCATTCTCCTCTTTCCATTGCAAGAAATACCATCAATCAAGAAATTCTTCATCTTTCAGTCAGTGTAATGCAACTTTGAATCACCTTGCAAGAGTTGTTAGTCAAAATGCCAAACTAGGATTGGACAATTTTGAGCAAACTGACTGGGAAGACCATGACTTTGAATGGATTGGCAGACAAACTTGAGGGTCAATTGATGGCACATCCGAGTAAAAGAGGCATCAAAGCTGAGTTTCATATGAGTACCAACAGAAAGGTATCAAGGGATTATTTGCTCCTTGAAACAAAGAATCCATTCTAGATGCAAAGGAAGCAATTTTAATTGTAGTCCAAGGGGAAGTGGAGAAAGGATATTTTGCTTCAGTTCCAAATATCGACTCCTAACCCTGTTCATAATCTAAGAATTTCCAATTTCTTCCTCCACTTGTCCAAAACACTTCTGGTGTCTTAATCGTTTTAAGACTTTGGGTAAGGGATTTTCTGTGCATTATAATTATTCTAAGAGGAACCTGGAGGAAGAAGCGCCATTTTATTAGCGCCACTGTTGACAAGCTCTGGCCCTTCAAGGAGGATTTCAACTCTCTAAAAGGCCAGGTCAAGGACCTGATGGAAACTAATAATGCCCAGGAGAAAACGATTCTGGAATTATGGGATTCAGTAAAGGTTAAGGAGGTGAAAATTCAAACACTGGAAACCAGAGTGTTGGGACTTGAGAGGGAGAAAACTGATGGCAAAGCTCTATAGTCTCTGAGAGAGGAATCCAAGCTGTTAGAGAATTGGGTTTGTCAGTCAATCCAAAAAACATTTTCAACGCCAAAGAGCAGATTATTTAAGTGGGAATTGAGCATGTAAATAAGGCGAATCTTCTGTGAAATGGCCAGTTCTGCATGGCTATGCAGTGGGAAGTAGCTGCAAAAAACGTAGAGAACCCTGAAAGTAGCTTCCCTACTACCAGGCTTTGGTTTGTGGAAGGATGGTACTTGAAATCTCAGATTTTGGTGCAGGATGACAGACTTGGCATTTCTAATGATACTGTGCTGCAGTCTGATATTTCCTAGATCATAATTTTGACCTTATGGCTTATATAAATCTGTCCTCTGGTCATGGGAGGAGTCTTCAATCAAATACTGATATTAGAAGTACAAGCTTTAGTTCTTGTTTAAACACTGGTTACGGTACTAACTTTCAAACTGTCCGTAATTATCTTTTTTTTCTGTTCTACGGATTTGATGAGGAGCGTTTACAGGTTTACTGGTTATATACATATATGTGATTATCAAACTTGAAACTGCAACCTATATCTGGTAATCTTTCGGATCCATAATGTACTTTTACGGCATTATGATGTAATATTGTCAAAATAATTATAAATTTTACCCTTTTATTTAAAAGAAAAAATAATCTTTGGCAGGTCCTCCAGGGCTTATGGCAAACCTGAACCTTATTTAGTGATTTGTTTGGCTTCTACTATAGTTTATGTTATCAGTTCGGGCTTCTAGGTAAAGAAATGAAGTAAAATTCTTTTCCAAATGAAGTTGAGAATTTTGTAGGCTGATGGAAAAAGCTTACACCGTAAAACTGACTAGTGATGTGACCATACGATGCATTGGATGATACGGATTGCTGGATCAAAACTAAATATGAATCAGGTTTGTAGAGGTATGAGCTGTCAAATTCCACCATCATAATCTTACCACAAGGAATCTAAAGTTTTACAATATGTTATTATGCTAGTTTGCTAAGAGTGCCAATTACCAATAAAAGAAAGGCCCATATAGATACTGGGCTGAATTATGTTATGGTTGGAACTATGACCCCAATCCTGAGCAGGTTTCTCTATTTGAATCAGAGCAAACGATTCTCTGAGAAAAGTAAATAGGACAATAAGAACAAGAGAAAAAAAAGCAACTGAGTGATTTATAGCTGCATATCCTAACACCAGGTTTTTGGGTTTATATGATATACAGTCCCGATCTTGAAGCATTATAAGAATTGCAGAAGAACGACACAGCAATCAATATCGAAATATCTCTCTCTTTATGAACTAATAATTATAGAAAAACTGTATGCCACGCAAATTTATAACCATTATAAACAAACTTAAAAGTGACCTACCTGAACCAATGGAGATATTGCCATTAATGAAGCTATGAAATCTATCAGTACTCACGGTTCTACAGTTCAAAACAATTAATGGGAATGCCAATTCAGATTGTAAGTATTTTGGAAATTGCTTCAGACAAATAATCTTGTGGGAAAAACCGAGAAATTTTGTTTCATTCATTTCCTTTGTCTTTTCCATACTAGGATGGGTTATTTTTCGTAGGTGATTTCAGACATAAACCCCAATACAATCTTAGCACCCAAACAAATTTTCCGCCTATCGTAACTGATAGCTTTATATTATAGGAGCTTTTCTCCGAATATTCGTCTGGCCCCCGTAATAGCAGCCAGTATGCCCGTCACCCCGCAATACCAGACGCTGTCACCCCGCCAAAAATGCATATAGATGACCTTTTAGAATGTTAAAAGTGCTACTTTCTAGAACAACTATACATTTTAAAGTGGGTACATGTTTCATTAACTTTAAAATTTATACTCACTCCTATACTTTGGTTTTAGGATGGGAATAAACGTTTTGAAATTGAATTTTGAGTCTTGGAATTACAAGTACAATCTCTTGAAATTTACAAGAGTAAAAATTAAATATAGCAATATGGTCGATGACTTTCTTTTGAAGAATTTTTGGATGAAATTAAAACTCATGTTTGATTTTCAAATATATATTTCTTTTAGTTTTGAACAATTTTATTTTTTTTATTAATTGTTTTTTAAATAAAAAATTTTGTAAATTTGAAATGGCATACATTATTATTTTTTAATAACTTTTTATTTTGAGTTTTATTTGAAAAAAATGTCTTACTAATGTAGACATCATTATTAACATGATAAAAATATCATGTTATTATTATTTTAAATCAAATTATGTTGCTCATACATGAGAGGTTTTTTGAAAAGCACTTCAATATAATTTTTTTATAAAATTACAAAAAAATTAAGATTGGTGGTATTTAAAAATACTTTACAAACTACAATTTTATTTGTTTGAAACGGTTTTGTAGTGAACTAGAGTTGCCTCTGAAAAATAATCAGGGACGAAAACTACTTCAGTTGTGATGTATGGAGTCATTCATGCCTCCCGTGCATTCTAAGGGTCGGATAGTTGTTTCCCTCTATGAGTAGTAAAGTCCCACTTTCTCCTCATTTACTCTCTATTCATGCGGCCTCCAAATGTAGTTATTTTCATCAAATTCTCGATACTAACTATTAACTACCCATTATCGAGTTGCTTGTCAAGCTATAGTATGAGTTTAAATTTAAATTTCAAAATGACTAAATTAACACACACACACACACATAGATATGTATGGATTATCTATCGATCAATCTATACATACATTATATATGTATCTATTATTTAAACATATATAAATGTATGCATAAACACACACACACACACATATGTGTATACAAACAAATATATGTTTAAATAATAGATACATTATACATATATAATTTATTTATTATTTAAACATATATTTGCATAAATATATAATATATTTGCTTAATTTAATATATATTTATAAACAAGCATGTTTTCTTATTCTTAAACATTTAATTATTCATTTTTAATGTAGGTGTATCTTAATTGAGTAATGTGTAATTCAAAATAATAAAATTTATCTTAGAAAGACATAATAATAAAACAACAATTTCTACCTAAAGATAACCCAGTCAACATATACAAAGCACACTTCTCATGTAGTCACCAAATGCGAGTGAATAAACCCAACAATAACATATAACTTCTCAAAGAGTAAGATATGAAACCACATCAAATTTATAGGAAAAATAAATTTTTAATGCAATCATAAGAAACATTTATTAGTGCATAAGTGTGTGAGTTCTCAAATCCCTGATGACCATGGATTTTATCTTGGATGTACTTCCCTCTCTTTAGTGATACTTTCCCTCTCATCCTTGGAGGGGAAACACTATCTTGCATCCACCTCATTAACTCAAAAGAGTAATTAATTTGATATCATGAGAAATGTAATCATATCGACTTAATTTACATAAAACACAAAATATGAATTCATATTTTCATTTAACATGAAAATTGAAAAATAATTTCATCATTTCATGGAATATATCCTCCTGATATAATATCAAATCAGCATACCTAAATTAACCATCATTCATATTTCCTAGTCCAAAAATTAAATATGTATAGTAAAATAACATATTCTAGGGTTTAGTTAAGGATGGATAGTGGAGATTGAATCAAATATTGATATGGTGTTTCAGGACTTCTCTTAGTCATAAAAATAACATGGTGTTTGAGGACTTCATAGTGGAAGTAACTAGTCTCTCTACGTAGGGTAGGAAGTTTTATAGGGAAAAGGTAATGTCTTCATCTACGAGGATGACTTTCTTGAGGGATAAGGAGAAGGTCAAAATAAAGCAGCTGTTGTGTGGTGGCTATGACAAGAATTCCATTAAACCCATCTGGGGGATGTGGCAATCACTCTCATGCACTACTATACTCTAGATGGGAGATTCTCTGACATATACAAGCATCAGTTTATGGTGTTGAACCATTTATGTCATGGTAAGTTGGTTTCCTTCTTATTCTATCTACTCTTGTATTTAGAGAATGTTATTCTATTATTTAGAAAGAATTCTAATAACCCTTGTTTACACGAAGGGTTAATGCTTTTAATTGTGGTTCATATTAAGTCTACATATGTTATTGAGACCCAGGCTATTCCTATAGACATATTATTGAAACCCCCATTCCTAATAGAGCTCGTAAGTCCAAGGATTCAGACTATGAAGCTAGTGAGGATTTTGTGGAGGTGGTGGAAGTTGAAGCTAAGTCAGAGTCTAGTGATAAGGAGGACTCACCTGCTAGGTCTGATGGTTATCAAATTGACATAGAGTTGGATAAACTCCCCTCAACTGCAACTAAGATCAAAAGTTCTTCAAAGACTGGGAAAGGTGGTTGAATTTCTAAGATGGAGTTGGTGCCCTCCCCTTCAGGTGTGAAACATAAAATCTTTGGTGGTGTAGAGGAGGGAATTAAGGGTGGTATGCTTCTAGTGGGAGGAAAAGTTTGAGATTGGGGTCTGCTAGTGTGAGGGATGCTATTTTCCAGGGTGATGAGGAGCCTTTTTTGGATGTTGTTGAGGGAGTAAAGGGTAAGGGTCATCCCACAATAATGGGTTACACTTTTTGGCCAAACTTGACATTGAAATCAACATTTCCAGAGAAAACTTCACTTTCTGACATTTATAGTAGGTAAAATATTAGGAATTTGAAAATGATGTAAACTAATGATTTGTGAGATTTTGTCTGTAGATTTTAAATGTTTTTTTTTTTTTAAATTGAAATTTTTTTGTGTCTCCCTGGATAACTAGTTTTTAATAGTAAACAACATTTTTAAAAAGTGGTGTGTACTTCGGATCGCATAACCTTTTTTCTACAAAGGATAAAACTCTAATTATTTTGAATTTAGGTTGGTAACACAAGTATCTAGGGCTTTCATTTTGTTTCATAGAATTTTATTGAATATTTTTCTTTTAATTAAGTTTTGAAGTCAAAACATTTATAATTTACACATAGGTGCACTTCGGCTCGCATAACTTTTTTGGTATGTATTGAAATTCAATTTTTATTTTTTTTTAGAACAAGGACATCAATACCTAGTGGATATATATTTTTCAAAAAAAAATTCCTCAATTTTACTATTTTTCCACAATGATTTTTCATCGAACTTGATGTTCACTGAAAAACCTATGTAAAGTAAAACTAAAAAATAAAATATTAAATAAAAAATATATATATTAAATTTATCATCCAACTTGGTTTATCAAGTTGACTCCATTTGCACCTCCTTCCCAAGCTTCGATAGTAAAAAAAAATGCATAAATTTTGAAATGGTGGAGGCGAAGGTGAAAAAAGGGGGTTCATTAGAAGAGGGGTTCATTTGAACCCCCCTTATATGGTGCAAAAGGGGGTTCATTAGAAGGAGGGAGGGTTCATTAGAAGGGGGGGTTCATTAGAAGTGGGGTGGTTCATTCAAACTCCCTTCATTAGAAGGGGTAAGCCATTTTAAATTTTTTGATGAACATTTCTAATTATTCTTCGTTCAAAAAATTGTAACCCACTATTGTGGGTTTACCCGTAAGTGCAAAAAGATGGTGGGCCAAAAAGGGGGCTTAAGTGGCCACTTTTTTCTAAAATTAGGAAATACTGACCTTAGGTGTGAAATTAAGGATAATTACACTCAAAATTTTGAGATACAACAAAAACAAGGATCGTAGTGCTCTGAGTCTACTTTCTAAACAACTAATTTATTTTGAAAATGGTTGAGATTAAGGGGTTCAAAAGAGGGACATATAGAAATTGGTGTTTGTTGGCGTTTAAATTTGCACCTCTGGAATGCGGATTTGAAAACGGACAGCTATGCACAGATAAACTGCTCTTCAAATTAGGAGGGGAAGCTCCCTCTTGCTGATGGTGTTGTAAGAAAGTAAACTAAAAACTAAGTTGCCTATCTTTTTGATCAGCTTAGAGCACAAGGTTTATTAAACACAAATGCCGCAGCTGAGATTTTCTGATATAAGAAGTTCAACTATGACTAGAACTTAAACTAAAGACGTTCCTAACCTCTCAAGTAATAGCAGAGCAAGAGAAGCTAGAAATTAACAAGGTAGATTTTCTGACAAAGTACTTCAATAATCTCTCTCTCAACAAACACCTACACACTTCACTGCAAGTTGAAATCAAGATCATAAAAGCAAAACATAAATAACAGAAATTTGAGATTTTGGATCAAGGCAAAGGAGGCTCATGATTTTATTCCTCAAATCTCTGGAACAGAACTCCCTTCTAACATGCCTGGAACAAGAGGTTGCAGCTAAAGAGGCTTGCAATCTTGCTCTTCACACAATAGAAAACAACAATTACACTAACTCCTTGTTGGCTAAAGAGGCTCAACAACTTGCTTATCACAACACAATTGAACAATACTTGAGTAACAAATAGAAGGCACAATAGGCTCAGCGTTTTGTTCTCACTAGCATGGTTCCAACAAAGTGAACTGAAACTGAATAACAACTTGCTACAATACAGGCTCACAATTTGCTAACACAATAACCGCTAAAGAAACTAATGAGCAAAGGCTCTTATTTATAGAGAAGCAGAGGAGTAGGGAACCCTAGAATCTCCTTGCTTTCATAATCTAGGGCTTGCTCAACAAGCAAGCTTTATTACTAAATCTAGAAAGAAGATAACATCTAAAACCCTAGAAAGCAGAAAAAGCGAGAAACACCAACTATTACATTTATCTTCTTTCTCTTCTCAAAGAATGGATAAGAATTATTCCAAGAATAGAAAAAAAATGGGAAAGAAAGCTTCTAGAAGAAAGCTACTTTAAACCTCGATCTCATCTGCTAGAAAATTGGAAATTGTGTCTCGGTTCGGTGCATCTATGCCAACTAAGGCAATATTTTGATTCTCCAAGATCTCTTCGCCCTTAGAAAATCTTTCACTTCTTCAACTGTTTTAAGTTCTATTCTTGCAAAACATCGCTACCCAAAAAGATGACTCACTAATTGATAACTTGGCGGCTCTGCAACTTTATGCTTTTGACACCTCTCTTGATTTCCATCATAAGAGAATTGCAACACTCTTTTCTGATACCTTTCCTCTTTCTCATATCACACCTCTCATTCTTTAGCTGAGATGATGAAGTTTTAACATAGTGCTGATTTTTGGTCTTAAACTCGAGGGGAGTGTACTCCATATTGAAAACCTTGAAGAATGACTGTAAACTTGCCTATGTTCAGACAAGTCTTGAGCAACTTTCTATTTTTAGAATGCTAATTTTTGTGCTCCAATAGACACATTTTTGAGAACTTTTTCTGAGATATGGGTTTTGCTCAGAATTTCGATGAAAGACAACCCAGATCGTCCGTTTTTTAAAATTTTGAATTTTGCCTAAAAAAGCAGCAAACCCTAATTTCTTCAATTTTTCCTGAAAAAAGCCAGCACCTGGGTTTTGTTAAAAACAAGATTAGAAATGGACCTAGTTGATTAGATTTGCAAAACCCTGACGGTTGATTGAAAAAGCAGCCAACCCTAGGTTTTGAAATTTTCTTGAAAAAGTTGGATATGGGTTTTCTTCAAAAGACTCCGATTGAGAGGACCCAGATGGTTGGAAATTGAATGCACTGATGTTTTCACTGACATGCAAAATAAAAGCACTTGCTGCAACTTGATGAAGTTCTTGAAAAATTCTTCAGAAGATTGAGACAAAAAGACCCAGATGACTGAAAAATGGAATGCCTTGGCCTTCTTTTGAAAAATTCGATCTTTTGGATGAAAAGCTTGAAAAAGCAAGGGTTTATGCTTGCTGGTCTGAAAAATCTGATGTAAAACCAGCAAAGATGGATTCTTGAATCACAAAAATTCTTCAAACTTGCTGCTCCAACTTTCTCCTCTGGATGCTACCTGCAAAAATAATGAAAAATACATGAAAGAATGATGTTAAATAGACTTTAGGGCTTTGGATTAGGTTTTGCTTTCTTTGCTTTTATTTCCAAAACCCTCAAACTTAGCTTCCTTTGAACTGGACGCCACCTTCCTCTTTGCAATTTTGAAGTTTTGAAAACCTCAAAAAATTCTCTAAGGCATGAACATTTGAGCGCCCTTCTTCACCAGGGGCGCCCACTTCTTCCAATGTTAGCTTATTTTTTTATTTTTTCAACTTTTCACCATTTTGACATGCTACTTCGCCTTTGATTTCCCGTTGACAGATTGACCCGATAGACGAGCTGAAGGTTTCATGGCGGAGCTTGACTGATTCTGAGAAAGAAGTTCTGGAGGCACCTCTGGCAAAATCCTTCATTTCGACCTCCAAAATCATAAGTGCCCTTTCCTTCCAAGGGTGCCCATTTTCACCAGATTTAGCCATTTTCATGACCTTCAAATTTCTTCATTAGCTCCTCTTCTATAGATGATTTCTCTGAATCTGGAGCTCCAGCAATCGGATCAACTAAAGACTATGCTCATCGCGAAGCTGGCGAGATATAAGGTGGGGTCTTCTGCGATGAACTTCGTCAAACAATGCATTTAAGGCCTTCAAAAGTTTGGGTGCCCATCTTGGCTGGGGCGCCCACTTTTACCAGACTTAGTTTATTTTTTAATTTTTCTGTGTTTGCTTCTGAAACTTTGTTCTCAGCCTTCGTCGGACCCCCTTTTCAGCTGGTTGTATCTGGTGACTGCGGACTCCGATTGACGTGCTGAATGTCTCATTTGAAAGTTGGATCAATCGTGAAGAAACTTCGTTAGACACTTGTCTACAGATTCATCTGTTAGGGCCCTTGAAAACTTGGGCGCCCTTCTTGACTGGGGGCGCCCACTTTGTCAACACTTAGTCAATTTTGATATTTTTCAAAATTTTCACTCTGTTTTTCGTGTGAATCCCTCCTGTTCGTCGTTGAATCCCGGATGACTGAATGATCTGTTAACTACGTTGTTGGATTCGTTGCGAAGCTGACAGAAAAGTGAGGAAGTCTGACTGGAGGTTTGAAACCCTAATTTTATCATATGATGCTCCAAAAAGATGGGCGCCCTTCCTTCATTGGGGTGCCCAAGTCTGGCAATGTTAGAAAATTTTCATCATTTTTTCAACTTCTTCCTCGTTCTTTGCGCATGTTCATCATCTTGCCTTCTGCTGAAAATTTGAATGTTGAAATTGTTTCCTGGCAGCCGACTGACCTCCATTGATGACCTCAAAACTCCTGATACACTTCTGAAAAGTAGAATAGACCCAGTAGGGCAAAACTGATCTTTTTAAAATTCCGACTACACCAGCCTGATATAGACGTATTTTGAGCCAATCAAAATCAGTTCAAACCCTGTCGAACCAACTTTCTATTTTTAGAAACTTTTGCCAGTATCCATTTCCAAGAAAACCCAAAAAAACCAAAAAAATGTTACTAATTTTAGAAAATTTCTAAAAATAGCAGTTTTCCTAAAATTTAGGGATGAAAAACTGAGATCTGGGTTTTGTTGATTAAGCTGCTCTTAGCAGACCCAGATTTTTAGATTTTGAAAATTTTGTGTTTTGACCCCTCATGCAAGACATATACACCCAAATTTTGACCTTTTTGACTGACTTAACAAGACTTTTACTCATTTCTTCAAAATGACTAAGTATAACAAAATTGTTAATTTTGGGGTACAACATTGGCTCTGTTTGGGGACCATGGCGGATACTTACAAAATAGGAGAACCATAGAATCTCTGGAGTTTGAGATTAGACCAGTGCCTTGTCCATTGGGTATCGGAGTCAGCATCATTTCCTAATCACCTATTTTGCAAGACATTCCTTAATCACCTATAACCGGACTTCCTAGAAATCACTTAATAGTTGGACTTCCCTACTAATCACCTAAAATAAGACTCCTAATCACCTATTACACGACATGACTGTTACAAAAAGGGGAAAAAAAACATAACGAAAACATCACGGAAAGGGGAAACACATCACAAAAAATAATGAAAAATATTTACAAAGATTGTTTTGAGAACTTACTGCACCCCCGAAGGGATGAAGTGCTTCAAGTACTGCCCATTGTGTGGTAGAGGGAGGAGACTTCCATCGAAGCGCGAGAGAATATAGGTGTTCTCCCTTGCGGGCTCGTGAATCTTGAAAGGTCCCAGCCACAAGGAATCAAATTTTCCATGCATTCCCTTGGGCTCATGTCTCTTATCCCATAAAAGGACTTGATCTCCAACCTCGAAATCTTGTTGGTGAGCTTTCTTGTCAAAAATTTTCTTCACTCGCTCTTGGTGCTGAGTGATTCTATCTACTACTTCCACCCTTTCTTCTTGAAGCTTTGTCAGCTACAGGATGTGCTTCTGAATAGGATCTGTAAATTCTCCATCTTCTACCGCAGTTGCCAACTGCAAGGTGGACAACTCCAGTGTGATAGGTATCATTGCTTTCGTACCATACAGGAGTATAAAGGGTGAGGTACCAATGGCTCTCTTCGGAGTAATTCTATCAGCCCAGAGAGCATCATAAAGTTTCTTGTGCCAAGTTCGTTGACTAGAATCAACCAACTTGCGGATGATTGTGACAATGTTCTTGTTTGATGACTCAACTTGTCCATTACCCTGTGGGTAATAATCTAATGAATGAGATAGTGTAATGTTTTGATTGAAACAGAACTCCATTAGCTCCTCGGATGAGAAACATGTTGCATTATCTGTCATAATTTTGTGAGGCACTCTGAAATGTGTGACAATGTTTTCCTTTAAGAACCCACACACAACCTCGGACGTAGCTCGCTTGGTAGGAATGACTTCAACCCATTTTGTGAAATATTCAGTGGTTGTAAGGACATAAATATGCCCCTTGCTGGAATGTGGGTTGATAGGACCAATAAAATCTAAACCCCATTGCTGAAATAGAGCGTCTATAACAACTGGCCTGAGAGGAGCAACTGCCAACCTTGCATTGCCAACAAATTTCTAACACAACTGACATTTATGTACCCACTCATATGCATCATGGAACATAGTCAGCGAAAAGAACTGTGCCCGCAAGATTTTAAAAGCTGTCACCTTTGAAGAAAAGTGACCACCGCATGCTTGATTGTGAAAGGCTTCCAACAAACGCCCATTGTTGATCCTTGGTAACACACAACAAGAATGTTCTGTCAAGACCCTGCTTGTACAGGACGTTGCTGATGATTACATAATTCTGCATTTTTAGCTTAAGCTTCCTCTTTTGTTGCTTGTTCAGGTGATTTGGACAATCACCGTACGTCAGGTAATACCATATCTTAGTAAACCATTCTCCCAAAGATTCAATCAGCAAGACCATTGGAAAATCTTCTTTAACTTCAGGTTCAATCTCAGGTATACCTTTGTCTCGAAGCTTCTTATCTCCATCCTCTGTTATCAACTGACAAAGACCTCTCCCACGAACAAGTTTGGTCGGCTTGATCTGCAAGTCATACTCTTGCACCTTCGCGACCCAATTTCCTCTTTTGGAGCCCATCCCTTGTTGAGTTAGCACACTTTTCACTGTTGGATCTGTGACATATACAATAGTGTGAGAATTCAAGATATAAAATTTGAAATTATTTACAACTCGAACGACCGCATAGGCATTCTTTTCAATTTGAAAGTATCTTGATTCGCTGTCCTTGAAACTATAGCTCATAAAAGCTATGGGAGATTCAGCTTCTTCATTTAACTTCTGTGTCAGAATGGCAGACAAAGTATATTCTGATGCATAGCAATAAAGGATAAACTCCTTTTCAAAATCAGGATGGACTAGCACTGGAGCTCGACTAATGGCTTCTTTTATTGCTGTAAAAGCCTTCTTGCCTTCTTCTGTCCACTTGAAAGATGTCTTCTTCTTCATCATAGCAGATATATCTTTAGTCAACTTAGAAAAATTTGGTACAAATCTTCATATGAAATTTACCTTACCAAAGAAAGAGTGTACCCTAGTTCTACTTGTTGGAAGAGACAAACTTTGGATAGCTTCAACCTGACTCGGGTCAATTCGAGTTCCCTCCTTGGAGACAATGTGGCCAAGCAACTTGCCTTTTGTCATCGCGAAGATAGACTTCTTGGGATTTAATGATATTTTATGGTATCTGCATCTCTTGAAGACCTTCCCTAGATGTGAAAAATGATCTTCTCGTATCTTTTAGAAAACAGTGAGGTAATCTAGATAGACCACTATTACTTTATTCTTCAAGTCACCAAATGCCAAATCCATGGCTCTCTGAAATGTAGCACCGGCGTTGATGAGGCTGAAGGGCATTCTTTCATAAGCAAATGTACCCACGGGGTTGTGAATGTCGTCTTGAATTGATCTTCTTCATCTACTGCAATTTGATTATAACCAGAAAAACCATCCAATTAGGACAGCATCTCTAAACCAGTAATCGTCTGCAAAGTGTGCTCCATGATCGGAAAAGGATAATTATCCTTGAGCGATGATTGATTTAAGTTCCTGAAATCAACGCAAATTCTAATTTCTCCGTTCTTCTTGCACACATGAACTATATTCGACACCCAAGTGGAATGATGGATTGGAAAGATGATCTTTGCATTCACCATCTTCTGGATGTCCGCATAGATGGTATCTTGAATCCGCGGATTGTAGTGTCTTTGCTTTTTCCTGAAGGGCTTTGCTTCAGGTTGAAGAGGAATCATGTGAGACAACTCTCTTAGTGTAAAGACTTTCAAGTCTTCACATGACCAGGCGAAGACATCTCGGTATTGCTTGAACAAAGAGATGAACCTCTCGCTTTCCTCTAGCGTACAACATGTACCCAAATTAACAAGCCTAGGCTTGTCAACTGTTCCAATATTGATTTGTTGATATTCGGCAGAGGTTCTTTCGCTTGAGTTTCTCTGATCTTGTATGTATCTATCGATCGTGCCTATCAAAAATATTCTCCAAGGAAACCAAACCCTTGGGAATCTTATTTCCTTTCAACTGGATAATGCTGGTATCAGGCTGTTCTGGACTTTCTTTGTCTTCAGCAATCTTCAGCGCATCGGAGACTTCTGTTACCGCTTCTCTGTGAGTAGATGAACTGCCCTCAAAGAACAATTCTTTGAAATTATCTCCCATAACAAGAAACTCCTTGATGTGTTCATCATCGTTAAAGACTTTCCAGTTATCACAGTTGTCAAGTACCGCTGGCCTATAGATTAACTCAATGGCAAATGCATTCTGACGAAAGTCAGAATGCAGCATGAAAAGTGAAGTTGATACCACGAGGGCATCTACTCTGCTATTTTCTAGACGTGGAATGTACTTGATATCAAAATCTTTGAACCAATCTATTACATTCCACACCCTATTTCTATAGTGTCGAAGACAATCTGCTTTCACTCTGAATTGATCTCTGACTTGTTTCACAACAAGCTCTACATCACCTTCGACCCTAAGATATTTGATACCCATGTCCTTTGCATTTCTGAGGCCTAGTAAAAGTGCCTCATATTCTGTCGTGTTGTTTGTACATTCAAATTGCAAGCGGTATGCAAAAGGATACAACTGTCCTTTAGGAGAACTTATCACAACTCCTGCTCCTGAACCAACAGTGGAACAACTACCATCGAACTGCAAAGTTCACAGCTTAGGATCTTCTGCTAATTTCTCCACAATGCACGTGATCTCTTGGCTTTCTTCAGGAATCTCTGACATGGCGTAAGTACCAAGACCCGTTTCTTGATATAAAACTTGAGCTTGAGGATCTTGAGACTTCATGACCGCAAATCAAGATTTGGGCTCTGGTTCCAACTTGAAAGTTCCATTCTTCAATGGAATATTCGCAGAAGACCAATCCATTTAAATCTCTCCACCGAGATCCTTGCAAAAGCTTCTGCTTAGTAGCATCCCATAGCTTGCTGGAATGTCAGCTACAAGGATGGTCATCATGATTTTCTTTTCAAGACAAGCCGCCAACCTCACTTGAGCATCCTTTAATTATCCGACTAACGGTACTGACTTGGACTCCAGTGAGTAACATTTGTCCCTTGTCTTGGTGCACGAAAGTCCTAGAGCGTTCATCACTTGCAGAGGCATGACATTGTCTGAAGCTCTAGAGTCGATGATATAATTGCTCAATTTGTATCCCCCTATATATAGAGAAATATAGAAGGGCTCAGGCTTGTCTTCCACCGGAACGAATGATTCGAGCAATGTGGGCTGCTTGGCAGGTCCTTTCTTCACGAATTTGAGAAGTTGATCCACTTGCTCAGGATGATCTTGGAGATACTCTAACTGAGAAATCTGCACTTTTTTCTTCATTAAAGAATCTACAATATCAAAATTTGCTGAAGACGAGTCTTCAACAACTGCTTTTATGGTCTCTTGAGAAGACTTAACATTTGAAGTAGAAGCTACTTCTTTTCCTTTTTCTTTGTCTTTTGATACTTTTAGTCTCTCTTCTTCCTCTTCTTTGTGTGCCCTAAGATGTTGAGCTCTGGTAAACACAGGAGTCATATGATTCTCAGGATTTACTGTAAGAGAGTACTGAGGAATATCTTCTTCTTGTTCTTCAAAATTGAGTTCACTTTCAAAGTAGCCCGTTGCGGAGTCGCCATCGAAGTTGTCTGATTGAGGTAAGACAACATTCGAACTTGGAGTTGGAACGAAACTTGGTGTAGGTGCAGCTTCGGCATATCCCATTATCTCATTCATTCTGACATTTTCGGGGCAAGAGGCACCGGTATGTTCAGTGGAATCATGAAAAGAGAAAAACACAACATTTTGTGTATTGTCAGCCGCTTGCCTTGGTGGAGGTGGCCCTCGCGGCCTGTAATTGTTGTAAGGCTGAAAGTTATTTCTCTTCGGCTGGTATGGCTACTGAGGTTGATAAGGTTGTTTTGGTGCTTGATATGATTGTAGCACTGATAAAGCAGGTGGTGGTGCAACTTGAGCAAGAGGCGTAGGCTGGAGTAGCAATTGCCTCTTGAGAATAGTCACTTCATTAGCAACCCTTTGAAGTAACAGATCGGCGAAACTTTGAACCAAAGGCCTAATAACATCCCCTCTGATCTTTCTTGAAGTGATCATGTTATCTTCAATTTCTATGGCACCTTGTTGTGCTTCTCCTAGTTCTATCTCTTGGGCCGATCTCAAGATAAAAGCTATCTCTGATGGAAGTGCATTGACAAAACTGCTCAACAGGATCTCAGGTGATGGATTGAGCATATATGAGAGATGAGTGACCAGGCAGTTGAACCTTGCCATGAACTCCCTCATCGGTTCATTTTCCTCCTTTGAATTTGAAAGCTGAGCGAGTAACTGGTGGCTATCTTCAGCTGGCTTGAACCATGCAAGGAACTTCTCGGTCATAGTACTCCAGTTGTTTATGCAACCAGGCTCCAAGTGATTAAACCATTCTGCAGCAACTCCCGCGAGTGTCTCAACAAAGAGACGTACAACAATATCTTCATGAGCTACATGCAAAACAGTGCAATCCGTTGAAAAGGCTGTAAGATGATCGTCGGGATGTTGACTTCCATCACCTTGGAACTGTGGAAAGTGCTTTCTTGACCCCTTAGGTAATTAATGATTTGCTCCTAGGGCCAAAGGTCCAATATGATCACCCCAAGGCAGTGGGGGACCTCTTCTCCAATTGTGATTGTTGTTGTTGTGATCACCCATTGCTTCAGATTCTTCTTCCTCAAACACAGGTACGACGTTGAACTCAAGAACTATGTTGGATTCAAGAACTGTGTTGGATGACTCTCCAACTTCTATAGGATGTGTCTGTGGAAGGAAAGTATCTTCTCCGTGGAAGAGTGGATTTATTCTTGTTCTCCTCCTTGTATAGACTATGTACACTAGCATTGTCTAGTCCCACGTAGGTGGTGGCAAGACAGGTCTCTCGACTGCAATATCGGCTTTCTCTTCCTCTTTGTCTAGAATAACAACATTTCTCCACTGAGCAGGGGTCTCCTTCTTCTCAAAGATGAAACTCCTTAAGCTGCTGATAATGTCTACTTGCTCTCCTTCAATTATCTGGAAACTCAACTGGATAATTGGAGCTGTATGATCAGGTTGTTGAACTAGAGCAGTAGGACACCAAATAGTCATACCCATGACATAAAGCCTAAGATTTCTTTGTTGTTCAATGCCCTGTGCCCCATGGTGAGCGCCAGAAAACTATTGGCATTTAATTCGCACCTCTAGAATGCAGATTTGAAAACGGACAGCTATGCATAGATAAATTGCTCTTCAAATTAGGAGGGGAAGCTCCCTCTTGCTGATGGTGTTGTAAGAAAGTAAACTAAAAACTAAGTTGCCTATATTTTTGATTAGCTTAGAGCACAACGTTTATTAAACACAAACGTCGCAGCTGAGATTTTTTGATATAAGAAGTTCAACTACGACGAACTTAAACTAAAGACGTTCCTAACCTCTCAAGTAATAGCAGAGCAAGAGAAGCTAGAAATTAACAAGGTAGATTTTCTGACAAAGTACTTCAATAATCTCTCTCTCAACAAACACCTACACACTTCACTGCAAGTTGAAATCAAGATCATAAAAGCAAAACATAAATAACAGAAATATGAGATTTTGGATCAAGGCAAAGGAGGCTCATGATTTTATTCCTCAAATCTCTGGAACAGAGCTCCCTTCTAACATGCCTGGAACAAGAGGTTGCAGCTAAAGAGGCTTGCAATCTTGCTCTTCACACAATAGAAAACAACAATTACACTAACTCCTTGTTGGCTAAAGAGGCTCAACAACTTGCTTATCACAACACAATTGAACAATACTTGAGTAACAAATAGAAGGCACAATAGGCTCAGTGTTTTGTTCTCACTAGCACGGTTCCAACAAAGTGAATCGAAACTGAATAACAACTTGCTGCAATACAGGCTCGCAATTTGCTAACACAATAACCGCTAAAGAAACTAATGAGCAAAGGCTCTTATTTATAGAGAAGCAGAGGAGTAGGGAACCCTAGAATCTCCTTGCTTTCACAATCTAGGGCTTGCTCAGCAAGCAAGCTTTATTACTAAATCTAGAAAGAAGATAACATCTAAAACCCTAGAAAGCAGAAAAAGCGGGAAACACCAACTATTACATTTATCTTCTTTCTATTCTCAAAGAATGGATAAGAATTATTCCAAGAATAGAAAGAAAACGGGAAAGAAAGCTTCTAGAAGAAAGTTGCTTTAAAGCTCGATCTCATCCGCTAGAAAATTGGAAATTGTGTCCCGGTTCGGTGCATCTATGCCAACTAAGGCAATATTCTGATTCTCCAAGATCTCTTCACCCTTAGAGAATCTTTCACTTCTTCAACTGTTTTATGAGTTCTATTCTTGCAAAACATCGCTCCCCAAAAAGATGACTCACTAATTGATAACTTGGCGGCTCTGCAACTTTATGCTTCTGACACCTCTCTTGATTTCCATTAGAAGAGTATTGCAACACTCTTTTCTGATACCTTTCCTCTTTCTCATATCACACCTCCTCTCGTTCTTCAGCTGAGATGATGAAGTTTTAACATAGTGCTGATTTTTGGTCTTAAACTCAAGGGGAGTGTACTCCATATTGAAAACCTTGAAGAATGACTGTAAACTTGCCTATGTTCAGACAAGTCTTGAGCAACTTTCTATTTTTAGAATGCTGATTTTTGTGCTCCAACGGACACATTTTTGAGAACTTTTTCTAAGATATGGGTTTTGCTCATAATTTCGATGCAAA
This sequence comes from Sequoia sempervirens, assembly GCA_007258455.2. NCBI lineage: Eukaryota > Viridiplantae > Streptophyta > Pinopsida > Cupressales > Cupressaceae > Sequoia > Sequoia sempervirens. The sequence goes on along the minus strand of VDFB02000363.1, from coordinate 54,388,302 downwards.
ACAACCTAGATCGTCCGTTTTTTAAAATTTTGAATTTTGCCTAAAAAAGCAGCAAACCCTAATTTCTTCAATTTTTCCTGAAAAAAGCCAGCACCTGGGTTTTGTTAAAAACAAGATTAGAAATGGACCCAGTTGATTAGATTTGCAAAACCCTGACGGTTGATCGAAAAAGCAGCCAACCCTAGGTTTTGAAATTTTCTTGAAAAAAGCTGTGATATGGGTTTTCTTCAAAAGACTGATTGGAGAGGACCCAGATGGTTGGAAATTGAATGCATTGATGTTTTCACTGACATGCAAAATAAAAGCACTTGCTGCAACTTGATGAAGTTCTTGAAAAATTCTTCAGAAGATTGAGACAAAAAGACCCAGATGATTGAAAAATGGAATGCCTTGGCCTTCTCTTTGAAAAATTTGATCTTTTGGATGATAAAGCTTGAAAAAGAAAGGGTTTATGCTTGCTGGTCTAAAAAATCTGATGTAAAACCAGCAAAGATGGATTCTTGAATCACAAAAATTCTTCAAACTTGCTGCTCCAACTTTCTCCTCTAGATGCTACCTGCAAAAATAATGAAAAATACATGAAAGAATGATGTTAAATAGACACTAGGGCTTTGGATTAGGTTTTGCTTTCTTTGCTTTTATTTCCAAAACCCTTAAACTCAGCTTCCTTGAACCTGGACGCCACCTTCATCTTGCAATTTTGAAGCTTTTTGAAAACCTCAAAAATTCTCTAAGGCATGAACATTTGGGCGCTCTTCTTCACCAAGGGCACCCACTTCTTCCAATGTTAGCTTATTTTTTGATTTTTTCAACTTTTCACCATTTTGACATGCTACTTCGCCTTTGATTTCCCGTTGACATATTGACCCGATAGACGAGCTGAAGCTTTCACGGCAGAGCTTGACTGATTCTAAGAAAGAAGTTCTGGAGGCACCTCTGGCAAAATCCTTTATTTCGACCTCCAAAATCATAAGTGCCCTTTCCTTCCAAGGGCGCCCATTTTCACTAGAGTTAGCCATTTTCATGACCTTCAAATTTCTTCATTAGCTCCTCTTCTATAGATGATTTCTCTGAATCTGGAGCTCCGGGCATCGAATCAACTGAAGACTATGCTCATCGCGAAGCTGACGAGATATAAGGTGGGGTCTTCTGTGATGAACTTCGTCAAACAATGCATTTAAGGCCTTCAAAAGTTTGGGCGCCCATCTTGGCTGGGGGCGCCCACTTTTACCAGACTTAGTTTATTTTTTAATTTTTCTGTGTTTGCTTCTGAAACTTTGTTCTCAGCCTTCGTCGGACCCCCTTTTCAGCTGCTCGTATCTAGTGACTGCGAACTCTGATTGACGTGTTGAATGTCTCGTTTGAAAGCTGGATCAATCGTGAAGAAACTTCGTTAGACACTCGTTTGCAAATTCATCTGTTAGGGCCCTTGAAAACTTGGGCGCCCTTCTTGACTGGGGGTGCCTACTTTGTCAACACTTAGTCAATTTTGATATTTTTCAAAATTCACTTTGTTTTCCGTGTGAATCCCTCCTGTTCGTCGTCGAATCCCGGATGACTGAATGATCTATTGACTGTGCTATTGGATTCGCTGCAAAGCTAACAAAAAAGTGAGGAAGTCTGATTGGAGGTTTGAAACCCTAATTTTATCATATGATGCTCCAAAATGATGGGTGCCCTTCCTTCACTGGGGTGCCCAAGTCTGGCAGCGTTAGAAAATTTTCATCATTTTTTCAACTTCTTCCTCGTTCTTTACGCATGTTCATCATCTTGCCTTCTGCTGAAAGTTTGAATGCTGAAACTGTCGCCTAGCAGCCGACTGACCTCCATTGATGACCTCAGAACTCTTGATACACTTCTGAAAAGCAGAATAGACCCAGTAGGGCAAAACTGATCTTTTTAAAATTCTGACTGGACCAGCCTTATATAGATGTATTTTGAGCCAATCAAAATCAGTTTAGACCCTGTCGGACCAACTTTCTATGTTTAGAAACTTTCTATTATTAGAAAGTTTTGCTAGTATCCATTTCCAATAAAACCCAAAAAAACCCAGAAAAAGTTACTAATTTTAGAAAATTTCTAAAAATAGCAGTTTTCCTAAAATTTAGGGATGAAAAACTGAGATCTGGGTTTTGTTGATTAAGCTGCTCTTAGCAGACTCAGATCGTTAGATTTTGAAAATTTTGTGTTTTGACCCCTCATGCAAGACATATACACCCAAATTTGACCTTTTTGACTGACTTAACAAGACTTTTACTCATTTCTTCAAAATGACTAAGTATAACAAAAATTTCAATTTTGGGGTACATCAGTGTTATTTTTGTTAGAAAAATATAACATAGCAACTTTTGTACGTCCCTATCATGGTGATTTTTTTTTTAGTATTTTTAAAATCGTATTGGTGAGAAATTAGCTAACAATATGTAGTTGATGCATGATTTTTCTGATAATTTTTTAATGAATATTTGATTTTTTACTAAGTTTCAAAGTGGACACTTTCTGAAAGACAAAAATTTGGTCGTGCTACCCTTACAACTTTTGGAAACTAATTGATTTTTATTTTTTAAAAATTGTAGAATGGAGTATAGTTTCAAAAAATGTAATTTATTTGAAATTTCAATGAAAAATTAATTTATAATGAAAAAAACACCAAACATTGCTTTTTGCCGAAACAGAGACACATAAACAAAAGAAATTAAAGATGAAAGGCTTAACATTGTCAAAAAGTGAAAAAAATTACATCGTTGGATAGCTAAGAGAGAACCTAACATTACTAGGTGTATGAATTTGTTTGACATTGAAACACATGCAATCATGACAGTGAGCACAAACCCAATTATGTGAAATATTGTAGAATTTGCAAAAACACATCTTTGGTCATTGGGAAGGCTCTCCAAGCCTTTGGGTTGGTATTCCAAGGAAAATACCAAGCCTAAGGCTTGGGGATTCCCAAAGAAAGATATAACACGAGTGCATTACAACGTACTCACATTATTTGAATGCATTGACAAAACATGAACACATTATAACATGCTCACGTTTTGTGAATGCATTGACAAAACGTGAGCGCGGTATAACGTGCTCGCGTTTTGGTCTACATTGAATTTATTTTTCTTCTCTTTTTTTTCTTTCTTCTTTTTATCTTTCAAGGAAACTATATATATGAAAGTATAAGTTGAAATTTACATATGGAAATTTACTTTCTTATACTTTAAGTTATATTTCATGTATATAGTTTCAGGATGTTTGAGAGAGTTTTTGGATCTCTAGGAGTTACAATGCAAATTCTAGATTTTGGAAGATCTCACAAATTTTAGACTTAGTCAAATGTTATTAATCAACACGTCAAATTTTAGTAATCAGGAGATCAAATTTTAGTAATCAACAAGTTGTATTATTTGTCTCTCTATCTCACTTATTTTTTATCCCTTACACTCTAGACCTCTCTCTCACTATCTCCATCCCTTTATCTGACTCTCTCTCCCTTGATCTCACTCTATAATTCTCTCTATCTCACTTCTCTCTCACTCCCTCCCTCCTTCCCTCTCTACTTATCTCTATCTCCCTCCCTCCATCCTTCTCTCTCTCTCTCTCTCTACCTACCTCTCCCTCCATCACTCCCTACCACTCTCTCTATTTTCTCTACCTCACCTCTCTCTCACCTCCCCCTCTCTCCCTCCATACTTCTCTCTCCCTCTCTTCTTCCCTATCTACTCTCTCTCCCAATCCCTCTCTCTACCTACCTTTGCATCCATCAAACCTTAACACTCTCTCTCTACACCTCTTTATCTCACCTTTCACTCCCTACCTACCTCTCCCTCCCTCCCTCATTCCCTCTCTACTTCTCTCTATCTCTCCTCTCTCTACCTCTCCTTCCCTCTCTACTTATCTTTATCTCCTCTCTCCCTCTCTCTACCTACCTCTACTTCCACCACTCTCTATTTCTCTCTATCTTACCTTTCTCTCCCTCACTACATCTCCCTCCCTCTCTCCCTCCCTCTCTACCTACCTCTCCATCCATCACATCCTACCACTCTCTCTCTCTCTCCCTCTCTCTCTATTACTCTCTATCTCACCCCCCACTCTCTCCATCCATACCTCTCCCTCTCCTTCCCTCTCTACTCTTTGTCTCCCTAATCCCTCTCTACCTATCTCTCCATCCATCACTCCCTACCACTCTCTCTACACCTCTCTATCTCACTTCTTTCCCTCCCTCCCTCATTTCATCTTTACCTCTCCTTCCCTCTATAATTATCTCTCTCTAGATGTCTCCCTACATTTTCCCCTGTCTACACTCTATCTCTCCTTTCCCTCCCTATACCTCTCTCTCTCTCACTCTCTCTCCCTCCCCCCTCCCCCTCTTTCTCTCTCACTCTCTCCTCTCTATCTCACCATTCTCTCTTTCCCTCTCTATAACTCTCTCCTTTATATATCACCATTCTCTCTACTTAGCTTTATCTCACCTATCCCTCTTTACCTCTCCCTTACTCCCCTCTCTCACCCACACTCCCTCCTTCCCTCTATCTCTATCTCTCTATACTTCTCTCTATATCACCTATCCCTCTCTACCCACATATCCCTCCATCACTCCCTACCACACTCTCTCTATTGCTCTCTATCTCACCTCTCTCTCACCTCCCTCTCTCTCTCTCCATACCTCTCCCTCCATCTATCCTTCCTTATCTACTATTTATCTCTCATGTATCTATAACTCTCCTTCCCTCTCTACTTATATTTATCCCCCCTTACCCTCCCAACCTCTCTCTCTCTCCCCCCTTACCCTCCCTCCCCCTCGTTCTCTCTCCCCCTATGAGGGTTAAGGGTATAAGGTTTAGTGTTTAAGGTATAGGGTTAAGTGTATAGGGTATAAGGATTAGGGTTTAGGATATTAGGTATAAATTTGAGGGTATAGGGTATAGGGATGAGGGATGAGGTTTTAGGGTTTATGTTTTAAGGTATAGGGTTGAGGGATAATATTTAGGGTTGAGGGTATAAGGTTAAGTGTATAGGGTATATGGATTAGGGTTTAGGATATTGGTTATATGGTTGAGGGATATTAGGTTTAGCGTTGAGGGTTTGGGGTTTATGATTTATGTATAAGTTTGATGGTTTAGGGTTGAGATATAATGTTTCAGGTTGATGGTATAAGGTTAAGTGCATAGGGTATATATGGATTAGAGTTTAGGGTGTAGGGTTTAGGGTATAAGGTATACGGCTAAGGATTGAGAGTGTAGAGTTTCAACATTTAAGTATAAGGTTGAGGGATAATGTTTAGGGTTTAGGATATAAGGTTGAGGGTGTAGAATATATGTATGAGGGTGTAGGGTGTACAGTTTAGGGTTTAAGGTATAGGGTTGAGGATTGAAGGATAATGTTCAAGGTTGAGTGTATAGTGCTAAGTATATAGGGTATAGGGATTAGGGCTTAGAATATTGGGTATAGGGTTGAGGGTATTGGGTTTAGGATTGAGGGTTTAGGGTTTAGGGTTTAGCCTACAAGGTTGAATGTAGGGTTTAGGGTTTAAGTATAGGGTGTACGGATGATGTTCAAGGTTTAGGTTATAAGGTTGAGGGTATATGGTATAGGGATGAGGGTTGAAGTTGCAAGGTTTAGGGTTTAAGGTATAGGGTTGAGGGTTGAGGTATAGTGTTCAAGGTTGAGGGTATAGGGTTAAGTATATTGGGTATAAGATTAGGGTTTAGGATATTGGGTATAGGGTTGAGGGTATTGGGTTTAGGGTATTGGGTTTAGGGTTTAGGGTTCAAGGTTTAATGTAGGGTTTAAGGTTTAATTATAGGGTTAAGGGTTGAGGGATAATGTTTAGGGTTTAGGTTTAAGCTTTAGGTATAGGGTATAAGGATGAGGATTGAGGGTGTAGGGTTTAGGGTTTAAGGTATAGGATTGAGGGTTGAGGGATAGTGTTCAGGTTTTAAGGGTATAAGGTTAAGTGCATAAGGTATAGGGATTAGGGTTTAGGATATTGGCCATAAGGTTGAGGGTAATAGGTTTAGGGATTAGGGTGTAGGGTACAAGGTTGAATCTAGGGTAACTTAGGATTTGAGTATAGGGTTGAGGGATAATGTTTAAGGTTTAGGGTATAAGGTTGAGGGTATAGGTTATAGGGATGATGGTTTAGGTTTGAGGGATAGTGTTTAGGGTTGAGGGTATGGGGTTAAGTGTATTGGGTATAGGGATTAGGGTTTAGGATATTTGGTATATGGTTGAGGGTATTTGGTTTAGGGTTGAGGGTTTAAGTATAGGGTTTAGGGTTGAGGGTTTAAGTATAGGGTTGAGGGTTTAGGGTTTAAGTATAGGGTTAAGGAATAATGTTTAGGGTTTAGGGTATAAGGTTAATGGTATAGGGTATAGGGATGAGGGTTGAAGGTGTCTAAGAAATAGGCCATGAAATAGGCCAGAAATGGGGTCTCTCGGTTATGTACACCCCATTTCTTAGACCCATTTTTCAAATAGGCCGCAACGTTTCCAATTCCACTAGCTTGCCAATTCGATGAAATTGGCAGCCTAGATAGGCTTCCAATTTCATCGAATTGGAAATCTAGTGGAATTGGGAACGTAGTGGCCTGTTTAAAAAAATAGGTCCAAGAAATGGGGTCTCCCAGTGATACAAATCACTAGGAGACCCCATTTTTTCAAACATGCCAAGTTTGGTTGCCAATTTCACCAAATTGGTAAGCTAGTGGGCCCATTGTATAGGGTAGAGGGTATAGGGTTGAGGGATTAGGGTTGAGGGTCCATTGTATAGGGTAGAGGGTATAGGGGTTGATGGATTAGGGTTTAAGGGTTGAGGGTAGAGGGTTTAAGGGTTGAGGGTTGAGGGATTAGGGTAGAGAGTTTACTTGGGTTTAAGGGTTTAAAGGTTGATGGATTAGGGTCAAGGGATTAGGATTGAGGGTAAAGGGTAAAAGGTAGAAGGTTTAAGGGTTGAGGGTTTAGGGTTTGGGTTTAGGGTTGAGTGTTTAAGGGTTTAAGGGTTGATGGTTTAGAGTTGAGGGATTAGGGTAGAGAGGGAGGGAGAGATGGAGGGAGAAGTGAGATAGAGAGAAGGAGAGAAGAGGAGGGAGGGACAAAGATATATGAGGGTTGAGGATCCAATGTATAAAGTAGAGGGTTGAAAATTGAGGGTATAGGGTTGAGGACCTATAGGGTTGATGGTTTAGGGTATTAGGGTTGAGGGATTGGGGTTTAAGGGTTGAGGTATTAGGGTTGAGGGTAGAGGGTATTGGGTTGAAAAAAATGGGTCCAAGAAATAGGGTCTACTAGTGATTTACATCACCAGGATACCCCATTTCTTGGACCCATTTTTCAAACAGGCCACTACATTGCCAATTTCACCGAATTGGCAACCTAAATTGGCTTGTTTGAAAAAATGAGTCCAAGAAATAGGATCTCTTGGTGATGTAAATCACTAGGAGACCCCTTTTCTTGGATGCATTTTTTCAAACAAGCCACTACATTGCCAATTCAGTGAAATTGACAACCTAACTTCGCTTGTTTGAAAAAATTGGTCCAAGAAATGGGGTATCCCCATGATGTTTGGTCTCTCTCTCTTACACACACTCTCTCTCTCCATCTCCCTCTCTCTCCCCCTCTCCCTCTCCCTCTCTCTCAGGTCTATCTTACTCCCTCTCTCCCTCTCTATCTCTCTCAACCCCATACCTTATACCCTCAACCCTCATCCCTCAATCCTTAAACCCTTAATCCATCAACCATTAAACCCTCAACCCTGAAACCATTAATCCCTCAACCCTTAAATGTATAAACCCTTAATCCCTCATCCCTTAAACCCTCAACCCTTAAACCCTTAGTCCCTTGACCCCTAAACCCTCAACCCTTAAATAATTAATCCCTCAACCCTCTAACCTATATATTAAACCAGGTCAACCCTCAATTCTCAAACCTCTAACCTATACATTGGACCCTCAATCTTATACTATCAACCCTATACCCTCAACCCTAAACCCAATACCCTTAACCCTATACACTTAATCTTGTACCCTCAACCTTAAACACTATCCCTCAACCCTCAACCCTATACCTTAAACCCTAAACCCTAAACCCTACACCCTCAACCCTCATCCTTATACCATATATCCTCAACCTTATAACCTAAACCCTAAACATTATCCCTCAACTCTATACCCTCAACCCTATACTTAAACCATAAACCTACACTCTCAACCCTTAACCCTATACCTTATACCCTCAACCCTCTCTCTCTTAGGTCTCTCCCTCGCACCCCCTCTCACTCTCTCAAGTCTTTCCCTCCCACCCTAACTAGAGAATACTCTCTCTCTCATGTCTCTCCCTCACACCCCCTCACCCTCTCTCTCTCTCTCTCCTAAAACCTAATCTCTAACTAGGCTATAAACTCAACCTTAAACCTTAAACCCAATACCCTCAACCCTATACCTAATATCCTAAACCCTAATTTCCCTATATCCTATAAACTTAACCTTATACATTCAACCCTATACCTTAAACCATAAACCCAATGCTCTCAACCCTCATCCCTATACCCTATACAATTAACCCTCATCTCTCTTCATCCCTCCCTCCTCTCTCTCTATCTCACCTCTCTCTATCTCCCTCCCTCCCTCTTTCCCTATCTAATGCCTATACCTAATACACTTAACCTTAAACCCTCAACCCTATACTTAAACCACTAACCCTACGTTCAACCTTGTAACCTAATCCCTCAACCCTATACCAAATACCCTAAACCCTAATCCCTATACCATATATACCCAATATCCTAAACTCTAATTCCTATACCCTATACTTAAACCACTAACCCTACATTCAACCTTGTAACCTAATCCCTCAACCCTATACCAAATACCCTAAACCCTAATCCCTATACCATATACCCAATATCCTAAACCCTAATTCCTATACCCTATATACTTAACCCTATAACCTCAACCCTAAACACCATCACTCAAACCTCAAACCTATACCTTAAACCCTAAATCCTACACCTTCAACCCTCATCCCTATACCCTATACCATTAAAATTATACCCTAAACCCTGAACATTATCCCTTAACCCTATACTTAAACCCTAAACCCTACACTCTCAACCCTTAACCCTATACCTTATACCCTAAACACTACACCCTAAATCCTATACCCAATATCCTAAACCCTAATCCCTATACCCTATACAATTTAACCTTATACCCTCAACCCTCAACCATATACTTAAACCCTCAATCCTACATTCAACCTTGTAGCCTAAACCCTCAACCCTAAACCTAATACCCTCAACCCTATATCAAATATCCTAAATCCTAATCCCTATACCCTATACACTTAACCCTATAACATCAACCCTAAACACTATCCCTAAACCCTCAACCCTATACCTTAGACCCTCAACCCTAAACACTATCAACCCTAAACACTATCCCTAAACCCTCAACCCTATACCTTAGACCCTCAACCCTAAACCCTCATCCTTATAACCTATATCCTCAACCTTATGCACTAAACCTTAAGCATTATCCCTCAACCCTATACTTAAACCATAAACCATAGATTCAACCTTGTACCCTACACCCTAATCTCTAAACCTATTACCCTCAACCCTATAATCAATATCCTAAACCCTAATCCCTATACCTTATGCACTTAACCTCATACCGTTGAAACCTTGAACACTATCCCTCAATCCTATACCTTAAACCCTAAACCCTACACCCTCAACTCTCATCCTTATACCCTATACCTAAAACTTATACCATAAACCCTAAACTTTATCGCTCAACCCTTAACCCTATAATTAAACCTTAAACCCTACATTAAACCTTGTACCCTAAGACTTGAACCCTAAAGCCTAAATCCTAAACCCAATACCCTCAAACCTATACCCACTATCCTAAACCCTATTCCATATACCCTATATACTTAACCCTATACCCTCAACCCTTGACACTATACCTCAGCCCTCAACCCTATACCTTAAAACCTAAATCCTACACCTTCAAACCTCATCCCTATACCCTATGTACCCTTAATATTATAACCTAAACCTTGAATTTCATCTCTAAACCTTATACTTAAACCCTAAACCCTACATTCAATCCTATAAACTAAAACCTAAACCCTCAATCCTAAACCAAATATTCTAAACCCTAATCCCTATACCCTATACACTTAGCCCTATACCCTCAACCTTGAACACTATCTTTCAACCCTCAACCCTATACATTAAAACCTAAACCCTAAACCCTTAACCCTCATCCCTATGCCCTATACCCTCAACATTATACCTTAAATCCTAAGCATTATCCATCAACCCTATACTTAAGTGACAAACCCTACACTCTCAAGCCTTAACCCTATACCTTATACCCTAAACCTTGCACCCTAAACCCTATACATAATATCCTAAACCCTAATCCCTATACTCTATTCACTTAACCTTATACCCTCACACTTGAACATTATACCTCAACCCTCAACCCTCAAACTTATACATAAACCCTAAACCCTAAACCTAATATCCCCAACCCAATACCATCAACCATATACCCAATATCCTAAACCCTAATCCATATACCTGATACACTTAACCTTATACCCTCAACCCTAAAGACTATCCCTCAACCCTATACCTTAAACCTTAAACCCTAAACCCTCATCCCTCATCCCTATACCCTATACCCTCAACTTTATAACTAATATCCTAAACCCTAATCCCTATACCCTACACACTTAACCCTATAACCTCAACCCTATACCTTAAACACTAAACCTTACACCTTCAAACCTCTTAGGAGGAGAAATAAAGAGGGGGAGGGAGGGATTGGGGAGAGAGAGAGAGGTTGGGAGGGAAAGGGGAGATAAAGATAAGTAGAGGGAAGGAGAGGTAGAGAGACATGAGAGATAAAGAGTAGATAAAGAAGGACAAATGGAGGGAGAGGTATGGAGGGAGAGAGAGGGAGGTGAGAGAGAGGTGAGATAGAGAGAAAAAGAGAGAGTGTGGTAGGGAGTGATGGATGAATAGAGAGATAGAGATAGAGGGAAGGAGGGAGGGTGAGAGAGAGAGGGGAGGAAGGGAGAGGTAAAGAGGGATAGGTGAGATAAAGATAAGTAGAGAGAATGGTGATATAGAGAGAAGGAGAGAGTTATAGAGAGGGTAAGAGAGAATGGTGAAATAGAGAGGAGAGAGTGAAAGAGAAAGAGGGTAAGGGAGGAGTGAGAGAGAGCAAGAGAGAGAGAGGTAGAGAGAGGGAGAGGAGAGATAGAGAGTAGATAACAGAAAAGGTAGGGAGGGAGATATTTAGAGAGAGAGGGAGAGGTAGATAAAGAGAGGGAAATGGACATAAAGATAATTAGAGAGGGAAGGAGAGGTAGAGAGAGAGAAGTAGAGAGGGAATGAGGGAGGGAGAGAGATAAGTGAGATAGAGAGGTGTAGAGATATTGGTAAGGAGTGATGGATGGAGAGGTAGGTAGAGATTGATTAGGGAGATAAAGAGTAGAGATGGAAGGAGAGGGAGAGGTATGGATGGAGAGAGTGGGAGGTGAGATAGAGAGTAATAGAGAGAGAGAGTGGTAGGCTGTGATGGATGGAGAGGTAGGTAGAGAGGGAGAGGGGAAATATAGATAAGTAGAGAGGGAGGGAGAGAAAGGTGAGATAGAGAGGTGTAGAGAGAGAGTGGTAGGGTGTGATGGATGCAAAGGTAGGTAGAGAGATGGATTGGTAGATAGAGAGTAGATAGGAAAGAAGAGAGGGAGAGAGTATGGAGGGAGAGAGAGGAAAGTGAGAGAGAGGTGAGGTAGAGAGAAATAGAGAGAGTGGTAGGGAGTGATGGAGGGAGAGGTAGGTAGAGAGAGGGGAGATATATAGAGAGAGAGGGAAGGATGAAGGGAGAGAGATAGAGATAAGTAGAGAGGGAGCAATAGAGGAGTGAGATAGAGAGAATTAGAGGGAAAATAAATGAGAGAGAGGGATAAAAATGAGTGAGATAGACAAATAATAAAACTTGTTAATTGATAAGTAGGAGGTATTTTCCACAACTTGTCAAATTATGATATTGCTATCAGGATTCAACCTTGTAGTTTTCAAGTCAAACTCATTGACCCATGTTTCATGAGTAGTGGTTCACAAGAACCCATCTCTCATGATAATGAATGGCCCACTTATCACTCATTGCATCTAGGTGATGCTCACAAAGGTGAAGTACTGGGTTGTCTCGGGAGGTCACCCATCCCAATATTGCTCCAGATCAAGCGTGCTTAACCATAGAGTTTTTCCCCAAGGTTAATCCCACTTAGCTTGCAATCCCATTTGAAAAACCTTCCACAAGTGTTGTGCCTTATGAAACATTAATTATAGAGCCCCTTTAGCTCATCAATTGATAAGTAGGTGGTATTTTCCATAGCTTGTCAAATTGATAGTAGGTGGTATTTTGACATTTTTTTAAGAATGAATTCTTTATCTATGTAATTGTCATTTTTTTATTAAAGAAAATCTTACAAAAATTAATTAACGATTGAGATTTGGATTCACACTATTAAAAAAAAAGTATTTATTTTTCCATTAAACTAATATCTTTATCTATGTTTTTAATATTTTATAGTATAATTTGATTATATATGTTCTCCTTCTTATAGAATTTATATATACTATTTCTATTTATATCTCATATTATTATAGGTAATAATTTGTAGGTAAATAAGTTAACCGTAGGTAATATATTGATTTATATTATATGTAATATTAATTTATATAATATATAATATAGATTATTTTATGTTGTAGGTTCTCCTTTCATAAATATTTATATATATTAATAAACTATCTTAATTAACTACTATGTTAATTATAATATTAATATTATTATATTATTACTATTAATATAATCAATATAATAATAATAAATCACTATATTAATAATTATAACAATATTTTAAAATATATCAATATTATAATATTACTATTTACTTAGTTTATATAATGTAATTTATAAATTATTAATATTAAATTAGAATATAATAAATTTAGTATATTAATAGTATATTTAACTTCAACTATATTATGAAGATTTCACTATCAAATTCAAAATCAACTAGAATCAATTAAGAATTATTTTTAATAATAAATCATTTGATTATTTAATGTTTAGCAAATATTTATTCTAAAGAACAAACTCAACTTCAACTTTATTAGTCATAATTATGTTTAGTACAAATAATTCATAAACTACTTCTCTCAATGAATGGGTTCATTATATTCAAATTTATTTATTTTGAAAAAAAAAACCAAACAATAAACATTTATTCCAATTTATTTTATTTTCAAATATTTAACATCAAACAAATATTTACATTACATAACCAAAACATATAAAAAACCAATGCTATTAATCAAACAAAACACAAAATACAAAAGTCAAAATTAAAATACAACAATTAAAAAAAACTTACATTTAATTTTATTCACATTAATAAAACTTACATTTATTTTTATTTCAACTCTACAAATCTCTAATTAGAATACTACAAAGGCAAGTACTTGCCACTACGTGACACTTGTTAAACAAATGCATTTATTACAATGATAACATAATTAAAAAAAATACTAATATAATTTTATGTTTTATATTTCTATACTTGTCATATAACCTTGTATTTTTTTACTTCTGATTCAATTATTTTAACTACTTTAACATCATATTTTCTATATTGTAAATGATAACAATATTGAAAGTAAAATTAGTAAAATTTGACAAAGAATATGCTTACTAGTTGTGGGTAGAGTAAGCAACCAAAAAAATTTGGTAGATTTGCTAGTTAAGGCATGCCACATGAGGAATCATTCCATTTTCTTAGATAAATGATCAATAGTTAAATCCATGTTAGCTATAAAACCATGTTTTTCAATTTGTGATGCACACATGTACACCATGACTATAAAGAAAACCTATGCCAAAAATGATTTTACTTCAAAAAAATTACATTATTTATATAAATATAAATAAAATATAATTATATAATTTAATAAAAATAGAAATATTAATATATTAATTACATTATTAATAACTATAATAATATTTTAATGAATATCATTTTTAATTCTTAGTTTTAAAATGAAAATATTTTATTTAGAATAAATAAAAATAGAACATTATACAATTTTGCTCCAATGTTGTGTGTTGCTTCAGGTTTTTCTTTGCACGATCCCTCTATGGGCGATTTCAAAGACAAGGATGGATATTTAGACAGGGTTCGTGGCAGGGAGGATTTTTCCTTTGCCATTAGGTCTGATATGCAGCATGGACATGGGATTTCTTGCCCGTGGTACTCTAATTATCAGGGGCTAGGGCACAAATTTCCCAATAAGCCTGACAATGGGGGTTTTTAGCATGTTGTCACCACTGTTAATGACAACAAACAATCACATTTCCTTGTCAGGCCCTCTTGGAAAGTGTCAGAAGTATATCTAGATATCCTAGTGTCAGATAGAGAGGATTTTCTATCTGAGCACACCCTGATATGCTATTTTACAAAAACTTGGCCAAAGTTATGCAATTTATGTGCATGGGTTTTGGAGAAATGACAAGAATATATATGGCTGGAGAAATAAGAATTTACCACTAAGCAAAGGGGTTCTTCATTTTAGAATTTGATTAATAGGAAGAGAAGATGTTGGTGTTGGAAAATGGTCCATGGCTCTATCAAGGTGATTTCCTATGCATGAAACCTTGGTTTCCAAATTTTGACCTGCGTACAAAACTCTCCACTACTTTTCTTTGGGTATGACTTTCATATCTTCCTATTCAGTTATGGGAACTTGACTGTTTGAGGGTTATGGGAAATGGTTGTGGTAGGTATCATTACTCTTCTAAGGAAACTATCGACTGTCAAAATTCTATGTGTGATTTCCTATGCATGAAACCTTGGTTACTAGATTTTGACTTGCGTAAAAAACTCTTCACCACTACTTTTCTTTGGGTAATACTTTCGTATCTTCCTATTCAATTCTAGGAACTTGATTGTTTGAGGGTTATTGGAAATGGCCATGGCAGGTATCATTACTCTTTCAAGGGAACTATCAACTATCAAAATTCCATGTGTGCTCGTATTTGTGTTGAAATGGACCAAGCCAATGGCCTCCCAACTAAGATTTTAATGAAGGTGGGAAAAAGATGTAGAAGGTAACCTATTGATTAAGAAAAAATTGCATTCATATGTAGAAATTGTTTCTCAACATAACACATCTCCTCACATTGTAAAAAAAAATACTTTGGGGAATCCGAACTCGAGCAAACCAACATGGTAGATCGGTGCGGAATCTCAACACTACATCATTCCATCCAATCCACCCAAGGATTCCATACACATTTCTCTAAAGGAAAACTTACCTATCTCCCCTCACCCTCCTAGGGATCAACCTTCAGTATCGCCTGGTACCAACACAACAAAAACAAAGATTGTAGAATCTATCGTTCTAGCCAAGAGTAGTGCAAAAAATAGAAATGATTCCCCAAAAATAAAACAAGAATGGACAAAGGTGAAGTGAAAGAAAACACCATCAACAAAACAAAAGCATCCGATAACATTAAGATCTACAAAAAATATAGAAAATTTAGTTATGTAATATGTTATGCAATCTAGTGTTGATGTGAAATTTAAGTCTAAAATATGTAATCTAGAGCTTTAAAGTAATAGAAAGAGTGCTATCCCATTTGATAGCAATTTTCCTAAAAAAAATATATAAATTAAAGAAATACAATAAAATTTTATTTATATTAATTTTATAGTCAATAATTAAATATAATTTTATTATCAATATATTACTTAGATTATTAATATTTATTATAATACTTTAGTGAAGTTCATTTTGAAATTTAATATGAACATATTTTATTTGTAATAAAATAAAATAAATGTATGATAAAAACATTTTATAACTGTAGACACAAAAAAATGTCTCGAGCCTACAAGCAACACTTTATCACTAATTCACCTTCTTCCATGTATAATTAAATAATTTTATTTAATTATCCTCTAATGTCATATTCTTCTATTAATTAATAATTTTTAATTATCTAATTAATTCACTTTACCTTATTCCTTTTTTGATTAATTTAAATAAATATCAATTTTATTTAAATTACGTCACTAATTTATCTTTTTCTTCCTATGATTATTTATTTCCATTTTCCTCTATAATTAAATAATAATTTTAATTATTTAATAATTCATTAGCTTTTGAACTCTCCCTAATTAAATAATTATATTTATTTAACCTTATTATTATTTTCCCTCTTCCATAATTAAATAATTATTTATTTTCCCTCCTTTAAATTAAATAATTTTTATTTAATTTGAATTTTTTCTCAGCCAAGCACTAAACCTTAACTAATTTCTTGAGTTTTGGTCCATTCTTCCCTATACTTGTCTCAATTAACCTCATCCATTGATCATGATACCTCATCTTTCAATCCTCACCCTTCTTTTGAATTGAGATTTTTATAAAAGCAAGCCATCACCTTCATTTCAACCCTACAACCACAATATTTGAAGTTTTGCTATCTTGCATCAACATCAAACTCATTATACAAGTTGCATACTATAAATCTGAGAACAAACAAAGAAAAATGGAGAAGAGCAATGGAGGAGAATCAACTATGGCATAGAGATTGAGTATTATTGCTTCATTATTATGATTTCTATTGTAATTTGTGCTTTATTGTAGTGTCCTTTCATGTTCATCTCGTTCTTGATGGTTGATAAATTTTATTTTGAGTTGTTTGAAAATGAATACTTTAATAATTAATGTATTAAAATAAATTGTTATATGATAATGAATTTTGTAATTAAATGTAAAGATAATTATTATAATTATTATTATTAAGATTTGATTAAAACATTAAAGAAAAATAAAATATAATAAAATAGTATTATAATGAAGTGTTTTAATGAATAAATGGAAAAAGCCATAAAAGAACAGAAAAGTTCCCATGCAAACGCATGCACAACTTTGATGAGATCGTCAAAAAGTAAACTAGGGGTTTTATGGGAGATTTTGGAGTCTTCATCTTTGATTTTTGTGATAATATCTGATTTTCGTTTAAGGAAATAAAAACGGATTTTTTTTTTTTTTTTTTTTGAATAAGGATGGTAGAGGGGGCAATTCATTCCATGGACACCAACCTCAATATTCCTGTTGTTCCATATCTTTAATAGCAGCCAAGAATGTTAACATCGAGGAGGATATGTCATTCCTTATCTGCACCAGAGGAGATAGAGGCCGCATTGGTCATTTCGGGGTGAATCTCTGACGCATGAGAGATAAGCTATTCACTTTACCTTCGTAGCAAAACGTTGTCGTTATGTTATGCACGTCTCTATATGGGTCGTTGCCTTTCTATCAGTTTAGAAATCAACTTCCATGCATACATGTGATATTCGACTTCCTGGGGTTTGAGTTTCGCTTTCACCATGTATGATTGTTGTTTCTTTGCTTGCTATCCGTTCACTATGGCGGCCGAATAAGATTCCTCGGTGTTAAGTAATAGTTTTGGAAATTGGATAGACCCTGCTGCTTCTACACAGAGGTTTTAGAGAAGAACATAAGTTGTAGCATGTTTAGGACCCAACAAAAAGAAAGAAAGCAGCGTTGCTGGAATACTCAGCCTATAAACATCTATGATCCATAGGCGCCACAGGTTTAAGGTTAGAGAGTCCCCATGATAGCCAGCACAAGCATGAAGGTCAACCATGCACACCAAATGATCAACTATATATGTAATGCAATAAGGATTACTGATGTGTGAAGTTTGCGCAGTCCTCATCTGCTATACCTGCGTGTCTACGCGCACCAAGAACACAAGCAAAGCTTACAATGTTAGGACGTATGTCTGGGATGTATTTTTAAAAATAGATCTTGTGCCTTGTCTATGCTTCTCCCTTGCATGTTGGTTATTTCAAGAGTATTTTGTGTCTCAAGCCATTCTTGTTAAATCTGTTTTGTGCCATTACTGCATTTATTTCATTCCATAACATAGAGGGTCATCCGTTATGGCTGAGGGTTCAAATATATCATACATGTCTTCCTATCACTATTGACAGCGTAACCCATTTTTGAGTCGTGTTGATACCATGTTCTGAATCACTTCATCCGTGGGGAAATAGGCGTTTTCTTATGAAGGTCGGGATCTTCATTATTTATCATTTTGTTAAATGCCTATTCAAGTGTTCTCTCTCTCTCTCTCTTTCTTTTTCTGGTAGCTTGAAAGTTTCCAATGCTTATCCTTTAACCCATTTGGAATATATCTTGCAGTCCAAGGTTTTTCATAATGTTGCACTCCTTGTGGTAGCTCTATGCTCCCCTTGTCTCTACTTACTCTAAGTCTGGCATGAAAGCATGCAGTTCGAAATAACAATTAGGCACTGCAGCATAATACTCGTGGTATAGCTTCTATCTGAAAACTTTACATCTTGACCAAGCTCTCAGCTTCTTTTCATGTGGTCTTGGGATAAAGGATAATTAAAAATTAGCTAATAAATGCTTTATGTAAAACAAATCATTCAAAACAAGGTGGAAGCATTGTGTGGACAATAGGAAGTTGGGATTAAAATAGATAAATTTTCCATGTTTGAAACTTGCATAGTTTAGCCGCATACCCCATCTGACCTTTGTGAATGTATTTAACATTTACATCAATTGAATATCTATCGGTTTTTTTTTTGGTTTTCCTTTGCTCACCGAGTATGGCCAACACTGCTTTTTTTTTTAGATTTATAATCTCTTTCTCTCACAAGCTGCATCACCTAGATTCCATAGTGTGCCTGGATTTGCATGTAAATCTATTGGAGCGATTTAAATTTGCGAATTCATGCTGGCGCATTACCTTGGATACTCTTTATGTATGGTGAAAATGCATTAAGAGGAATTCGATTTACATATGGTTTGGGTTGATGGTTATGTTTATATTGGTATTTGATGCTATGTGGCGAATTCACATTATAGACTACGAATTGTATAAGCTAGGCGTTCAATTTCTATATATGAAAATACACAGAGATATAAATTAGTGTGTATGCTAGGCATTCAATTTTTATGTGATTAGCATTCGATTTTCTTTATATATATATATAAATTGATATGTGTGCATATAGATGCTTGTCGTATTATAATCCGTTGTGTTAAAATGTAGTTGTAAAGCTAACATTAATCATATTTAGGGGAAAGGATATGCTTTAGCTTAATTAGAGGAATAGTTAGTCTTCAATACAATTGTATCTAATAAATAATTTTATATATATCTAGATTAGGTACTATTGGGAAAAAGTATTTATATATTTTGATATTGTATTGAAAGATATATTTTGATATATAGATGCAAACATATGATTAAAGATTGAATATTTATTGATTCTATTTATAGTTTTGTTAACTTGAATAATAATAGGAGTAGAATTAAAGTGATTTATACATAATTAGAGGGTAATAATACGAGTGACCATGTTAGTGGAAGTAAGACTGTTTACTACCTATTGTATTGATATTTCCTTTTTATGGGTTACAATGTTTAAGATTGTTCTTTGTAAGCAGATTAGTGAATGGATGTTGGTTTTGATTAATTGAGGTTGAGGTGATTGTTTTTGATAAAAGGGTAAAACGGGTTTTACAGGGACCCGAAACCACAACGTTTACAATACAAAAGAGAGGACACAAAAGTCCAACCAAAAAGACCAGCTGCCCGAGAAAAGAACAGCTGCAACCACACGAAACAGACCAGAAAGGTCAAACCAAAAGGAAAATTAGAAATGAGTTATGAATTGATTTTTTTTACTATTGTAATCATGTGGTTGTTGTTATTGCTTGATTGTGTTGGATTAAAAGATAATTTTGAGGGTTTTTTCTTGATGTGACTTCCTCTTGAGTTGATTTTGATTTGGGGAGTCTTCTTTTATTTAATTTGTGTTGCTTTTCATTTGGGAACACGTATCATGTTTTTGGTTTACCCTAAGTGGTGAGTTCTTGGATTGTCATTCTTTTTGGGCTTCTAGAGGTGGGGAAAGAGATGCTGTTTTATTTTTTATCCTATTGATTCTTGGGAACTACTGTTTCTATGATTGATTTACTTTTGGTGGGTTAAGCCTCGCACTTGAAAGTGGTTTTCTTTACTATGAGTTCTAGCATTAGATGGTGCATACCTCACATGGTGATTGATATTTTATTTGGTTTGAGTATCTTGTGCAAGTTGGCTTGCCCATTTGTGATTTTGAGATTTGGTTGTTAGTAAGGGGTAGTGGCTCTCAATGGGGGTCCGACACCCAAAGTGGTTGGTTCAGGGTAACCCTTGAAAGTTTAATCAAGTGATAACTTAAATAATTAATTAGGGGGTTGGATAGTATCTCACAATAATTCAAATAATGTAGCCTCACTCATGGGCCCAAGTGCTTGTTTAGGCTTGGGATGAGTGGGAAGGCCTAGAATGACAAGATCAATTTCCTTGCCTCTACATAGTAATGTTTGCAAGGTGTGTCAATCCCGCATAGCAGCATGGGGGTCCAGTGGCCGGTAGAGGTGGCCAGGGTGATTCAATAGCCTAGGAAGGTTTCCCCACTAGGGTAACCCATAACACCTATGCGACGACACTTTGTCCTTAGCAACCTTGCTTTCCTTATTGGTTCCCCTTCATGTTCTTGTACCTCTGGAAATGACTGTATCTTATGTTTGTAGAGGCAATTATTTCTTGATGTTTGTTGTTGAAGCTTCCTTTCAGTCATTTAGTGTTGCATATATGCCTCATGGAAACTTTATTGATGTGAATGAAAGGTTCCTTTGATATTTATTGTTGGTTGATATGGCAATCTCATTTGAATTCTTTGGATCTTATTGTTGTTGGCACCTCTTACATGGTTACTTAGTGTTGATCTATAATATTGGCAATTGATTTCTATTTGACTTTTCATTATTTTTGTTGTGGATATGTGTTGGCGATGTGATGGCTTGTTATCCTATGTTGCTATTATCCTTGTTGTGGAGTCTTGTTACTATTGGTTCTCTTGAATTTTTGGTTGAGGATCTTTCTTGTCAACTCCCAGCATAGGGGGTGGGCTTTCGAATCCACATGGTCGGGTGGAACGTGCTAAGCACCCCATTGGGTCCCTATTCAAAGATCCAATTGTGTAGAGTTGTTCCTCATGCAGTGGCTCCAGGGATGTACTAGAGTTGGATCCAGTCTTGATGCCGGAACTCATTCATCTTGTTGTATTATTCCATGCTATTGTACTATTCCCGTTCATGTTGGGAAGTACCATTGTATTGATGTAATCCTTGAACAATGTAATTTCATATCATAACTATGATGTACTTATTTACTCTGATTGATCATTGTAATGTATATATATGTACACTTGATTATGTTATGTGTTCATTTATGGATGTACACTCATTTGTTTACTTATGCTATATATGGTTTCACAATGTAATCTTGAGATTTGTTTAGTATCGTTATAGAGTGGGTTCATATTTAGTAATGTTGTCACATGTACCCTAGAGGACGTAGTTGATACTACATTGGTATAATTGCATTACATGTATTGTATGTTAATGTACATCCTATATCATGTTTTATTTTTTTAAAAAAAATTGTACTATAATTTTGTTAGTTCTAATTGTCCTTTGGGGTTCACGCAGTGGGGCATTACATTCATTGTTGGATTAGGGTCTTCATAACTTGAATTAGATATTTTTTTGGTTGCTATTATTGATTCATGGTTATTCCCAAAATTCTACCCCAATCTACAATAACAATAAAAAATATATTTCAATGTATAATTTATACAATTAAACTATATGAATAGGTTGAAGTTATGAACCCAAGATCTTCAATCTGCAACACCAAAGAACCTCCACAATAGATAGAGAGAAGCAACAATGGAAGATGATATTCCACCAAACAAGGATTGCATTATGATACAATATGATCAATGCAATACAATACAATGCTATGCAACATAATGCAATATATGCTAGAGATGCCTTGCTTATAAAGGAAAGGATGAGAGATAGGATAAGACAAGATCATGACAAGTGTCTTAATCCTATCACATGAGACAACTAACTCATAACTACCTAGGAAAGTGGAAATTCTAGATAAGACAACTAATACTTATCTAGATATGACAACTAATATCCTAAGTAAACTTAACATGTGAATTAAGTCCCCTAAGTCCTAGTAAAGGAATAAACTAGGTACAAGACTTATTCACACCAACACCCCCCCTTAAGTGCAACTTAGGGAGGTACAAACCAATGCATAATGCAAAAGATGGGTCCCGGCAACTAGGCCTGATAAGGTACCCATGTACAAAACAAAAAAACTCTCACAAGCGGAGAAAAGGAGAAAAACCCTATGGGAGAAAACTCCTCTCCAAAAGAGAGAAAGAAACAAAGAAAACTAATGAAGGAAGGAGGACTCCTCAAGACCCCCCAAGGACAACTTCCTTCACCCCAAGCATCGAATCATAACTGAAGATAACGAGGTGATGCCAAAGGTTTAGTGAAGATGTCTGCAACCTGCTGATCTATAGGAAAATACTCCAAGGTAAAGAACACCATCTGGATGAGCTACGATGATGCATGGATCTCAGCCAGCACAGCATTGATGCTCCATTGGGTTGCGAGAGATATGAATGGCACTCTAATTGTCACACCAAAGAGTAGTGGGCTGAGTGGAAGGAAATCCAAACTCAGTCATCAACTGACGAAGCCACAAAACCTCCTAACTAGCCAACACGGCACCTCGATACTCAGCCTCTGGCAATGATAATACAATAGCAGTCTGCTTCTTGCATGACCATGCAATTGGACCAGAACCAAGGAAAAAGACAAATCTAGAAGTAGACTTCTGATCATTGACATCACCAACCCAATCTGAGTCAGTGAAGCCCACAATCTAAGATGCACTTGAAGTGTGAAGTGTAGTGAATGCCAAAATGAGTAGTGCCCTGAATGTATCTCAAGACGCTGGTAGATTTCCAATGACTCTCATGAGGCTCCCCGCGGGAGAACCTAGAGACAAGACCAACCACAAAGGAAAGATCAAGATGTGAATGTGTCAAGTACAAAAGACTGCCAACCAACTGCCGATACAAGGTAGGATCAACTGTAGGAGTAGTGCAACTGGAAGACAGTACAACACCTGATTGGAATGGAGTAGGGGCAAGCTTGCAATCAGCCATGCCAAATCTCTGAAGCAAATCAAGAGCATACTTCTGCTGGAAAATGAAGATCCCCTCAGAATTCTGATGAATCTGAAGACCAAGGAAGTAATGCAAAAGACCAAGGTCGGTCATATCAAACTGCTCCATCAATGCTCGCTGTGTACTCTGAATCATGGAAGTAGAAATCCCTGTGAGAATCAAATCATCCATGTAGAGCACAAGTATAAGTAGATCCTCTCCATGTCTATGTGTATAAACTATGGGATCGGAATGGCAACGAGTGGAGCCAGAAGCAAGCAAGAAACTATCCATCTTCTCATACCAAGCCTGAGGGGCTTGTTTGAGACCATACAATGAACGTTGAAGCCTGCAAACAAGTGAAGGGTCCTGCACAAAACTTGGTGGCTACTCCATATAGATCTCCTCATGAAGATCCCCATGCAAGAAAGCACTCTTCATATCCATCTGATACATTGACCAACCCTGAGATGCAACAATAGAAAGGACAAGGTGAATAAAATCCATCTTGGCAATAGATAAAAGGTCTCTATCAGGGCTAATTCCTCTCAACCCGAAAACTTTGCAACAAGCATCTAGCCTTGTACTTGTCAATGGAACCATCTGCTGCATACTTGGTACGATACACCCACTTGCACCAAACCAACTTTCTTCCCTTGGGAAGAAGCACAAGATCCCAAGTATGATTCTTCATCAAAGAAGAATACTCATCATCCATAGCACTATCCCACTCTGGAATACCTAAAGCATCTGAAAACTTTTGAGGATCATCTGAAACTGCATGACTCAAAAGACTAATTCCAGAAGTCTGAGAATGAGTGTGGCGAGTGTATCTGGGATCACCAACAAGAGGACCAACCTCCTCAAGAGTAACTCGAGCCCATCGTGGCCTAGTGGGTGAGTGAGGGGGAGGTTCATCAAGACCATCATCAAAGTCTTCCTCAAGTAGCAAAGTATCATTAACTGAAGAAGATTGAGTAGGTTGTGATGAAGAAGAAGTCAAAGGAGGATCTGGCTGGGTGAAGGTCTCAGAAAACTAAACATTGCGTCGGAAATGAACCTCTCGTGTGTCAGGATCAAACAATCTATATGCCTTCACATCCTCACAATAGCCAACAAAGATGTAATGCTGACTCTTCTTCTCCATGGATTTACGCCGACCATTCGGAATGAATGCCCAAGCCTCACTACCGAATACTCTGAAGAAGGATACATTAGGCTTGTGATGAGACCAAGCCTCCTTAGGGGTCATATTTCACATTGCCTTGTGGGGGGCATGTTCTCATTGTTGGTAACAATTGACACAGCCCAAAAGCATGGGAGAGCCATGGACCTGTATTCCAATCACAACTGGCCATTTCCCAAGAGTCCCTCGTTTTCTCTCTGCCACACCATTCTACTGAGGAGTGTAAGCAATTGTCTGTTGATGAAGAATACCATGCTCACTACAAAAATCTTGAAATACCTAATTGACATACTCCCCCATTATCTATGCTGCATTTGTCGAAGAGAAAAACCTGACTGCTTCTCCACAAATGTTTTGAAGGTCTTGAAGTTGGTGAGGACTTCACTCTTGAGCTTCAGAAAATAGACCCATGTCCGGCGGGAAAAATCATCAATGAATGTGAGCACATACTTAGCCCCTGAAAAAGAAGGAGTTGGGAATGACATGAGATCACTATGGACTAAATCAAGGGGTGTGGTTGCACGTGTAGCTTGACCCTTAGGAAAAGAATCTTGATGTTGCTTGCCAAGAACACATCCTTGACAAACACCATCTATGCAAGTGATCTTTGGAAGACCAACCACTAAGTTATGTGCTTGCATTTGCTGAAGATATCGGTAGTTCAAGTGCCCAAATCGCTCATGCCAAAGCTTGCTCATTGAATCAACATGAGCAACAAAACATGAACCCGATGAAGACTCAAATGCATCAAATTGATACAAATGATTCTCATGATCAACTATCCCTGTAGCAACAACCTTCTCATGGTCCTGCAACTGTCTAATAGTCACATTTTGTGGAGTAAACTCAACTGGCTTCCCATCTCCAAAATGAAAAATCTGATATATGGAAAGAAGATTCGTTGAAATATCAGGAACAAGTAGAACATCCTCAATGAACCCATCTAGCATCTGAACGGAGCCTGTCCCCAAGACTGGAATTTGTGAAGAGTTCCCAACTGCAATCTGAGAAGTAGGAGTATGCATGATGGAATCAAGAAGATCACGTGAATTGGTCATGTGATGTGAAGCACCTGAATCAGGAATCCAACTATCTAAAGATGAATGCATAGCTTGTGCTGAAAGAGCTTGCCCTTTGCCCATGGATGAAGGCTTAGCCATTGAAATATTGTGCTTCTTCATAGCTTCCTCCAAGGCCTCTAATCTCTTAAAGCAATGAGATGCATCATGCCCAGTTTTTCCACAAAATGAACAAGGATCTCCTTTCTTTTTCTTAGACTTGGAAGAAGAATCTCCAGAGGTAGAAGAAGAAGGAGATTGAGTGGACTTCTGATTGTTCTTCGGCTTCGGTTTGGAGGGATTCTCAGTACCAGAAGATGATTCTGCTTTGGGCTTCTTCTTGTTCTTTCCTTTACCCTTGGATGATTGAGCCATTAGAGCATGATTCTTAGAATTAGGTAAGGCATCCAACTGAATTAACTTGGCCTCCTCGCTAGTAAGACGCTCACAAAACAACTCAAATGTAGGCATTTTATAATCTTTCCCTATTGCATCCATAGTTGAATAGAAAGTAGAAGAAAACACTTGATAGGGGCCCTTTAACTTAGACAGAATCAAGAAGATACATTCATCACTTGATACATCATGTCCACATCCTTTCAACTGTGAAAAAATCATCTTGAATTGTGCAAGGAAATCCTGAATTGAAGGAAATGCATCTGGAGAGAGGGATTGTAGTTCTACTTGAAGTTGCAAGGTTCTGAAATGATTTATTTTACCATACAATTCTTCAAGTTTATCCCAAACATTCTTAGGTGTTTTGTACTCCGAAATATGAAACAATAAATTATCAGATACATGTAAGCCAATGAGCCCTTTTGCTTCATCCATTTTACATCTATGGACAAACTTTTCATAATCCCTTGTAAATTCAGGTTGTTTTGCATCTAACATTGGCCATAGACCCTTAGATTGTAACAATTGAGTCATTTTTAGCTTCCATGTATGATAATTGTGTGGAGTGAGTGGTTCAATTTGTCTTAGATCCGCCATGAACACCAAAAGAAAGAAGACAATGTGGCATTGAAATTGTGCCTTTCACCCCCCCAGAATGTATTAAAACTGATTTTGCAACCCCCCCAGCAAATTACAATGAACAAATTTTGCAATTTTTACAAGTGACAAGCTCAAATCAACCGTTTATAATACACGGTGATTTTTACAATTAAAAAAAAAAAGAGCTTGCAAAAACTGAAAATTGAGGTTACAAACAGATTTCTTGCAATTTTCTGATCAATTTCAAAAAAAAGTTTTCCAAATTTCGACTTCGTTTGCAAAAGTTACATCAAGAACAAGTAATAAATGCACTTGTACCCTCAAGCTGAAAAAATTGGCAAAAAATGTCAAAATATGGAAAAATCACTTGTACCACTGTGAAGTTCATCAAACCAGCTTTCCGACGATATCTTGTTTTCGAAAATCCGACTCCGTGGTGAAAAGTTATGCAAAAAAGAAAAAAATGCCTATTTTAGGCACTGTGAACACTAAACAGGAGCAAAATTTAAGCCCTCGGGGGCTAGCCGGCGGTCATGCATCGGATCGTGTTGCAGGCGAAAAATCTGCTTGCTTGGACTAACCGCAGCGTTTCAAATTGCGGCGTCACATGGGTAGTGTAATCGGCAGCCAGGAGGCGGTTTAGGACCGTCAATGGCGCTCCCTAGAAGCGGTGATCAGAAGCCGGCCGCTGGCCGTCATGTCGGGCGGTTTAATGTGACCACCCATCGGCTGCCAGCCTATTTCGGTATCGCTAGCGTCAAGTACCGCGACTGAATAATAGTCCTGACTTTAATAAAAGTCTCAAGGGTCATAATAACAAACACCGATAAGGTCGGGGAAGCGCTTTTAAAATATTTATATATATTTTTTTGAAATTTTACTAAAATTAAACTACATCACTAAAAAGAAAATAATTTTTGAAATTTTTTCGGGACGCATTAATATATACCCCATGCTAGCCGTGACGGCCTCCGCTAAATTTTTGCCCTAAAGCAACTTTTGTCAATATGGGGAAAATTATACATCAAAAATTAGAAAACGCCAATTCGATCGATGGAAGATCATCTTACTCAAAGTGTTCTCCGTAAAAGCGATGTTTGCCGCATCTCGAATTCGAAACCCTTTTTGCCAAAGTTGCAATGGTGACGAATTGAATGAAAACAAAAGCCAATCTGACTTTTTTGAGCCTTATTCACGGATAGCCTAAAAATATCGCCATAATTATAGCCAAAAAGCGCTACAATCACTCAGGATCTCACCAAAATGCAAGCATGCAATATAGATACAAGAACTCAAAAACACAATAGAAAATTGATGGAACTCTAATGAAAATGGAAGGGGCTTGCCGATTCAAAGCTCGATACCATGTTGGAGTTATCAACCTAAGATCTTCAATCTACAACACCAAAGAACCTCCACAAAGATAGAGAGAAGCAACAATGGAAGATGCTATTCCACCAAACAAGGATTGCAATATGATACAATATGATCAATGCAATACTATACAATGCTATATGCCATCTATCAACAAATATGCTAGAGATGCCTTGCTTATAAAGGCAAGGATAAGAGATAGGATAAGACAAGATCATGACAAGTGTCTTAATCCTATCACATAAGACAACTAACTCATAACTACCTAGGAAAGTGGAAATTCTAGATAAGACAACTAATACTTATCTAGATATGACAACTAATATCCTAAGTAAACTTAACATGTGAATTAAGTCCCCTAAGTCCCTAGTAAAGGAATAAACTAGGTACAAGACTTATTCACACCAACATTTTAGGGTCCTCTAGTGTGATGAGACCATTTTGAAGGAGCTTCTTAAGGAAATCTTTGATTGGTTCCCCTAAGGCAATGTATGTACGTCTTTTTGGGAATTGCCTTGTCTGATAGGGTTGTCCTTGATTTTGACTATTTTGGTTATTTTGAATGAAATTGGCAGGAGGTTTCAGTGTAGTCATTGATCTATTTTGTGGTTGAGCTCCTTTAAGAGTAAGTATATGACCCATTGTGTTAACCGCCTTAGCATCAACAATGCCATCATTAGTAATGTGTTTATTCTTGACCCAATATTTACTCTTGTCTGCGGGTGGGTTTGTGCTCGTGTTTTTATGGCCATATTTTAGTTCTCCTTTAGCAATAAGGGCCTTGTCAAGTTGGACACCCTTTTCGACTAAGTCTGTGAAGGTTGTGCAACAATGAGCTTGCAAGAAATATTTCAATGGGCCTAGGAGTGTTTGGACAAACATATCAACTTTTTATTTATTAGGTATGTCAACATGGCAATGACTTGCTAGACTTCTCCATCTTTGGAAGAACAGGATAAAAGTCTCACCAGTGTCTTCTTGTGTAAGTGTGCATAAACTGGTAATAGAGGTGTTTGTGTGAATGTTATAAGCATAATTTCACACAAATTTGTCTGCAAGTTCATCCCATGATTTTATTCCCTTTTGTAAAGTGGAAAACCATTCAAGTGCGAGGCCTACAAGACTCTTAGGGAAGAGTATCATAAAGTAAGTGTGTTCATAGGAAATATCCACACAATTAGTCGTGAATTCTTGAATGTGTTCAATAGGATTTGTCTTGCCTTTATACTTAGTAAAGTTTGGTGCCGCATATCCAGGAGGGAATGGTGGCATGTATAGACTTGTGTCAAAAGGATGTGGACATAGGTCATATGACACGTGTGACTTTTTGTTGGACATTTGCACAGTCCCTATTGTTTTTTGCAAGTTCGCCACTTGAGCTGTCAAGGAATCGATTATGAGATTGTTCATTGCATTACACACGGGAGTGATGGGTATCCCATGTGTTCCCATTTGTTGTGAAGAGATGTTCTGATTTTGTTGTGAGATGTATGACATGTTTTGATTTGAATGTTGTTGGTATTGCAAGTTTTGCTTAGGGACATGTTCATGGGTATGTATGTGTGATGCATATGTAGGAATGTGCCCTCCAACGATATTTGTGGGATGTGTTGGCCTTGAATATTTTGGTGTCCAAATGAAGCCATATGCTATGTATTTTGATTTCCTTGTCCAAATAGGTGAAATTTTCCATGGGGAATGTTGGCGTTTTGACCTTGGGAAGTATTGGTATTGAGTTGTGATGACGTGTTGACATTTGGTTGTGGTCCTCAAATGAAAATACATCATTTACTCTTGCCAAAGGGGTTGAATGAAGAACCAATGAAAGGATTTGATGATGATGCTCCCATGGCACCAGATGAAGCTCCAAATAGGGGGTTTGAATAACTTTCCCCCATTGATGAGGATCCAAAGGTAGCTCCAATTGATTGTGAGGATGTTGTTGACATTGTAGGCATTGATTGTGACATGGCTTGTGACATAGTTGGTGTCCCTCCAATAGATGTTGCATTGATTGAATTGGAATTGTTTTGATCATTAGAGGTGACATTAATATTGCTTGTGGCAATTTGTGAGGTAGCACCAACAAAGGCATTATTTGTACTATTTTGGGGTTGAATAGTGTTTGGATTGTTGTTGTTGGTATTATGATCTAGCGAGGGTGGTCTCAAAGTGTTAATGTCAAAGCCATGTGGCAATTTAGTCCCTTGGCCCAAAAGCATAGCTAGATATCTTTGTGGGTCATGTAAGACTAGATCTTCCACAAAGGAGGCTATGTTAGGATTTTGTGCTGCAGATTCTAAGTCTTCTGCGTATACTTGTCCATGTTGGTCTCTTTGTATAAATGGTTTGAAGGGGTTACGTGATGAAGATGGCATGTTCATTTCGCTAAAAGGATTGATAAAGGATGTGTCTTGGTTCATGTTTTGATTCATGTCATTGGAAAAGATATAAGTGTTGCTGTCTTGTCTAAAATTAGCCATTTATCTTATTTTTCTTTGAAGCCTAGTCTCAACCATATAAGGAGTTGCTCAAATTATGAAGATGATAAAAATGACAACTAGATGATGACACTATGTTTTTGGGATTTTTGAATAAGGGATGCAAGTGCAATATGACAATGTTGCCTAAAGGAAATGACAAAGGACAACTATGACTAGTTTTTTTTTTTGGATTTTTAGGAGTAAGGATATGCAAAATGAGCACTAAGATGATTTGAATGTTCTAAGGTAAGAAAATGCAAAGGTAAAAATGATTTGGAAGAAGGTTACTCAACCACCCTAAGCTTGATCTATGTCTCAATTTGGGTCATCAAAGGACTTACTAATGTGACTAAAGGACAAGATGACAAGATGACAAGGTGAGGTTTCCTAACTAGACTTTTGAGTTGGAAAGTATCACTAAAAGGACAATGACTAAAAGAAATTATGTTGACTAAGTCTAATGACCACCTACTCTTGAAGGAAATGATTTTGCAAAGTATGGTAAGGTTTCCTAAGCCAAAGTCTGCAAATGAAATAGGGACCTAAGGACTGATTTATGACTAAAAATGAAGATGATGGACCCTAAAAGATGCAACTAAAAATTTGCAAAGTTAAACCTATGGGTAAATGCAAGCTAAAGATGCCAATGATGGAAGATTTAAGTAATTTTCTTTCTGGTTTTTAACAGAGGCTGCTGGAAAAAGATGTTTTGTATCAGCTTGGACAAGTTTGGTCTTGGATTTTCAGACTATGATAGTGTTTTTGTTTTTATCAAGAAAATGTGTTGTTTCAAGTTGTGAATGCATTGCAGATTGGTAGATGCATCACAGTTTCATCGAATGTGGTTTTATAGATAGCGGATGCGACTCAGAAAAGGAATTGTGGCATTCTATTAAGAAAATGTGGTTTAGAACAGGAAAATGTATCAC